>CM071928.1:54659305-55014386 GCA_016081115.2 Rehmannia glutinosa | reverse complement strand
ATTGCTCAGAGTTTTTATATGAATAGTTGCGGATGCTAGCACATGTTCAAGAAAACATTGGTGAATGCAGTAAATGGTAATGATCACACAAACTAAAACAAATCTCAAAAGCAAAAGCCAAGACTAACCTCTGGCTGATTGTACGCAGATAAATGCTCAAAGATAAGGTACATAGAAAGAACAAGAGCCACCATTACAAATACGGCGGCACTTGTAACTGCCCAGCTGTAGAGTGATGATGTCCCAGCATCCAATTTGACAGACCAAAATCTCGCCAATCTGTCCGTTGATTCACCCAAGGTGGCAAGACATAGTAATGACACTAAAACCCCTCCACCCCATTGCAGATTGTACAAGTTTTCTTAGGACATCAACAGAAATAATGTTTCGTCAATAAAGAACCTAAATACAACCTCACAAGACCTGCCAGCTAGTTCAGGCTACATTAAAACACTTGTCCCTTTGAAAATATTGGCTAATTGAGAAAACCAGCTCAACAGAACACCGAAGCAGCTTCCACATTAACTTGATTCACCGATTGGAACACATGATAACTGACTTCCTACATAGAAAATCGATTTGCATCATCAAATATTGGGTATAAGATTTTGCCCTAATATCCTGATCCTAGTTCATAATCAGAACTAATACAAAAGGACCAAAAAATCCGCACATGCCAAAAGATGAGCATGCCTGTCTTTACCAATACATGTTTTTTATTCATTTAACAAGAAGAAAGTTAAACCACAAATTGCACTGAAAAAGACTGATTCATACATAACAGACGAAAACTAGCTATGAAAAAATTCCAACAAACCCTAATTTCTGCACATTAATTTCACAAAGTTAAACGCAATGTATGAAGTTTTCAGGTCAGAATTGAACCTTCTATTAAAGCCAATTATTCCACTCGAAAACCGACGACAAAATTCCTCCAACTACTAATTGCTTTTCCTGATTTCCTCTTTATAGATTGAATGGAAGTGCACATAAATAAAAGAAATTGTTCAGATTATGAAACTACTCCCGATTCTCAATATTCGTGCTGAGTGTGTCTACAGATTTTCTGTATCCATCGAACTTTTGCTTCGACGGTTGGAACTCGAACATACCAAGATGCTAAGGTTACGGCGACAGCACACAAGAAACTCACAGTTCCATTACGTGGCAGATTTTTTGAGTGGGGTGTATACGCCTGGCTTTGCCAGAAAGGACTGTCGTTCTAGCTTCCTTTGAAATTTCTCCTGCGGTTGCTGTTCCTCCAGTTGGATACATATAGTGGCTTCTCGTGGTATGCAAAATGAACTACTGTCCACGGAATAGGGAAGTACTGCATGAACTGTAGGTGTTGCGGTGCGTTGACGGGGTAAATTGGGCATCACATCTTTATACAGGGGTTGGTGAAATGAAATTCATTAATTTAATCAAGTCTTCATCATAAGCCTAATAAATATTAAATAAGGGTGAGGGACAAGGGACAGGAAAAATTCATTATTTAATGCATACTAACGTACTACGAATTTCCTCAACAAAAAAAAAAATGTACTTGTTATAAAACAAACAATTTAAGAAACAACTAGTATTTATATTAGGAAAATTAGAATTTTGGTCCTATTAATAAATAAATAGTAGATTTTTGAGAGAAATCTTATCCAAGTTTGGTTTTGGTCCGGTATCTTTACATTTTTCATTTGGTCCGATTTTGCTGGAAAAGTTAATTTATGCCTGAAATTGCTGACTAGGCGTACGGTTTTGCTGACTTGGCAGTAAAATTTGGGGATTTCATAATTTTGACCACAAAGTTGCCATTTGGACTATTTTTGACCAAAAATAAAATAAAAATAAAAATCTGATAGAATCTAAATTGGAGGAACTTACCTCACAATTCCCTCCACTTTATCTACCTAAAAGTAAAACACGACAATAAACATTAAAGGTTTCTTCTTATTCTTCTTCTCTTCTAGTTCATCTGGTTCTTCAGTATTATCCAAGTCATCAGGCCCATCATCAGAATTTTTGTTCTCCTCATTCCATTCCTCTTCATGACATTGTGGTTTCTTACATGAATCAGTTTCAATAGAAATAAAATCACTAAATTCCTCAACTACAAAGTGTGTATTATCTTACTACAAGCATGACCACCCAAATAGAAGAAACATGTCCAAGCTTAAACTTACCCCCAAACAGAAGACAAAGCGTGAACAATCTAATACTAGGATCTGCAATTTAGATAAAATAAGTATTTATTATTTATGACATCCATCTTAAAACACTATAAACATTGAAAGCAATGTTCATGTAGAACAATGTATCATGGCTAAAGATAAAGCAATAAAAAAGCCTACAGACTACAACTTCTAAAAAGCACAAAATATGACCCACATGGCAATAATGTTCAAGCTACTATAAAAAAAAAAGTGCAGCACATCATTTTCAAACATACACACATACCATATTGAGTTGGCGGGTCATTGATGTTTTCTGGTATTATTGTGAGATTGTGAAATCTTCTTGGCCTTCCGGAATTTTCAGCAGTATGGAGTGTTCAAGTTAGGTTTTTTTTGTTCTTCAGATTTTTGGGAAATGGATCGTGGCTTTTGGTTATCTTCATTGGTGAAATGAGAGGTAAGTTCCCTCCAATTTAGATTCTATCAGATTTTTATTTTTATTTTATCTTTTGGTCAAAAATAGTCCAAATGGCAACTTTGTGGTCAAAATTATGAAATCCCCAAATTTTACTGCCAAGTCAGCAAAAACCATTAAGCGCCTAGTCAGCAATTTCAGGCATAAATTAACTTTTCCAGCAAAAATCGGACCAAATGTCTGAAAAATGTAAAGATACTTTGGACCAAAACCAAACTTGAATAAGATAGAGGACTAAAAGTCCTAACATGACAAGTTATAGGACCAAAATTCTAATTTTCCCTTTATATTAATACTATATAACTATCAAAGTATTAATAAATAAATAGTAGAGAATAATTATGTAGAGAGAAAGTAATTATATTGATATTTCTCTTGATTTTGTGTATTTACAACCATAATTGTGACATATTTATAGCAAAAATTCAACTATTAAACTTATGTAAAATAGGTGCAAAAAATTACATTCTGATTTTCAAAAAGATGATACAAATCTATAGTCTAAAGTCCACAATGGACAATTTCTCATAACACAACTCTGGGCGTGAATAGAAAGTTGATGAGGCATGACTCTTTAAAACCTCTTTTCTCGAAAATTCAAACACAAAAACATCAACATAAGGGAAAAAGTACATTCTTAAATCTTCGACCTTGTGCATAAGCGCCTCGTTAAAAATCTTAATGGAAAAAAACCCAATTTAAAATCAAACAAAAGGGAAAAAATAAGACATCGCAGAGTATATTCAACTCCCCTGTAATGCAAGAATATTAGTTTGCATAACCGATTCATTAATCTTGATTAAGTATGGACTTTTCTCATTCCGATCGTTCAAACCGCATTTCGAATGTACGTTGGCAAGGATTTTGTAAACAAATCAACAAGATTGTGACATGAGCGAATCTGGGTTGAATATCCACATCTTCATTTTTTTGGAGTTCATGTGTATAGAAAAAACTTTGGTGAAATATGTTTGTCCTATCACCTTTTATGTAACACCTCTTACTTATGTTATACACGCCGCATTATCATCATAAATAATAAGTGGCGATAACTTTAATCGACTTCAATTGACAACTATTTCGAATATGAGCTATAACATATCTTAACCAAACACATTATTTTTCTCTCTTCATGGAGAGCAATTATCTTAGAGTGATTGGAGGAAGTAGCGACTAGTGTTTGTTTTGTACAAAAAATCGTGATATAGTTGTGCATTGTAGCAAAATCATACATAACCAGATTGTGATTGAGCTTTGTGTGGTTATATTTATATCCCGCCCAAAGATAACCAACTAATCAATAGTAGTGGATTTCTTTGAGTAGAATAACCCTAAATCTATATTACAATTGATGTATCGAAAAATATATTTAATACCATTCTAGTGTATTCGAGTTGGCTTCGAATCAGACGCAAAGATTGACAACAAAAGCGATATATGTTCCTGGTGCATTGTGCTAAATACATTAAGCTCAATAGCATTGAGATAAGGTACTTCAAGATCCAAAAATCTCTTCTTCAAAAACCTTTGGTAAAACGGATCTTTCTTGGGATCCAAACTTGAAATACCATAGGGGGTACTTTACACAAGGAATGAGTTTGTCCATATTAAATTGTTTAAAACCTTTTAGTATAAAACATTTTCATGGACAAGTATTCCGTTATCTTTATGTTCTAGCCCTAAGACCAAAAACATTAAATTTGGTTTTTCAAGATCTTTAACCTCACACTCCTTTTTTAGATATTCAACAATATTAGATAATTCTTCAAGGGTGCCAATCAAATTCATGTCATCGACATATACAACAATGATAGCAAAATCGATATCCATCTTTTAATAAAAACGCATGGACAAATAGGATTGCTTTTTAACCTTCCAAAAAGGTATTCATTCAAACATGATACCACATGCATTGATTGCTTTAATCCGCACAACAATCTTTGCAACTTGATCGAGTATATTTCACGGTGGGTGATGTTGGTATTTTATATCCATCGTGATTTTAATATAAGTATCAACATTGAGTGAACCGTATAGATTTGTCGTTACCACATCCATTAAACGATATCCAGATTCTCGTGGACAACCATACTAATGAGAAAACAAAATGTTATTGTGTCCATCACAGTAAATATGTCTCATCATAGTCAATCCCAGTCTTTGGGAGAATCCTTGATCCACGAGTCAAACTTTATATCTCACAATCTCGTTTTTCTTATTTCTCTTCCGAACAAATACCCACTTGCACCCAATGGGCTTTATATTGTCTGGAGTCGAGTAATTTTCCCAAATACATTTCGTTTCTCTAGGGAAACTAATTCAGATTTTATTGCTTCTTTCCACATACAGAGTCGTCGGTGTAGATTCACTATTATAATCTTACATTCTCATATAGAATGTAGTTCACTATTATAATCTTCATCAATGATTTCTTACAACCGAGAATGCAAAATTATCATCAATAATTATTTCATTTTGATCTCATATCTCATTACAATAGCTCAAAGGGTTCTCAGTGCTATCAAAATTTTTAATTTGAATATGTTCTGAGATATTAGGCTCTACAGATTCATCTGGACCATGCTTACTAGTATCAATTCTCCCATTTCGCTTTTGAGGAACAGTATTCTTTTCGAGCCTATAAGTTCACACGCTTTTATCGCGGATATCATCATTCATTTTCTTATGTCCTTCAGAACAATAATCCTGGTCAGGACACTTGCAACTGAATATGAGACTTCGTGACTTTGCAAAGATCATTAAATGCATCAGAAGTCTATTGTGCAATATTCTATAAATGAATGATTTTATTCACCTCCTTTCACACTTAGAGACGCTGGTCCAAATGGGATAAACTTTGTTCTTTCCAGGAGAGATTCTCAACTTGATTATGTTTATCATTTTGCAACATAGCTTTATCCTTCCTAATCGATGGAAATGTTATTTCATCAAAATGAAAATCCACAAAATGAGTGGTAAATAAATCTCCCATATTGCAGTTCCAAATATCAAATAATTAACGGAGAATCAAATCCAAAGTACATACCAAGCCTAAATTGTGGACCCATTTTTGTCCTCTAAGGAGGTTGAATCGACATTTGGACAATACACCCAAAAGTGCATAGGTGTGAAATATTTGGCTCAAATCAAGTGTTAATTGCATTGGGAATGCATATGATAAGCGGCGGTGTAACTGATAAGTGTTGATGCATGCAATCGCATGACCCCATACTACACTAGAGAGCTTTGATCTCATTAATAATTAATGTACGAGCAATGACTTGAACTTGTTTAGGTGTATGAACATGTGTTATTAGGTGTTCAACATTAATTTCAATCTTTGCACAATATTCATCAAAATTTTTGATGTGAATTCTCCAAAGATTATCCATCCTTATATTCTTGATAGGATAATCAGAAAATATGCTCAAAATTTAATAATTTGCGCTAATAATCGAGCAAATGCAACATTTATAGTAGATAGTAGACATGTGTATGACTATCTACACAATGTATCTATTAAGACAATGAAATATTTAAATGGTCAATTTCTTTGGATGTATCGGTCTACAAATATCACCATGAATACGTTGTAAAAATGATGGTGATTTATAATCAACCTTTTCCATTGAAGGACTAGTAATGAGTTCTTCTTGTGAATATGATTCACAAAAATAATCTTTGATATCGATTTTTGCGCCTTTCAATGGATGTCCACTAGTATGTTCAACAATCCTACACATCATAGTTCCTAGTGTCCCAGCCACATGCCATAACCCAAATATATTAGATTCACCAACTTCTAAGACATGGTGGCGCAGATTCAAAAATCTTTAATTGAGACATAATACAATCCGAAAATCGCCGCTTCAAATTTCTCATTGACATTCTTGTTGCCAATTTTATAGGATGTGATACATTGACACTCTTTATCATGGTCATCTAGATCTCCAAATGATGGCCATTATCATGCACATCTTTTAAAACTTAGTAGATTTATTTTTGATCTACTAGATAATAATGCATTTTCAATCTACATGAGTGTACTATTAGGTAACATTAATGTTGCATTCCCCGCACCATCAATAATCTCAACGGGACCAGATATAGTTGTAGCTTGTGCATACAATTTTACACTCAAGAAATATGCCTTACTCGTTAATATTGAAAAGTTGTTGTCAGATGTCAAGTAGACAATAGTCTTTCTTCTCTGTTCTTATCGGTGTTTCCCATATACACCTAATATAACATTATTGACTTAATATTATACAATTATCTTTATGATTTTATATATCGAAAAAATTTCTATCAATGTGAAACAATTAAATAATAACATCGAGCACAACAAAAATTCAAATATAAAAGATTTTATTCAAAAACATAAATGAGATAGACATACATAATCACCTAAGTATTCATCCCGATAAAATAAATTGTTATGGCTAACAGAGAAAACCCATGGTGATAAGTTAAGGTTAATCATAAGCCAAAAGTAACCTGGAGGATATTCTCCAACAAAAAGTAAAATGGTGTACATTATGACTAGCGAGATAAGAAATACCACGGTTGGAATGAAGAAATGAAACTAGATTGAAGTATTGATAATATATGATAATGCGAGAATTGGTAAATGAAATGTGGGTATATATATAGATAAAAATATTGTTCATACCATTAACTAGCCGTTAGAGGAGGAAAAATTTGAATGTGAAAATTGTGAATGATTTAGTAGAATTATAACGAATTTTGTGATTGAAATAATAAACACAAATATTGTGATAAATTTATTTTATTATTCATATAAAAGGTTCAACCAAAATATATCTTTCCTAAATATACATACAAGTACAAACAAAATATTCCCACTTTTACAACACCAACATAATAACAATTACATGAAATATTTAGAAACTAATTTAAAACATTGATATCATTGCTTAAATATTTTCATCACTAATTAAGTAGTCAATTCTTCCTTCTGGATGCACAAAGAAATTAGTAACATCCAAATGTGTTATATCCACGTTCATGTCATCAAATTTATCATCTTCAAGATGATCAGAAGCGAAATTTGCCTCAACACTTAAAAAAGGATGCTTGATAAAGCTCCACTAAATGTTTGATCGTATGACAGGTACATGACCAATGCCCTTCTATTCCACATCGATAACATTTCGCTTCACTAGTCTCTGGATTTATCACTTTCTCTTTTCATTTTTTTGTCAATTCTGTTCCACTTCTGATGGTTACTTGTATTTTCACGACTTCAATTGTTTTGACTACCATGATTATATGGAGTATACTTTCCATGACCGCGATCATGGCCTCTCCCACGACCTCTAAAATTGTTAAAATTTTGAGCTCTAGTCACATTCACTTCAGGGAATGGAATAGAACCACTATGTTGTGATTCATGATTTTTTCATCAACAAATCATTATTTTGCTCGGCCACAAGAAGGCACGAAACCCAAATGTAATACTTTTGAAATTTTTTTCTCAAAGATTATCACGCAGAGAGCAAACCCGATGCATGAAAAGTAGAAAAAAGTTTTTTCAATCATATCTCCATATGTGATATTTTCTCCACATGTTTTAATTTTGAATAAATTGTGAATATCATGGAGTTATACTCACTTACGGATTTGAAATCTTGAAACCTCAATTTTATCCAATCATATCGGCCTTTGGAAGTATAACTATCTTCGTGGTCATACATTTCTCTCAAATTTTTCCAAAGGATGTATGAATCTTTCACCGTAAGGTATTCAGGCTTTTAAATTCTCATCCGGATGGTGACGGAGAAAAATCATGGCATTGACTTTATTTTGTGCAATCACACTATTTCCTTCTTTAATGGTATCACTCGAGACCATTAACATCTAGATGGATTTCAAAGATCTAAAACCCATGACATATAATTTTTTTCCAAAGAATATCGTGAGCAACAAAGTCAAGTTTTATGAGGTTAGCTATAAGGATATTTCAAATTTAGAAATGAATAAAAATTACAACTTACCAAAATATTGAAAATTGGCTGAGACTCGTGTCGATAATGTGTTATAAAACAAACAATTTAAGAACATGAGACAATTAGTGTTTATATTGATGTTATATAACTATCAAAGTATTAAGTAATAAAGAGTAGAGAGATAATGATTAAGTAGAGAGAAAGTAATTATATTGATATTTCTCTTTGATTTTGTGTATTTTTTACAACCAATATTCCTCGCCTATTTATAGCCAAAAACTCAACTACTACACTTATGTATTAGATGCACATGTGATACAATTTTCAAAAAGAGGATACAAATCTATAGTACTAAGTCCACATTAGACATATCTATAGTGCTAAAGACCACATTAGACAATTTCTCATAACATTACTATAGTTTTTTTAGAAAAAATATGAAAAAAGAACTCAAAGTAGGGGCGGACTCACATTAGATGTGAGGGCCCCAAATATTTTCATATTTTTATTTTTATATATGTAAATTTTGGCTCAATTCTTTACCTCTTCTTATATTTGATTTGCTAATTATAAATTAATGAGTTAAAAATTAATGTAATGATCAATGAAATCTTATTTAAGCCCTCATTAGTATTAACCAATTTTTGTTTTTTTATTTTAAATAGGTTATTAGAAGTGATTTTAGGTTAAACTTTTGATTGGCCTAGATTATTATTTTTTTCTTTGTAGATGAAGACACAAAATCGATGTATTCTCATAAATTGTTTGCTAGTATATATTGGAAAAAAATTGCACAAACATTTAGTATAAAGTCATTTATAGATGATTTTTGTGATGTGCAATAGAGATATTCTAAAAGTTTAAATATATAAAAATAGTAGAGTTACCCAATACGAATATGAAGGATAGTGACTGAGGTTCCCATTACCAAAAAAAAAAAAAAAAAAGAGATTAGGATTATAAGTTAACCAAGACGCATCCAAAAGGTAGTATTGAGGGGCTCCCGCATTAGAAAAAAAAAAAAATTAGGATTTTAATTATGTATTTAGGGATGTTTAATGATGTGTATTGATATTGTATTGATTCAAATATACAATATATTTTTATTTTGTTATTGTATAAATAAAAATTGATCTCCAACTCGTTGGTCGGCCTCCCTAAGTGCCGAGTCCTGGTTCCGCCGACTCAAAGATATGGAACATTTTATATAAGGATAGAGCCAACAAACCGTGCTAAACAAGTGGGTACGATCAGTGCGAAATTACAATCTAATGTATGTGAAGGGCCCCAACATTTACATTTTTGATTTTTACATATAAACTTTAGGCTCAATTTCAACTTATTCATTGTATTTTGATTTGGTATTTATTAAATAATGAGTTAGAAATTAATATGATGGTCAATGAAACCTTATTCAAACCCATATTAGTACAAATCCAATTTTTCTTTTTCTTTTAGTAAGTTATTAATTAGTTATTGATTAGATATTGAGATTGAAGTGATTTTGGGTAAAACTTTTGATTGACCTAGACTATATTTAATCTTGTTTTTCTTTGTAGATGAAAACACAAAAAAATCATTACATTCTCATAGATTGTTTGTCAATATATATTGAAAAAGTAAGTTGCGAAAAAATATAGTGTAGATTCATTCAGAATCGATTTTTCTAATATAAAAAGAGAGATGTTCTAAGTTTTAGTATGTTAAAAATATAATTAGGTATTTTGGGATGATGAATGGTGAGTATTGACATTGTATTTGAAGAAAATATATAATATATTTTGAATTTTATTATTATATAAACTAAATCTTTTACCTTCCGGCTGTTGCCCCTCTTTAGTGTCTAATCCTTGTTCCGCCTCGCTTGATTGTAATTTTAACACCATTTGAAAATGGATCAAAATGGGTTGCCTGCCCATTTGGATTTTGATTGAAGCATGTAGGTGGTTCAAGTTGGCCCTTCAATTATTTAAGAAAAATTAAAAAATGAAAAACTAAAATGTAAGAACTATGATGTGAATTATCCAATATTTTAAAGATTATTGATAGAGAGGGAGATGGTGAAGAAGAATATGATATGAATAATGATGTAATAGTTAATGAATTTCAGAGAACTTTGTATTATTTATTTGGTCTTTTAAGCTTTGTTTAATATTATGAGTTCTCCTTCCAAAAAATAAAAAAATATTATTGTTGGGACAAAAATGACTTTTCCCAACATTCCTTATTTTTATTATTTTATGTATTATTTATTAATTATTGAATACTATTAATCCTCATCGGATCCATGAATAATTATACCCATACAAGTCCACACAGGCCCACACGGTCCACACAAGCCCATGTGGCCCATCGTCTGTTAGGAAATTTATTTGTAAGATTTTGATGATACCATGTAAAACTTAGAATAGGAAATTGACACCCCATTTTCCTTGTATTTCTATGTTGTAATAGATAGAACTGAAAGAGCTAAGTGAAGTCAGCTATGTCGAAGAATGCAAGAAGTCAACTATAGACTAGAGTGAAGACCCAACTGTGTGTCAACCGAGTATGGTTAAGATGGAAGGCAAGGACTCGACTCAAGGAGAGCCACCAGGAACAACTATGCAAAGGATGTGGAAGTATCAGTCAAGTCAGTAAAGAAGCCAAGTCTAACAGTTGAAGTGATAGTTGAGTTATTACCATATGATTGAGCATACTCAAGTCAAAGGGGTAAAGGCAACAGTTAAGTCAAGACAATCGACATTGATCCGTTGGAAGGAAGTCAAGATATTACTCGATATAGTAATAAGTCCAAGCCGCCAGTCTTAAAGTGTTTGGCCTAAAATATGCAAAAGGAATAAACCAACGGGAAACATTGAAGCATGTGTCGACCGTAAAGTTGCGAGTCATTTAATACGAGCGGGGGTCAACATCACATCGCCGCATCAAGAAAAATGACAAGCCAACGAACAAGAAAGTGTCATTTGAAAATAACCTATCTCTTCAACGGGCAAATTTTCAAATGAGCACTATAAAAGGGCCGAGGAAGCATTTGAGAAAAGGTTACGATTTACAAGAGCAAGCAATATTCAAGCAAGCATAACTCCGCAATTATTCTCAAATCTTATCAAGTAATTCCTCAAGCCTAAAACTCGAAGGACCTCGATCCAACACACGCCGTGAAGGAAAGAATACTTCAACCAGTTGAAGAAGAAAAGTTTTAAAGAACGAAAAGGGTCTACTTCTCCCGAGTTGAAGGAGTCATAGTGAGGTTCAAGATCGAACCAGAAGTCTCGAGCTCGTTGGAAGACTGGGTGATCAATTCTAAGGGTTTGAAGGGAGCTGAAGTAGCAAGGCAACTGTCTTGTGAAGAAGCTGAGTCGCAGGAGATGCCAGCTGTGTGATCAAGGCTATTTCTAGATCGAGAACGCTTGTAACTTGATCCATTACTTAGTGGATTCTCTAGAGTTGGAGAAGAGTGGATTAGAGGAATTACCCCATCCTCAAACCACTATAAAATTTGATTGTGTCATTTACTTTCAGCACTTTACTTTTTTGCTTATATTTTTATATCTGCTGATAAGTTATATTGATATCCAACTGCTAATAACAAGTGCTAAAAATAAGTGTTAAAAACGTGCTTAAAATTAACATAGGGTGTCAAGTCTTCCGCTGTATAAAACCAAATCAATTTAAAAGTTAAGTATTAGCTAACGCAACTAAATTATACTATCAACAACTCGGTCCGAGTCTGGCTGAGTGGGTAACTTTGTCAAGAAAGCCAACCTAGTCAGTCTCTCAAGACTTAGATTTGAGTCAACTCTGTTGAATATTTTAAAAGGACTAAAAAGTGAAAATTTGGTAGGGTTTATTCAACCCCTCTCTAAACCTTACACCACACCCCTTGGGACCTACAAGTGGTATCAGAGCGGTTGGTTCATTGAGTCTTCCACACTGGTCACTGAACTAGATCTCAATCTTTTTCAAAAGGTTTAACACTTGTGTTTTTAAAGTCTTTCACTTTAAAGCAAAGTTATTATCATGGAAGCCAATCTAACTCGTACTCCTTTGTTTACTGTGGAAGAGTTTGATGACCGGAAGATTTGCATGCGACTCACCTATCATCCTTACACGATGAAATGTGGCTAGTGATAGAAGATGGGCCACCGCAAATAATGAAGGTTAATACTTCGTGAGAAGAGCACCTCCACCAAGAAGAGATGATCTTTGCACACCAGAGCCTAGACCACCACCGTTGAAAAGCCTCGTAGTGAATTGACTAATGAAGATAGAAAGAGATACAACATGGACAATAGGGCCAAGGATATTCTCTACAAGACGTTGGACAAGGCTATGCTCAACAAAGTCAAGTCATGCAAAATCACCAAAGAAATCGGGATAAGCTAACCCCGATTTGTGAAGGATCGTAACATATTAAAGAGAATAAATTAATCTGTTGTTGTACAAAAATTTGAAAATTTTAAAATGCTTGCAGTGAAAGTTTGATCACCGATGCCGATTCACAGAGATCACTAATGAGCTTTCACTCTTGGGAAAGAGTACACTCGAGGAAGGAGATGTGCATGAAGATTCTAAGAGCCCTTCCAACTCGAATGTGAAATGAAGGTCATGGCCCTAAGACACTCAATGAACCTCTCAAAGACATGGAATCGTGAGCTATTCTCATATTTCAAAGCCTATGAGTTTGAGTTGAGAAGGAAAGAGCAAGAGGAAACAACTGTACCCAAGACAGCTGCATTGTTGGCCAGGGAAGGGAAGAAAGCTGAGCTAAAGGAGACCATTGACCAGGAAGAAATTGCCCACATGGTAAAGAGATTCAACAAGTTCTTTAACAAGAACTACAAAAGAAACAAGGGTGAAACCTCCAGGAGACATTCAACACCTTCTAAAGCAAGGGAGGACAGACCACCCAAGAGAGTCGAACATCAAAGAGCTGACTACCAGAGAGCTGATAATCAGAGAGCCGAGAGAGCTGATTAGAGAGCTGAAAACCTGTGTTGGAATTGCTGACAACCAGGATATTTTGCTGTTGACTGTTCCTATCCACCAGTCAACAAATACAAAAATGAAGAAGAAATAAGAGTCTTTAGGGAAAGAAGACAAGAAAAGAAGAAAGCCATGTTGGCTGTTGAGACTGCTGAGCCAGCCAAGTGCAAAGAAGCAGCAGACTCGGATAGCAGTGAAGCTGACTACTCAAGTGATACTAAGGAAGAGGCTTTGACCTGCCTCATGGCTAAAGAACAAGATCAAGAAGATGAGGTACATTCTAACTCATCTCATTTTGATTCAAGTGATAGTGATTGTGATACACACATTTCATCACCCACAGATCTTTATGATTCATTATGCAAGATGATGAAAGATTTTGAGCACATTAAAAACTCACACACACTTTTAAATGAGGAAAACAACCAGCTTAAAAGCCAAAACTCACAACTGACTAAACTCTAAGTCAAATAGCTGATGAGAACACTAAGCTGAAGGTTGAAAATGCCAAGATCTTAGCAGAGTTAGCTGCTACTGAAAAGAGAGAAAAAGATCTAAAAAATGTGATTGCCTCATTTACAAAAGCATCCAAACCATTGGATGAACATATTATGAATCAAAAAGAGTGTGGAGATAAGACAAGCATAAGATTTAATTCCCTTTTTGCATAATCAAGCTCCTAGAGTGATTTTGGAGAAAGGATCCTCAAGTAATGAGGGAATCCAAAAGCCCAAAACACCATATGTTGCACCAACATCCACACCAAAACACAATCACAATCATACTTGCCTTGATACAAAGGTAAAGGAAAGAAGTTTACGAGTATGCTTTGAGAGGACAGCTTGAAAAGAAATTTAGACAAGCCCATCACAGACTCCCAATGTAAAATACTCAGAAAAAGCCAAACAGAGCTACCAAAAGCCCCAGAGATTTCATCAAAGAAACAAATATGATGGGAATGATAGAAACTATCCAAACCAAGCTGATTGGATTAACCATGTGAAATATCAGCAAAGACCTATGGGATAAAGCCAAAATGGCAAAGACCTCAACCTCAAGAAAGGTCATTCCCAAGGCAAAAGAGCTATTATCAAAGACACATCCCGCACCCAGGCACAACACCTAGAAATTCCGTAACTACCCCAAGAAAGCAATTTAAAAAACAAACACACAGCATACGGACAAAAGAGACAGTTTATATGATCCTAAAACCCCAAGCAATTTGCTTATGTGCATTATGATTATGGTATCGATAGATGGCAACCTCTTAGTCGATCATCTATAGGTTGGTTGGAGCATCATATAACACTAACCCCCAGACCTGGCAAGTATGGGTATCTAAAAACTGATTTCCTTGATTGCAGGTTCAAGGAACAACTAAGTACCAAGGAACCTGGTACATGGACAATGGCTGTTCCAGACATATGACAGGGAATAAAAGAAATCTATCAAAATTCAAGGAGATCGAAGGTGCAAAAGTCATATTTGGAGGAGATTAAGCTCCAGGGGAGATCAAAGGCACATGATCCATCAAGAAGAATGGACCGGAGATCACAGATGCTGCATATGTTGAAGGCCTCAACTTCAACCTGTTAAGCATCAGCCAACTCTGTGACAAAGGCTACAATGTGGGATTCAACATGGGGATATTCCAAATCAAGGATGATGAATCTAATGAGATTGTGCTGTAAGGAACAAGGCAAAAGAATATGTATATAGTGGATTGGTCTACTGGTACACTAAGCACATGTCTGCTAGCAAAGAGTACAACCGAATACAATTGGTTGTGGCATAAGAAACTGAGTCACTTGAATTTCATGATAATCAACAAGCATGCAAGGAGTCATCTTGTGGAAGGATTGTCTGACTCAGTGTATAAGAAAGAAAGTATATGTGATGCGTGCCAGATGGGAAAGCAAATCAACTCACCATTCAAGGATAAGCCAAGTCCTTCTTCAACAAAGATATTGCATCTGTTGCACATGGACTTATTTGGTCCTGTTGAGCCAGCTAGCATCAGTGGAAAGAAATACACCTTAGTGGTGGTGGATGATTATTCAAGATATACATGGACAATTTTCATGTGTAAAAAGAAGAAACATCTGTAAGTTGCCTCAGTGATGAGAAGATTTCAAAATGAGAAGAGTCAAACCATTATAAACATAAGATCTGATAGGGGAACTGAGTTTGTCAATGGGATTATAACTCATTATTGTGTTGAAAATGGTATTGTTCATGAGTTATCAGCAGCAAGGACTCCACAGCAGAATGGAGTAGCTGAAAGAAGGAACATAACTCTCAAGGAAGCTTCAAGGACAATGTTAGCTGAATCTAGATTGCCTAAGAGATTTTGGGTTGAAGCCATAAATACAACATGATATACTCAGAATAGATGCATGATAAACATACAAATAACCAAGACTCCCTATGAGATTTGGACAGAGAGAAAGCCAAATGTTGGATATTTTAAGATATTTGGATGTAAGTGCTTCATCCACAACAATGGCAAGGATAATTTGAAGGCTTTTGATGCTAAAACTGATGAAGGTATCTTTTTGGGATACTCAGCTGAGAGTAAAGCCTATAGAGTGCTAAACAAGAGGACTATGGTCACAGAAGAGTCTATCCATGTGGTGTTTGATGAGCCAAATGTAAATGGAGAAGACATTGATGAGTTAGCTGAGAAGAAGAATCAACCAACTATGCAGAAGAGTCCATATGTTGAAGCAGATGTGAGAGCACTCAACCCTAAAGATGATGAGATAGTGAATCTCAAAGACAACCGGAAGGTCTACAAAATGATGATGAAGAAGTTGTTCAAGATAACTTAGTCAAGCAAGACTACAATCCAAACAGACTTACTCCAACCTTTGATGTGAGATGGCCGAGAGACCATCATCCTGAAAGTTAATCATTGGAGATGTTAGAGATGGCATGAGAACCGTGATCCGTGAGCACAACATGAAGCATTGTTCACTTGTTTTATTTCCCAAATTGAGCCAAAGATGTGTCTCAAGCATTGAAGACACACATTAGATTCAGCTATGCAAGAACAATTTAATCAGTTTGAGAGAAACAAAGTATGGGAATTAGTTCAAGGCCTACCCACCAAAATGTTATTGGCACTAAGTGGGTATTCAGAACAAGATGAATGAAGAAGGATCCGTAGTCGAAACAAAGCAAGATTGGTAGCCAAAGGGTATTGCCAAGAGAAAGGTATAGATTTTGATGAAACCTTTGCTCATGTTGCTGATTGGAAGCAATAAGGATGTTTCTTGCTTATGTTGCATATAGAACTTCACCGTATATCAAATGGAAGTGAATAGTGCATTTCAATGGACTCATTGAGGAAGAAGTCTATGTTGAACAACCTCCGTGGTTTTGAGCGTAAAACTATTAGAGATAAGGTCTACAAGCTCAAGAAGGCATTGTATGGATTAAAACAAACACCAAGAGCATGGTATGATACATTGTCTCGCTTTCTAATTGACAATGGATTCACCAAAGGCAAGGTTGATGAACACTCTTCAGATTCAAGATGGAGAGAGTATATCGCTTGTTCAAATATATGTGGATGATATCATATTTGGATCCATAAACAAAGAGTCATGTGTGACAAGTTCTCAAACCTCATGCAAAGAAAGTTTGAAATGACCATGATGGGAGAGTCAATTTCTTCTTAGGACATCAAGTCAAGCATTTGAAGGATGGAACCTTCATAAGCCAAACCAAGTATACCACGATTTAATGAAGAAATTTGGTATGGAAGAGAAGTCATCAATAAAGATTCCTATGAACACATCAATCAAGATGTATATGGATGCAAATGGCAAAGTCATGATCAAACTAGATATAGAGCCCTCATTGATCATTGCTCTATTTAACAAAGAAGATGCCGACATCACCTTTGTTGTAGGTGTATGTGCTAGATTTCAATCGCACCAAAAGAGAGTCACATGACCTCAGGGCTAAGAGAATCCTAAGGTATTTGAAGGAATGCCAAGAAGTTAGCTTATGGTATCCAAAGGAAGGAGGATTCAAGCTAAGAGGTTACTCGGACTCGGACTATGCTTTAGATGTAGAGTGGACAGAAGAGTACACCCGGTACTTGTCAAATGCTTGAAATAGATTAGTTTCTTGGTTCAACAAGAAACAAAATTCAATAGCTACATCCACAAACAAGCAGAGTACATAACATGGCAAATCACAGTGGCCAAGTTCTATGGATGAGACAAAAGAGTTGAGAGACTATGATGTTGAAGAACTAGAGATTCCAATTATGTGATAACACTAGTGCTATCACAATCACTCGAATCCAAAGTGTTGCACTCAAGAACAAAGCACAATGATGTCGATATCATTTTATAAGAGATCATGTTGAAAACAAAGACATCACCTTGAATACATCTCAACCGATAAGCGCTTAGTTGACATATTCACAAATCCCTTATGTGAATCGAGATTTGAAGAGCTTAAGAATGAGTTAGGGTTAATTGAAATGAGTTAGGACACCCGGAGACTCAATCAAATAGAGACAAAAGAAGAGAGAATGAAAAATGAGCAAGTTTCACATTTCAAATAAAGTGAAACAAATTTAGACGGAAATCACCAGATCGAGCTAGCCGACAAAATTGAAAGTGATCTAATGTGAAGAGAGAAGCGAGTTAAGTCACATTTGGATGATAGCTGAGTTATTTATGAGCTAAGTGACAAAAACGCAAACCATTTTCTAACGAAATGGAATGTTTTTAAGGATTACATCAGCGTAATTATGGATGTCAGAACAAAAGTTGCATGTTTAGCCTATGATTGGATATAAATGCTGCTGCATTTAATGTGGGGAAATTAATGCGGTTTCAAAGGACAAATCCTGACTGGCCGATTTTGATCTAATTTTTCAAATTCCAAAACCATCCTTTCAAGTCCGATATAAGCCAAAAACATATTTTCTCTCTCCTCACAAAACTCTCTCGTCTTCAACAAGCAAATGAATTCTCTCTGTGAAAGCAAAAACCATACTTTCTAAAAATCGAGATTTTATGCTTTTTCACCGTTTATCTTCATTGAAAATGGAATCTACATATGACCTTGTTAAGATTTCCGAGAAGATCCACTAAGGATCGACTATTGATTTCAAAGGAATGTTGAAACAGGGTGCTGATGAAGCCATGATGAAGAAGATTGCTAAGAAGCTCGAAAAATCCAGTCTGAAGGATTTTCTCACTATGGAGTTCTCTCATACGTATTTGGAGGAGGTCACAATGTTCTATGTTAACGCCGAAGTGCACGAGGATGAGATTCTCTCATCCGCCATAGCAAGGCCATAAAATCACCGCTGCGACCTTCTTTGACATTGCAAGTTGCCCTCTTCAAGGATCGAAAGAAATTGGCTTGAGAAGGATGTCAACCTAGTTGCGGCTTGGAAAGAGATAGCCAAACCTGAGTCAGCTACTAAGGTTATCTATACAACTAAGAAGGAGTTGATCAAGGAAGACTACCATAAGCTGATGGACATCGTGTCCAAATGCATTGATATGAAGTTCGGAAGCTTTAACCAGCTGTCTCGGACTAAGCTGGTGGTGATGGTTGCAATCTTAGAAGAGAAGAAGATCAACTGGGCTGAGTTTGTTTTCAGCCGTATCTGCCAAAATGTGATCAACATGACCATCGAGGAGGATGGAACTTTTTGATGCTCGTTGGGGTATGGCCTGGTGATTGGCCATTTGATGGAAGTAAAGGGGATTGCCCTACGATATGGAACGCCATTCCATGTGAACAAGAAGATGTTCAAGGAAAACCTATCTAGAGCTCAGAGAAGGCGCATGCAAGAAAAGCTAACACGAGTGAGGGTGAGTCAGCTGACCCTGCTGAAGACACAGCTACAACCGCTCCAGCTCTCTCTCCCAAGCCTATCCAGAAGAAGAGAGCTGCTGTAGCTAAGCAAGCACCTGCCTCTGCAGCCAAGTCCAAGAAAGCTCCTGCCCCAATAGCCGAATCCGACGCACCTACCCCAGTAGCCGAGATCAAGAAGGATACCTCTAAAACTTCTCCGATCATGAAGAAAAAGCGCACAGCCGTGCCACACAAGCCAACTGCTAAGATAAAGATGGTGAAGCCAGAAGCCACCACAAAAACAGCTAAAGATGATGTTGTTCCTCTTGTAAGAACCAAGAGAAGAAGACATTTTAGGAAGTCTCGAACTTGAAAAAGCTGAGTCGCCACTCACCAGCAGGCCCGAGAAAGAGATCTGGCGATACTCAAGAGCAGCAGTCTAAGGAGAAAGATGGTGGAGATGCAGCCACCATGGACGCCGAGAAGACTGCTGATGTCGATCAATAGACTGTAAAAGACCCAACTGCTCCTGAGACAGCTACGGAAAAGCAAGGAGCTGAGACAGCCAAGTTGCCTGAAGAAATAGTTGTCCACTCCCCTCAGGATGATACCAATGAACCTGAGGTGGAGCATGCTCCACTTGCCACGATTCAGGAAGAAGGAGACGATGACGATGTTATTATGCTATCTCCTGTCTATCCTGATATTCAGTAGAGACTGAGGGACTGGAGAAGATGGAAGCTGAGTTACTCTAGACACCAATTTGAGCAACCTGAGTACATTAAAGAAGAAGAGGAGCTCTTAAGCTTCCTGGGGAACATCTCTATCACCTCTGCTCTCAATGAAGATTTTTGTATGGATGCCCTTCGTGCCATAAAAGAATATGAAAAGGAAAAGGCTTTGGAGAAGGCCAAAGCCATTGAGAAGTCAAAAATATGCATGTTCACTGGTAGTCATGAGCATCACATGGACTCGACTGACAGCAGTGACCTGGAGGAGATCGACCCTACTGTAGCAGCCGAGAAGGCCGAATTCCAACAGGCCATCAGAGAATCGAAAGCCATGAACGAACAACAGTTGCAAGAGGGTCCAAGAGAGTCTTCTCAACTCTCTCCTCGATCTAACCCTTTGGATGTGGCGCAGAAGATAGCTACTGACATTGCTGCCACCACATCCCCCGTGCATTTAGAGAATGGCTCTCAAAAGTTTGGCGATGAAGCTAGGGAAGGAGATGAAGTAGGCACCCTAGCCAAGCCAACTCCTGAAGGTGTTGAGACACCTGCCCCCACGGCTGATCACTCAGAGAGAAAGACAAATGAGTCTCGCAATGCAGCATGCGCCAATCGAGGGGGAAGCTCACACCACCACGGCCAGTCACAGATGTGGGAGACCAATCTTTGGAGAAAGGAGGCGAAGATGGGAAATCAATGGAACAACATAGTGAAGTTGACGAAGCTTGGACGGTTGAGACTGTCTTAGTTGAAACTTCATCTGCACTGAAGGCCAATGACGCTGTTGATGCAGCTAAGGCAAAGGATGGAATGGAAACCATGGAGTTGAGGCTCCTAGTCCCCGAAAGTGCGATCCTAGGATTTGAGACTCCGACGGATGCCACCAAAGACCCTAAGGCAGATGAGTCTACTGCAGGAAAAAATACCCAAGACCCTCACTAGTTGAGATTGCACACAGGGATGTTGAAGGCCCTCCAGCGGTTGAGACTGCTGAGGGTGTCGAAGGCCACAAGGAGGTTGAGACTTACTTGGGTAAAGGAGTCAAGATGAGCAAATTCCTCACATAGAGATGGTGATGAAGAAGACAAAATCAACGCTCTTAGTGATTCCCGGAGAGAAGATTGACACACTGTGGAATCGTATTAATGAGGTTAAGTCCACTCAAATTGATGAATCTATCGAGGACAAAGTCAGTATGCTCAAGACCTTCGGATCAAAGCAAGTGACAAACGCCCGATGAGGTTCGTGTTTGTTGATGAGCCAACACCAATGGCTACATCACACTCCAATGACGCCCGATAAATCAAAGAGGACAAGACAACTCAAAAGGAAGGACCTACGACATCAAGAAGTCATTAAGATATTTCTCCCCACAAGTTCAAACTACGGGAATTCCTATCATTCCGGATGAAATGTTCGAAGATATTTTCCCATTTGAAGTCGAATTGATACCCGGATGTCGAATCGCTGAGAACAGCCAAGTGTCTTTGCAAGTAGAGGCCGAGTTCCACCGATTCAACGATGGTGCATATAGGTTTTGACTTTGATGCCATTTGGCCCGAGGATGAGTCTCGCCGTCCTAACTTCCTAAGGTGTTTAAAGCCATATGTGCTAAAATCGAGAATATGGAGCAAGTCTTAGCATCATTAGACCTAAGGTGGACAACCGAGATGCAAACATCGTGGGGACATTCGTGGAGTTGTTCTACGTATCCAAGAGTGGGCTGCACAAACCACGACTATGAGAAGAGAGCAAGTCTGTTACATCAAGTCACTCTTTGCAGAGTTACTGGTATGGAGTGTGGATAATATTCAGTTTCAGTAGAGGCAGAAGGAGTATATGGTGAGGATTGAAGAATCTCACAAGTCAGATATGGAGTTGCTCAAGCTGCAACACAAGAACGAGATTGCAAGATTGGAGACTAACATGAGTCGCCACTCGGTGTTCTCGAAACATAAATGAAATTAATGGCAGCTGAGTCAAAACGCTATGCGGTCCGAGTTCCGAACTGCCTACTCCAAGTCGGATGCTAAACATGATTCAACCAACAGCTGACTCGACTTCATTTTAAGTGGCATGTTCCCTGGCCTGACCCTATCTTTTGGTGATGATGCCAAAAAGGGGGAATATGAGGCTATGAGGAATTGAGAAAAGGAAAAGGAGTCATAAGGTGGAGAAGAAGGAGTTACGGCTAAGGGGGGAAGGAAGCTCGAAAACCCCCTTGAAGCTTATGTTTGCCTGCACTCCTCAACAAGGAGAAATAACAACTTCACTTCTCAAAGAAGCTACCAAAGAGTCATTAGTGGAACAGAAAGCTGAGTTAGCATTTAAAGAATCAAGAAAAACCATCAAAGCTGAGTTCGAAAAGGTGGCTGAGAAGCATTCTGCGCGTATCTGGAATATAAGGACACAATATGATGGTCCCCTAGCAGGAAAAGATACCCCTGCGATCAAACCCCCAAGAGATATTGCTATGCCTGATGCTGGGTGTGAGCCCAGATCACTAGAGGAGTTTCAAACTCTAGAGGCAGAAGGCTACTTTAAGGATTTGACTCTACCGCAAGCCTTGGACATGTACTGGGAGAAGGGTCTCGATGTATGTAAATCAGCTGATATGCAGCAGAGTTCCAACAATCACCCAACTGGAAAAGGAAAATCACCAAGACAAAGACACTCCCCAGGAGCTGAATCGGGAAGAGGAAGGGGAAGATCTGGTGGCAGTGGAAGAGGCAGAAGCTATCAACCGCAGCCAAAACCACAGGACATCAAGTATATTGATCCATAGAAGAAAGGGATCACTTCTATCGGTCGGATATGATCATCTTGCAAATTTGGAAGTCTAGCACAAGAATACGAGTTGTGAGACGGCAAGAAAGTCGAAAATGAGAGGGTCACGTGAGAATGGGAGAAAAGGCATCATAGGGATGACCCTGCTGCAAGGCGTGGCTATGAGAAGAAGAAGAGGGATGAAGAAGAAAGGAAAAGGAGAAGATCAAATGAGGACAGAAGATGAGCTGATGATGAAGAGAGGAAAAGGAAACAACCAAGGCGTTGAAGACGGCTGCAACCCATTTGTGTATTTTTACTTTATTGTAAATACACAACTGTAAGTATTTTGTATGCTAGCTTTGAGCTCTGATACCTTCTTTGTAATTTTTCTTTGATACATATTGTAATTCAATGTATGTATAGACTCTGATAGAGTGTATAGAGTATATTGTTGTAAACAACTTTGTAAAGGACAAGAATGCTATGATCAATAAAATTGACATATTCAAAGCATACATTCTTTGTTACTACACTGCTTGTGTTTGTTGTATTTTATTTAAGTTTTGGTATCATCAAAAAGGGGGAAATTGTTAGAAAATTTATTTGTATGATTTTGATGATACCATGTAAAACCTAGAATAGGAAATTAACACCCCATTTTCCTTGTATTTCTTTGTTGTAATGGATAAAACTGAAAGAGCTGAGTGAAGTCAGCTATGTCGAAGAATGCAAGAAGTCAACTGCAGACTAGAGTGAAGACCCAACTGAGTATGGTCAAGATAGAAGACAAGGACTCGACCGAAGGAGAGCCAACTGAGAAACAACTGTGTAAAAGATGTGGAAGTATCAATCAAGTCAGTAAAGAAGCCAAGTCTAATAGTTGAAGTGACAGTTGAGTCATTCCCATATGATTGGAGGAAACTCAAGTCAAAGGGGTAAGGCAGCAATCAAGTCAAGACAACTGACATTGATCTGTTGGAAGAAAGTCAAGGATATTACTCGTTATAGTAATAAGTCCAAGCTGTCAGGTCTTAAAGTGTTTGGTCCAGAAATATGCAAAAGGAATAAACCAATGGGAAACACTGAAGCATGTGTCAGACCCTGTAAAGCTGCAGAGTCATTAAATACGAGAAAGTGTCAACATCACGGCGCTGCAGGCCAAGAAAAGACAAGCCAACGAATAAGAAAGTGTCATTTGAAAATGGCCTATCTCTTCAATGGGAAAATTTTCAAATGAGCACTACAAAAGGCTGAGGAAGCATTTGAGAAAAGGTTACAATTTACAAGAGCAAGCAATATTCAAGCAAGCATAACCTGCAATTATTCTCAAAGCTTATCAACAAATTTCTCAAGCTTAAAACTCAAAGGAACTCGATCCAACACACGCTTGAAGGAAAGAATACTTCAACCAGTTGAAGAGGAAAATTTTAAAGAACGAAAATGGGTCTATTCTCCAATTTGAAGGAGCTGTAGTGAGGTTCAAGATCGAACCAGAAGTCTCGAGCTCATTGGAAAGTTGTGTGATCAATTCCAAGGGTTTGAAGAGAGCTGAAGTAGCAAGACAATTGTCTTGTGAAGAAGTTGAGTCACGGGAGAAGCCAGCTGTGTGATCAAGGCTCTCTCTAGATTGAGAACTACTTTGTAACTTGATCTGTTACTTAGTGGATTCCTCCAGGAGTTGGAGAAGAATGGATTAGAGGAATTGCCCCATCCTCGAACCACTATAAAATTTGCTTGTGTCGTTTACTTTCAGCACTTTATTTTCTTGCTTATATTTTTATATATGCTGATAAGTTATACTGATATCCAACTGATAATAACAAGTGCTAAAAACAAGTGTTAAAAACGTGCTTAAAATTAACAAAGGGTGTTAAGTCTTCCGCTGTATAAAACCAAATCAACTTAAAAGTCAAGTGTTAGGACGAACTAAGTTATACTATCAACAAATTCGATCTAGTGCATTGAGTGGGTAACTTTGTCAAGAAAGTCAACCTAGTCATCCCTCAAGACTTAGGCGATTTGAGTCAACTCGTTGAATATTTTAAAAGGACCAAAAAGTGAAAATTTGGTAAGGTTTATTCAACCCCCTTCTAAACCTTACACCACACCCCTTGGGACCTACATCGTCCCAGGTATAAAAGAGGTTCATCCTCATCATTTGTAAGTATTCTGCATTAATCTAAATTACATGCTTTAGATTACTATCTTTTGCTCTGGATTTCTCCTACTTCAGGTACTGACTTGAGCGTCGGAGGGGCCTTTTTGGGACAACCCCAGGGCCCATCTAACATTTGCTTGTATTATAGAAAAGTTCCCAACTAAAGAATTACCAGCTCCAGAGAAGAAATTGGGCCATCATTGACTTTGATTGATCTGTCGATTTTAAGCAAGATCATTTTTGCGCGTCGCAGTGGGAACTGCTAAGACATGGAGATGCGCAGACAAGGTCTCAAGCCCGTGGAACCAACTCTCAAGCTGCCAATGCTAGAATGGGACCATCGAGAAGAGAGGCCACCTGGAAGGCGGTAGGCCAACCCTCATTTTCATAGAGAGGTGTCGCCGCCTCCTCCACCAAGAGGGGCATCACCTCCTCCTCATCCACCTCCTCCTCTTCCTTCTAGAGGAGCTGCACCCGCTGAAAACGTTCGCTTGAAGAGAGAAGCCCTCTAAGCGCTTCTTGAAGAAGCTACCCGAATCGCTCGAGGAATCAAGCCACGGCTGAGCTACGGGAGACCTCTCCAAGCTCCGCCACCGCCAAGACCCAAACTTGGGGAATAAGATAGAAGGAATGAAGGATGGGAGCAAATTAAGAAGACCAGTGTGCTTTTGCTGGAGAGAAGCTAGGAACAGAGCTCAACGCTCCCAAGCCCATACTTGCGCGCCCACTGAGGTGTCACAAGCGGAGCATGCTATCGTAGCCAACTCACGGCTACTACCCCTGGTGAGGAGAAAGTCCGTTCGCCTACCGATCTTGGCCGAGTCACTCCCACTAGGCATCAAGACCTCAAATCTCCCCGAATACGATGGAACCAGAGAACTTCTGATACCACAACTGTCACGCCTCAAACGGGACCATGACGTGATCGAGAACTTAAACTGGTTATTAAACCAAATAAATCAACCAATAAGGATTTATATAACATTATACCTAAATAGTCAATCATTCATCAAAAGCATCCCAACAGTCTAACATTGCAGCGGAATCTTAAGTTACAGTCTGATAAAGTAACGAAATAGTTCTTAAGTTACATCCCAAATAAAACTTAACATTTATTCAAAGGTCCTACGCCCTAAGATTACATACTTGAAATTAAAGGAGTCCAACAACAAGCTAAAAAATAAATCTTTCAAGAAGTCAAGATGGGCATGGATATGGATTACTCCGTAGTTTGATCCTCTTCGTCCACATCTTCCACGTGTGGACAATCACCATCTGGTCGTTGAAAATGCGGGATGAGAAGAAAATTCTCAGTGGATGGGTGTTCGTGTGTAAGTGTGGCTTATATCAGTATAAGAAATCAATTATATGAAAGAATGCATGGTTCATGATGCGTGCGTCACACACGACTCACAAGCAACATGATATTCCAAAATAATATAGTAGTATATAACTTGTTGAAAATAGTTCATGCACATTCAAGCACCATGAATGGTATTCGAGCAAGTCAAGTAGTGGTTGTGTACAGAAGGTAACGCTAACCCAAGCAATTCAAGTAGTGGTTGCGTATGAAAGGTAGTGCCAACCCAAGCGATTCAAATAATGGTTGCGTACGGAATGTAATGCCAACCCAAGCAAGTAAACGGTCCGAGTAACTCCCGAATCGTGGGATTAGGATGGTGGGGCCGGTAAATGGAATAGCAACCGAGCTGCATGATTCCAATACCCGACTAGTCACTCCGACTGTGAGCTCGACACACCAAGTTGACTCAAGCAAGTAGGTTCACAGAGTTATAATATATCAACAAGGCAGTCGAATACAATATAAGATTCATACAAAAGCAATACAAGGTGTAAATAAGTTAAGTTTATTTACACGAGTGTTTTGTATCATTGGCGGTGTAAACATGTCAAATGAAACTAATTGTCGGGAGGATAACACATGCTTCGATTGATTTCGTGGATTCGGTATATTATGCGGAGGTTTCAACTTCGTTGAAAGTTTGAATTGTTATAAGGCGAGGAAGTCGGCACGCGTAATACGTAAGATTCGGGCAAGGAGTCTGTTAAGGTCTGGAAATTTTAAGAAAACTAAAATTATATAATTAAATATAATTAAGTCAATTTCAGGGCTGTAACAAGGTAAATAATTCATTTGGGGTCCTTGATAAAAGGAAACTTTCATAAGTAGCCCCGTTTTGGAAAACTAGTATTTCTCGGGTTTGAAATTGAATAAGTTTTGGTCTCGACCTCGGAAAAATATAAGGTCAGTTTCTAAATTCTCCAAATTTTCTATAGAATTAGTTTTTCAAAGAGTTTGGGGTCGAATTTCAAAGAAATTCAATTTGGTCCTCCTTTTTGTCAAAATTGTCATTTTTTGCCCCGAATTTAAAATATTTGGATCTGACAAACCGGAAGAGCTTTTTATGTGATTATAATTTTAAAATATCACTTATGACAAGGGATTATTGGGACAAAAGCAGTTTTGGAAAGTCTTAGTTTAAGTCCCTTAACTTTTGAAATCTCTATTTCTAGTCCAAATTTTGATTTTTGCCCTTAAGGGCTTATTTGGGGTCCGTTTGTTATGAAACTTGAACCATGGGTTCAATATATTATAAAGTTAAGATTAAGTGATTTTTCCAGGTACACAGACTGTATTAATCCTGGAAATTTTATTATAGTCCTTGAGTTTGGAATTTTACACTTTAGTCCTCAAAATTTCAAAAATTGGTTTTCTTTACTCAAAACACTTTGATTTTTGGAATTTACTCAAAATATGAGTTTTTATTTTCAAAAACAATATATGAGTTTTTCAGTTAAAACAAGTTAAAAGTTTCAAATTTTACAGAAAAGTCCCTGAACAGTTTTGAAAATCTCATTTTTGGTCCCTAAACTTTTAAAATTCCTCATTTGAGTCCTTAGACTTTCAATAGTTGGTTTTATTATCTCACAACCCTTAAACTTTTGTTATTATCTTAAAATATAATATTTTTATTATAGTACAATCTAATGTTTTGAAATTTACAGAGGTCCTTTTTACAGTTTTAAATTTATAATTTAGTCCTCCAACTTTGCAAAATTCGCATACAAGGTCCAATATCTCAATTCCATATATTTTCAAGTTTTCCAGAATATAAAGTAAATATAACATGAAATTCCAAGTACATAGGAATGCATTATCATTTCAAGAATTTATCAAGAATTTCATAAATTTATACATGCATGCACCTATTTTGCAAAATTGGAACAACAAGCATATTTTGATGAAATTATTGGAGATAAATGCTTAAAATACACATGTAATACATATTTATATCACATCATGCAAGTTTCAAATCACTACATGCCAATTTTTACAAAAAGACTTGAGTTTTTCTAAAGGATTTTGCCACCCACCTTTGATTGTTCTTTTTAATGTGTCTAGAGATGATATTTCCCTCCTAACTCCTTGAAATCGACCACCACTCCTCAAGGCAGCCCCTAAGTGTCAAATTTTCAAGAATTTTAAGTTAGGATTTGAAGATTTGAGGTAAGAAAGGAATTACAACAAGGGTCAAGAAATCTATAATTACCTTGTGTAGTTTTACAAGTAGGACCTAGAATGGAGTATTTACTTTGCACCTTCAAGATTTTGGTTCTAACCTCCAAAGTCAGCCCCTTTTTAACACTAAAACCATATTTTAGTTAAAATTTGGAAATCAAAAGTTGAAAGGAAGAGGTAGTACCAAACCAAAATTCTTACCATGATTTTTTGTTTTCTAGAAATGGCTTTGAAGGTCCTCTTCAAGCTTATGACCAAGTCTTGATTTTTCTTAGTTTCTTCAAGAAATGAACCTCTAGGAGTACCTCAAAAAGAAAGAATTCAACAAGGTTAGAAGATGAAGGATTAGGCTTGAAGTTTCAAGAGGACAAGATGAAGATGAAAGAAGCAAAATTTTCCTTACCTTAACTTGTTGTGTTCGGCCTCTAGGTGAAAAAAATAGGGAAAATTCTTGTGTTTCTTAGTCTATGTGCTTGAAAGATGAAGAGTGTTGAAAGTGAGAAGTGTTGGAGAAGTTGAGAGAAGGATGTAGGATGAAGAATGAAATTAACTCCTCCCTTCACAAGAATATGGCTGAAAATGGAGAGGAATGGGAGGATTTTCGTGTCTTGCAAAATGTAGGTTGCATGGTAGACAATGACTTGGTCAAGTTATGGGTGGGATTGAAGGATGGGGTGTTGGGGAATTTGAGGGGAATGTTTGTAGTGAAGGAATGTGGGAAATTGTAAGGTGTAATAAAATAGTGTGTAAGATACATGGAATATACTTGTATAATGCTTGGTATATGTATTGTATAATATGGTGTAGTTGTATAAGGATGGAGAGGTATTTAGAGTAGAGTAGAGTACTGACGCTCCAATTAGATTGGAGTTTATTCTACTTGTAAAGACAATTTTATTGAGAATCAAATTAATAAAGGCATTTCTTTATCATTTATTTTGCATTTAATACTATTAATTGTGAGTTTGATAAAGTCCTTAGACCATATTAAGCTATGGGGGTGGTCGCGCATTTAATGGCGATCATGGAACATGTCTCTAAGAATTTGGTCTTAAATTAGTTCCAAGTCAATGGGCTTTTCAAGATAAGACATTGAATACCCCAACAAGACTTGTGCATATGATGTATGCTCATGTGACGAGAATGTTGCATTGCATTAATATTAGCGTAGTACGCAAATGCATATATACGGGTGCTTGTTAGAGAACAAGTATACTGAACATGACCCAATGGAAATTCTTAACTAGAATATTTATTGTCGAATTAATAATTCCCACATTGCGATAGTACATGATTAGTCCTTAGACTTGAGGTACGATAGTAGCCTTATGCACATCCTGTAATATTTTGATTTATCTTCTGATTGCTTGACAATCATAAAGAGGATATTTTGGATGTTACACTGGTGTACATAGATGTTAATCAGTGGCTAACATAGAATTCGACACTTGTTTGTTGACAAGTGAATCTCCTATGTTTTCATAGTTCGTGATTTAAAGACCTTGGCCAATACATGATGAATATTGATTCATAAAGAAATCACTATAACTTGAAATGGAATCATAGTTATTAAATCAAGTGGGTTTTGACTTATAATCCATGCCCAAGATTTAACCGGGAGATTAGTTATCGAAAGGATCGTACATGTAGGCAACCGCAATTGAAATAGGTTTAGTCGCTATTTCACCTATTGCTAGGCGATCATGCTACTTGCTAGATGTTCACATGATTTGTAGGTTTTTTGAATTAAAGAGTTAATTTCAAAACATATTAATTAATTGGATTAATTAATTAAATAATTATTATTCATAAGTTACAAAAGTTGTAAGCCTACTACTAGCATTAGTTGTGAACCTAAAGGATCACACACAAAATGGTTGGTGTCATTTCTTCAATTGAAAATAGTCAAAGAGGTTGGATACAATTAATTGATAGAGATTAATTAATTGTGGCTTGATTTTAATTCAATGATTGAATTAAATATTTAATTAAATAATTAAATTATTTAATTAGCCTAATTAGATTAGGAAGTCTTTGGAGTGAAAAATAATTTAACTGATGAGATCAATTAATTTTATGAAAGATTATATTTAATAGTTAAATATAGCCAAATAAATAATTGGATTATTTATTTGGGCTAGATGGAATTGATTTGATCAAATTAATTAAATATGGACTGGATCAATTAATTGAAATTAATTGATGGACATTTTTAATTAAATGTCAAATCTAATATTTAATTATGCCCACAAGGATAGGCACATCTGACTAATTTGAAAGAAAGAAAAGAAAAATATCCTGATGTCAGATATCGTAGGATTTTCTTGTGAATATTCTCCTATTTTAGGTTTTAAACCTGGATTTTATGTCATGAATCATATAAGGATCAATTGAGATTATAATAGATAAATCAAAGAAGAAGTCTTATAATATTCTTCACTCTCCAAGTTTTTCTTCTTTTTATTTTCGTAGGAAAAATCAAGAACCCTTCTTGGTTTAACTACATAACAACAATTCTTTTTCATGAACATTGGATGAATCATAGAAACGGATCTTTTAAATCAATCCATCGCTTCAATCGGCTTTAGAAGAATAACATATTTACCCCGCACATAATAGATAAAGGTAAAACCCTTATCATTGGTTTTTATCGCTTGGTAATTTGTCTTAAATCGTAAAACCTGAAATGTCTAATTGTAAGCTCCCTTTTTGTTGCGTTAAGCCCCCCTAAAGCGAACCGAACAATTTCTACACCAAAATTCTACACTTGGTCGTCCACCTCATGTCTCATATATGGTATTTATATTTTTTTCTCCCAAAATTGATGATGATTGGTGTAAAATATCAATTCCCAAAGTAATAATAAATTCCACAATCACTTATGAGTCTCATAATCACTTATTCTAAATCTTATTCTTATTTCTATAGGATGTATATCACTTAGTGAAATAAGTCTTTTAAATTCTAAGGTGTCTAATAACTACTCAAGTAGTAATAATAGTACTCAATTAGGTGATTAATAAGCATAGAATTCGAATAAAATAAAAATGACTAGTAATTAGACAAGTAATTGATCACATAAATAAGATGACTACATAGCGCGAAAATATTATTAATAATAATCCGTCACGCATTAAAAGTAGTCGCAAATATACATAGTCATCCAATAACGTCGGTTTCATGCCCGTACAAGATTGAAAATTGAGGGGCCTCACATTTTCCCCTCCTTAAAAGAATTTTGTCCCCAAATTCCTCTCAAAACAACTCAGGATATTGCTTCTTCAAGTCTTTCTCCATTTCCCACGTCGCGTCTTCATCTCGATTATGATTTTTGCCACACTACTTTGACCAACGAAATCTCCTTCTTCCACAGTTGTCGTATTTGTCAGTCAATAATCCGAAGGGGCTTCTCAGTGTATGATAAGTTCTCCATCAATGGAAGAGTGTCATGTGTGATGATATACTCGGGATCTGGTCGATACTTCTTTAATCCCAAGACATGAAATAAATCGTGCATTCCCGCAAACTGTGAGGGTAGCTCGAGTTGGTAGGCTAACTTCCCAATCCTCTGTCGTCAGTATCTTGTAGGGGTCCAACATATCTCGGACTCGGCTTATCTCCTTTCTTCGGGTTGATCAGCCTCTTTCGTGGTGAGAGTCTAAGAAATACTTCGTCTCCAACTTTGAATTCCAAATCTTTTCTTCTCTTGCCCACATAACTTTTCTGACGACTCTGAGCCATACAGATTCTCTCCTTGATCATTCTTACTTTCTCCATGGCCTCCTGAACTAAGTCCACTTTTGGAATCGTTGGTGACTTTCTCTTCTCTTTTGTAGTCTATTGATCATCGATCTCCCAGTGTAGCGGAGATCTACACTTTCGTCCATATAGTTCCTCATATGGCGCATTCTAATTGTGACCTAATAGATGTTGTTATAGGCAAACTCGGCCAATGGTAAGTGAGAGTCTCAACTTCCTTGGAAATTCAGTGTACAAGTTCGTAACATGTCTTCGAGAGTTTGGATTGTCCGCTCAAATTGTCCGTCAGTCTATGGGTGTGTTGCCGTACTGAAACTCAGTGAGGCTCCCAATTCCTTGTGTAAGCACTTCCAAAATCTCGAGACAAATCTCGGGTCCTGTCCGAAACTATGTCAATCGACACTCCATGCAGCCAAATGATCTCTCTGATATAAGTTTGTGCGAGCCTTTGCAAACCATCTGTCTTCTTAATGGGCAAGAAGTGTGCAGATTTTGTAAGTCGGTCTACAACCACCTATATTGCGTCATGGCCTCCTCTGGTTCTTGGTAGGTCAGTCACGAAATCCATTGTTATGTACTCCCATTTCCATTCGGGAACCCTCGACGGCTGTAGTAATCCAGATAGTCGTTGGTGTTCTGCTTTAATTCGTTGGCATGTCAAACATCTCACAACGAACTCTACTACCTGGTTCTTTATGTTCACCCACCAGTAATTTCACTTCAAGTCTTTATACATCTTGTTTCCTCTAGGATATATTTTTATATTTTGAATGATGTGCTTCTGCCAAGATCTCATTTCTTATCTTCTCGTCATTTGGTATGCAGACTCGATTCTTGAATCTTATGATCCTATCTTCGGATACTGAGAATTTTGGTCTCTCTTCTTTAGGTATTTTTTCTTTCAACTTTTGGAGATGCATGTCCTGTTCTTGCTCGACCTTGATCTCTCTCAACAGATCACTTTTAACAGATATGTTAGCACATGTAAGCTGGGTGTCGGTCCTTGTTGGATTCCAAACACTCAATTCTTCTAACAATTTCTATCCTTGGATCATTAGCCTAGCTAAACTCGCCTTTCTGCTCAAGGCGTCGACTACTACGTTTGCCTTTCCGGGATGATATTGTATATCAAAGTGATAATCCTCAATCAATTCCATCCACCTCCTTTGCCTTAGGTTGAGATCCTTCTAAGAGAATAGATACTTTAGGCTTTTGTGATCGGGTAAAAACTGTGAATGTTGCCCCGTATAGATAGTGTCTCCACTTCTTTAACGTGAATACTATCGCTGCCAATTCTAGGTCGTGCGTCGTGTAATTGACCTCGTACGATTTGAGCTTCCGTGAGACATAAGAAATGACCTTTCCTTCCGTGAGACATAAGCAACTGTAAACGACAAAGCCTTTTGTTCCGTTTGGAAGGGCTAAGACGGGAGCGGTCATGAGTTGTTTCTTTAGTTCTTGGAAACTGGTCTCACACTTGTCGTTCCACTCAAACTTGACTTGCTTGTGAATCAACCGTGTGAGTGGTCTGGCAATCTTGGAGAAATCCTTGATAAATCTTCGGTAATATCGTGCTAATCCCAAAAAGCTTTTGATCTCAATCACTGTTTCTGGTTGTTTCCATTTAACAACTGTCTGCACCTTTGATGGGTCCACCGTGATCCCATCACCGGATATTATATGTCCCAGAAATGCGACTTCTTTAAGCCAAAACTCGCACTTATAGAACTTGGCATATAACTTGTGTTCTCATAGTGTCTCTAAGACGATCCTCAAATGATGCTTGTGATCCTCTCTCAACTTGGAGTATACGAGTATGTCGTCGATGAAAATCACCACGAACTGATCCAAGTAAAGTCAAAAGACTAGGTGCATCAGGTCCATGAATGTTGCAGGGGCATTCATCAGGCCGAACGGTATCACTACAAACTCGTAGTGATCATACCTAGTCTGAAATGCCATTTTGGATATATATTCTTCCCGGATTTTCAACTGATAGTACCCTTGTTGTAAGTCAAACTTTGAGTATATCATCGCCCCCTGAAGTTGATCGAACAATTCGTCTATCCTCAGGAAGGGATACTTATTCTTGATGGTCACGATGTTAAGACCGCGATAATCTATGCATAGTCTTAATATTCCATTCTTCTTCTTGACGAAGAGTACTAGAGCTCCCCATGGAGACGTACTCGGTCGGATAAATCCCACTTCCATCAACTTCCTCGCAACTAAGCTTTCAACCCTTGCAACTCCACCGAGCCATTATGTACGGCGTTTCGCGATTGCCGCTATTCCCTAAAACTTCAATAGTGAACTCGACTTCCTATCGGGAGGGATATCGGTGAGTTCTTGCAAAAATACGTTTGAGTATTCTAACACTATGGGCACATGGTGAATTTGTGTCTCTACCTTGGGTTTGTTGATTACAAACGCCAAGTAACCCTGTGCCCCACTGAAAATTGCTTTTCTAGCCTTAATGGCAGAAATGATCTGAGCCACCTCCTTAAAGTGGTCTCTCTTAGTGCGAACCACCCACACCACGGGCCACATTGGGACTTCAGTTCCATTCTTGGACAAAACACGACTTGTGTTTGTCAAAACAAGTATAAGTGAAAAATGACAGTGAAGAATGAGTATAATTAATCAGAAATTGACTAAGTACAAATAATCATAAATTTCGTGTCTCTAATTATTATAAAATTCTTAACTTAGTCTAAACATTAGATTAGTCGATAGTGGTACTTTCCAACACAGGCAGAGGGTCCTATCCTGGGTCAGCTCGGAGTAAGTTTCCATCTTACTAGTCGAGCTCTAATACCATAACTGTCACGCCCCAAATGGGACCATGACGTGATCGAGAACTTAAACTGGTTAATAAACCAATTAAATCAACCAACAAGGATTTTACCTAAATAGTCAATCATTCATCAAAAGCATCCCAACAGAGTCTAACATTGCAGCAGAATCTTAAGTTACAGTCTGATAAAGTAACAAAATAGTTCTTAAGTTACATCTCAAATAAAACTTAACATTTATTCAAGGGTCCTACACCCTTAGATTACATGCTTGAAATAAAAGGAGTCCAACAACAAGCTAAAATAGAAATCTTTCAAGAAGTCGAGATGGGCACAGATATGGATTACTCCGTAGTTTGATCCTCTTCGTCCACATCTTCCACGTGTGGACAATCACTATCTGGTCGTTGAAAAGGTGGGGTGAGACAAAAATTCTCAGTGGATGGGTGTTCATGTGTAAGTGTAGCTTATATCAGTGCAAGAAATCAGTTATATGAAAGAATGCATGGTTCATGATGCGTGCGTCACATACTATTCACAAGCAACATGATATTCCAAAATAATATAGTAGTATATAACTTGTTGAAAATAGTTCATGCACATTCAAGTACCATGAATGATATTCAAGCAAGTCAAGTAGTGGTTGTGTACGGAAGGTAATGCCAACCCAAGCAATTCAAGTAATGGTTGCGTACGGAATGTAGCGCCAACCCAAGCGGTTCAAGTAGTGGTTGCATACGGAATGTAACACCAACCCAAGCAAGTAAATGGTCCAAGTAACTCCAGAATTGTGTGGATCAGACAGCGCTTCCTTCGTTCTTCCTTATAACTCGCCGAGTGAGATTGCACAAGGCCCAATTCACCTTATCGCTCCTAGGAATGACAAATCCAAGATGGGGCTAGCTAAGTTCGGATTGTCATAATCATGATTATACCTCAATCCTACAACCCACTTTGCCTGTTGGACACTCCGTCCTTCAGTGGTGGGATTAGGACGGTGGGGCCAGTAAATGGAATAACAATTAAGCTGCCCGGTTCCAATACGTGACTAGTCCACTCCGACTGTGAGCTCGACACACCAAGTTGACTCAAGAAAGTAGGTTCACAGAGTTATAATATGTCAACAAGGCAGTCGAATACAATATACGATTCATACAAGAGCAATACAATGTGTAAATAAGTTAAGTTTATTTACGCGAGTGTTCGAAATCATTGGCGGTGTAAACATGTTAAATGAAGCTAATTATCGGGAGGATAACCCATGATTTGATTGATTTGGTGGACTCATTATATTATGCGGGAGGTTTCAACTTCGTTGAAAGTTCGATTTGTTATAAGGCGATGAAGTCGCCACGCGTAATGTGTAAGATTCGGGTAAGGAGTCCGTTAAGGTACGGAAATTTTGAGAAAACTAAAATTATATAATTAAGTCAATTTCAGGGCTATAACAAGGTAAATAATTGTTAAGTTGGTTTTATACCAATATTTTGAGTATTCTAGACTAGGAATTTGCATTGTTTTCGGGTGTTTTAGTGTCATTTGAGTCCTTTTCATTTCATTAGGTGTCGTTAGTGAGTCGATACAGGTTATGGTAGCCGAAGGACGATGAATAATGATGAAAAACGTTTTTGGGAGGAAGAAGTCACACTTGAGGAAGAGAAAACGCAATAAAACGTTGAAAGTGCAGGAGCGACGCAGCGCTCAAATCAAGCGCTGCAGCGCTCCAAATCAAGCGACGCAGTGCACCCCCTGAAAAAGATACAGAAACGATTATCTTCAGTGAGCGTTGCAGCGCTCAAAACGAGCACCACAGCGCGCGAGCAGATGACGACAATGTTGTAGGGTGCGCTGCAGCGCTCAAATCGAGCGTCGCAGCGCTCGACCAGGCGGTAGACTTATTTTTCACGTTTTGACGGATTTTCGAGGGTTTTGACCTATAAATACACCAAAGGACATATGTAAAAGGCATCGTACATTATTTTTAGCACAACACAAGGAAAGAAACACAGAGCTATAGTTCGGGAAGGTAATTGGAGGCACCTCTCATCTGGACAGAGAGAGAATTACTTCTCTTCTCTTTTCAATTTTTTCTTTGCTTTTCTTTGTCAATTTTTGAGATGTCTAATTATTTCTTTATGAGTTTTTGTGCATCCAACATGAGCTAAACCCATCTTTCTAGGGGATTGATGTAACTTACGTTTGAACCTATGTTTTGATTTCTAGTTTATGAATTTTGCATGTTATTTCATTTATTTGTGCTATTTGAATTGATTGCATCTAAATTGCCTGGTCAATAATTTAGATTATTTGGTGTGTTTGATTTGACACTCGCGAGAGGTAATTGAATGCCTAGCCATAGAATAGCACAACATATGGTTTCATAGAACTGAGAGGTTTATGAATCTTTTGAAGCCTGTGATAGAATATTCATCGAGCGTATTAGGGTTTAATTTATGATTTTTATAGAGATATCAAAATCATGATTGAAACCTAGAATCACTTGGCACTCGATAGAGGAAGTGATGAGCAGTAGGAATATTGGCTTATAGATTAATAATGTGTGATTAATGAACTGGATTGAGAACATTTGGGATAACTGAGTGAATCAACCCTCTAGAATTCATCTTATACGTGTTTGATAAATTGTCTGAACCATTTTGTTAGTTTAATTTTAGTTTTCTTTTTAGTTTGATAAACATCTCTCTGTTTTCGATTTCTAGATGGAATTAAGCTATTTTAATAATAGTACTTAGTATAAAATTCGATACCAATCCCTATGGAGATGATAACCCCACTTTCAAAACTATACTAAAACTTGACACCTTACGCTTGCGGTAAGAATTTCACGATCAAGTTTTTGGCGATGTTGCTGGGGATTGTTTTATCCTATTTTACGCTAATACTTTTACCAAGTAGTCTTAATCCTAATCCAGACTAGTTTAGGAAATATAATTTCGTGTTTCTCATTGACTTGCTTGTTTAAGCGAGATTCTAAAGATACTAATTTGCTTCCTTTTGATCCAGAGATTGAAAGGACACTTCGAGCAATCAGAGCAGCAAAGCGAGCAGAGAATTGAGCAATGACAGAAGACGAGGAAAATGAGAACAATGGAAATTCGGTTGTGAATATGCCACCACAGCCTGAGGCACAAGAAAGGGCAATCCGGGATTATTTTCGGCCAACTGTGAACCAGAATTACTCCAGAATTGTGCGCCAGCCCATAAATGCAAATAATTTCGAATTGAAACCGGGCCTCATAAGCATGATTCAGCAGAATCAGTTTGGGGGGAGTCCAGTGGATGATCCGAATACACATCTGGCCATATTTTTGGAGATTTGCGACACCATCAAGATGAATAGTGTGACTGAAGAGGCTATTAGATTGAGGTTTTTCTCGTTTTCACTCCGGGATAAGGCCAGATAGTGGTTGCAGACGTTCGCCCCTGGGAGTATCACGAGCTGGGATGATCTGACTCAAAGATTTTTGGCAAAATTCTTCCCTCCCAGCAAGACACTCCAACTGAAAAGTGAGATAGCCCAATTCCAACAGATTGATTTTGAGCCGTTATATGAAGCTTGGGAGAGATTTAAAGATCTTGCGGAGGTTCCCACAACATGGCTATGCGACCGCGAGGGTTCGATATTTTTACAACGGGCTTAATGGGCATACGAGGATGATATTAGATGCGGCAGCAGGAGGTACATTGATGGCTAAAACTCCAACTGAGGCCTTACTTCTGCTTGAAGAAATGGCCACAAACAGTTATCAATGGCCCTCCGAGAGGTCAGCGCCAAAGAAGGTTTCCACAAATCTCGAGTCTGACGAAGCAATTAGCAATCATGAATACTGGCGGCACACCACAGCAAGCTGAGATCCCACCCGCGGCTGTTCACGCAGCCCCTCACGAGGCCGAGCAAGTCAATTATGTGAATAGCCGGGATTTTAATAATAGAGATAATCCATTACCAACTCATTATCACCCGGGACTTCGCAATCATGAGAATTTCTCTTATAGCAACAACATGAATGTATTGAACCCACCTCCAAGTTATCCCAACCCATCTAGTTCCAATGCACCCGGAGGTGAAAAGAAGCACTCGCTAGAAGAGATACTCGGCTCATTCATAGGAGAGACCAAGAATCGGTTGAACAAAAATGATGCACAGATTGATAGTCTGGGTACAAAGATGAGCACAATGGATACACATATTAGGTCGATCAAGACACAAATGGGTCAGTTGGAGATGGTAGTGAATTCATTGCAGCACAGAGGAAAGTTTCCGAGCAATACAGAGGTTAATACGAGAGAACACTACAATGCAATTTATGTGAAAAAGGAAGCGAAAATTCAGCTTGCCCCCGAAAAATTGCCCATTTATGCAAAACCAGTGGAATCCAAGAAAATGAAGTTGGAGGAGTTTGAGACTGTCTATCTGACAGAGGAATGTGGTGCAATAGTGCAGAGTAAACTACCTTAGAAAATGAATGATCCATGGAGTTTTACTATTCCTTGTACTATTGGAGGAGTTTTCTTTGAAAAACCACTTTGTGATCTTGGGTCCAATGTGAATCTTATATCTCTCTCTAATGTTACGAAGTTTGGGCTTGGAGAGGTGAAACTGTCTAATATCACATTGCAGTTTGTTGATCAATCCATTACCTATCCTTGGGGAATCATTGAGGACGTGTTGGTAAGAATTGATAAATTTGTTTTCCCGTGGATTTTGTAGTGTTGGATGAGAATGAAGACCAGAAAATCCCTTTAATCTTTGGGCGGCCGTTTCTAGCTACATCAAGGGCTTTGATCGATGTAGAAATGGGGGAGCTGACTCTGTGGGTCAATAAGGAGAAAGTCGTATTCACCATCCATCCAACCAAGAGGCTCAAATTGAATCCAATGATGGTCATTAGATGGATGGGAATATGGCTGAAGATATTGGAGGTTGGGAAGTATCTAAGGGAAATGTGGGCAACGTTCCCATTGGGGCTCCAACTTGACGATAATCAGACAAAGTCTGGCTGAAGATTGTAAATTTAGCGCTTTTGTGAGGCAACCCAAGCCCTTTTATTGCTTTTGTAGTATTAATTAAGTTTAGTAGTTTTTTCGTTTTAATTGCATCATAGTTGATTTTTGCATTTTTAGGAGTAGTAAGTTGCATCACATCCCGCCCCTTTGTGCACATGAGATATGCGCTTTGACAGAAAACCGTGCGGCACGGGCCTAAAACCCGCCGCAACGTGGTGAAAAAAACTCTTATATGCGACCGCAGCATGGCATGGGGACCGCACCGCAGCGCCCCCAAATTGATACATGATCTAAATCCGTTTATTTAGCAGCGCTTTCGCCCAAGTTTTTATTAAATCTACTCCATGGCCCTCATTTGTTCTAAAACACAACACACCACGGGCACACCATATTTTTCATCAAAACTCCCACATATCCCACTAAAATCTTCACAAAGGAGCACTCTAACACCACACACATCATCTTCATCTCATCCACTCATTATTTTGTAAGTTTGCAACTTCCAAACCCCACCCCATGGTTTTCCCCATATCTCTATTTTTGTGTGATTTGATTGTAGTAGTGCTAGGATAATTGTTGTTGGGTTGTGGATTGTGGATTAAATGTTCATGCTAGACTTAGGTTTTGGTGTTGAATTTTGGGATTAAAATGAGTTATCCATTGCATTTACCATCTTTTCCCAAATTCATGCATACGAGGTGTTTGATCAAATGCCCCAACGACGTTTTCACATTGTTGAGTGCTATCTTGCATATATATGCTTGTCTTCTTGACATGGCACTATATTTTCCACTTGGGTGCATTATGTACATACTTTGATTTTCGATTTCTCACCCATAACCGAATTTTATGGTTCCACGAGTTTTGTTTTCTTATCTACCTTGCTAGGTTACAAAGATGCGAAACCAAAAAGGGACCGAGCCAAGGCGAAGGAGAAGAACAAGACCACACCTCGGAGGCATACAACACCTACGGGCTTGGGCGCTAGGATGCATAGTGAGCTTATACGAGACACCTCATACACGTAGTAGTACCACATGACTTCGATAAAGAGCCTTTTCTCCTCGACTACCAGGAAAGTCTTTTCCCACATCTCCATTGGGACAATGTCATTTTAAGTTTGGGGGTGTAGTCTGTTTTCATTCATCAAGTTGAGTCATGTATCAAAAAAAATGAAAAAAAGAGTCCAGGGTCGGTCGGGTCATTTGTGAAATCAGAAATTGCATGACTAAGTGAATTTGTTGAATATGATTTGAACGGTCAAAAGAGCTTGTGTTTGAGCTGTGATCTATTATTCTTTCCATTAATTCCATCTATGTGCTTAACTCTGTTGATTTATTTGGAGATAATTTATGCGGTTGAGTGTTTCTTGTACAATCCCACCGGATTCTAGAACTTGTCTGATCACTAGTCGAGGCGAAATCCTAGGTGAAGTAACATTAAGGAAGTGATTTAGGCCATCTTTGAAAAAGCTAGAGCCAAAATATCTATCTTTATATTGTATACTTTTCCTAGTGTCCCTCTTTGATCCTTGTAAACCCGTTTCTTTGGCAACCAATCTAATAACCAGAGTCTACATGTAAAAATCCTAATTACCCATCACTCATACACATAAAGTATAGAAAAATATTGAAGGTTCAGGAGGGTATGATGAGCAATGTATGTGTTTTATTGCATGAAGTTGCCCGAGAAAAGAAAATATGAAACCCCATGTGTAAAGTATGCAAAAGAATAAGTTTGGAGGTTTTTGAAAAAAAAAATCAGCGGGATTGAAGGTTCATAAAGTGAGAACATTGGGGATGTCAAAAAGTGAAGGTAGTTATTAATTGGTGATTTGAAGGAAATAATAATTGTTTGTTTGGGTGATTTGAGCCACTTAATCCTATATTTATCTACCTTATCCTAAGCCCACATTACAAGCTTTGAAAGTCCTATTGATCCTTGTGTTGCGTTAGCCTACATTAGTGGAGATTAGTGTAAAGGACAAGCCTATGGAGTCCGGTAAGCATCTCATCTTGATATTCAGAAAGTGGATCAACTTGAAAACACCTAATTGCGTGAATCTATATGGATAATAAAAACGGAGTTGGCATGAACATTCCACACTCATGATCACATTGTTAAAATGCGTGATTGATTGATAGTGAAATGAATTTTGAGACGAATGAGCTTGTTTGTGAAGTTTTGCAGTTAGTCTATTTTAGTCAGTTGTCTTTATTTTTGTTTCCTTCATGTTTGTTGATTTTATAGAGTCATAATTGCTTGAAGACAAGCAAAAGTCTAAGTTTGGGGGTATTTGTTAAGTTGGTTTTATACCAAAGTATTGAGTATTCTAGATAGGAATTTGCGTTGTTTTCGGGTGTTCTAGTGTTATTTGAGTCCTTTCATTTCATTAGGTGTCACTAGCGAGTCGATACAAGTTATGGTAGCCGAAGGACGATGGAAAATGATGAAAAACGTGTTTGGGAGGAAGAAGTCGCACTTGAGGAAGAGAAAATGCAATAAAGCGCTGAAAGTGCAGGAGCCACGCACGCTCAAATCAAGCGATGCGGCTCCAAATCAAGCGGCGCAGCGCACCCACGAAAAAGGTACGAAACGATTATCTTCGATGAGCACCGTAGTGCTCAAAATGATGAGTGCCGCCGCGCTTTCGAGCGAGGCAACGACAATGTTGCGGAGGATGATCTGCTGCAGCTCAAATCGAGCGCGCCTTGTGCGACCGGCGGCGACTTATTTTTCATGTTTTGACGGATTTTTGAGGGTTTTGACCTATAAATACACCAAGGACATACGTAAAAGGTGTCGGACATTATTTTGAGAACAACGCAAGGCAAGAAACACAGAGCTAGGGTTCGGGATGGCAATTGGAGGCACTTCTCATCTGGACACAGAGAGAATTCCATCTCTTCTCTTTTTAGTTCCATTTTTGCTTTTCTTTGTCAATTCTTGAGATGTATAATTATTTCTTTATGAGTTTTTGTACATCCAACATGAGCTAAACCCATCTTTCTAGGGGATTGATGTAACTTACGTTTGAACATATGTTTTGATTTCATATGAGATTTGCATGTTATTTCATCTATTTGAATTGATTACTTATGAATTGTTTGATCAATAATTTAGATTGTTTGGTGTGTTTGATTTGACACTCGCGAGAGGTAATTGAACGTCTAGCCATAGAATAGCACAACCTAGGGTTTCATGGAACCGAGAGGTTTATGAAACTTTTGAAGCCTGTGATATAATATTCATCGAGCGTATTAGGGTTTAATTTATGATTTTTATAGAGATATCGAAATCAGAATTGGAACCTAGAATCACTTGGCACTCGAGAGAGGAAGTGATGAGCGGTAGGAATATTGGCTTATAGATTAATAACATGTGATTAATGAACTGGATTGAGAACATAGGGGATAACTGAGTGAATCAACCCTCTAGAATTCATCTTATACGTGTTTGATAAATTGTCTGAACCATTTTGTTAGTTTAATTTTAGTTTTCTTTTAGTTTGATAAACATCTCTCTCTTATCGATTTCTAGATGGAATTAAGCTATTTTAATTATAGTACTTAGTATAAAATTCGATACCAATCCCTGTGGAGACGATAACCCCAATTTCAAAACTATACTAAAACTTGATACCGTACGCTTGCGGTAAGAATCTCACAATCAATAATTCATTTGGGGTCCTTGATAAAAGAAAATTTTCATAAGTAGCCTCATTTTGGAAAACTAGTATTTATCGGGTTTGAAATCGAATAAGTTTTGGTCTCGATTTCGTAAAAATACAATGTCAGCTCCTAAATTCTCTAAATTATCCAGAGAATCAGTTTTTCGAAGAGTTTGGGGTCGAGTTTTAAAGAAATTCAATTTGCTCCCCTTTTTGTCAAAATTTTCATTTTTGGCCCCGAACTTAAACTATTTGGATCTCACAAACCGGAAGGGATTTTGATGTGATTCCAATTTTGAAATATCACTTATGACAGGGGATTATTGGGACAAAAGCAATTTTGAAAAAGTCTCAGTTTAAGTTCCTTAACTTTTGAGATTTCTATTTCTAGTCCAAATTTTCATTTTTGCCCTTAAGGGCTTATTTGGGTCGGTTTCTTATGAAACTTGTACCATGGGTTCAAAATATTATAAAATTAAGATTAAGTGATTTTTCCAGGTACATGGACTATATTAATCCTAAAATTTATTTTAGTCCTTGAGTTTGGTATTTTACACTTTAGTCCTCAAAATTTTGAAAATTGATTTTCTTTACTCAACACACTTTGATTTTTGAGATTTACTCAAAATATCAGTTTTTCAGTTAACACAAGTTAAAAATTTCGAATTTTACAGAAAAGTCCCAGAACAGTTTTGAAAATCTCCTTTTTGGTCCTTAAACTTTCAAAATTCCTCATTTGAGTCCTTAGGCTTTCAATGGTTGGTTTTTATTATCTCAGAACCCTTAAACTTTTGTTATTATATTAAAATGTAATATTTTTATTATAGTACAGTCCAATTTTTCAAAATTTTCAGAGGTCCTTTTTACAGTTTAAAATTTTTAATTTAGTCCTCCAATTTTGCAAAATTTGCATACAAGGTCCAATAACTCAATTTTTCATATATTTTCAAGTTTTTCAGAATATAAAATAAATATAACATGAAATTCCAAGTACATAGGCGTGCATTAACATATCATTCAATAATTCATCAAGAATTTCATAAATTTGTTCATGCATGCACCTATTTTTGCAAAATTGGAACAACAAGCATACTTTGATGAGATTGTTGGAGATAGATGCTTAAAATACACATGAAATACATATTTATATCACATCATTCAAGTTTCAAATCATTACATGCCAATTTTTACAAAAAGACTTTAGTTTTTCTAAAGGATCCCCCCTGATAGTTAACTTGTTAATGTGTCAGAGATGATATTTTCCTCCTAACTCCTTGAAATCGACCACCAATCCTCAAGGCAGCCCTTAAGTGTCAAATTGTCAAGAATTTTAAGTTAGGAGTTGAAGGATTTGTGATAAGAAAGAAGGAATTAGAACAAGGGTCAAGAAATCTACACTCACCTTGTGTAGTTTTACAAGTAGGACCTAGAATGGAGTATTTTCATTGCACCTTCAAGATTTTGGTTCTAACCTCCAAAGTTAGCCCCGTTTTAACACTAAAACCAAATTTTGGTGTTAAAATTTGGAAATCAAAAGATGAAAGGAAGAGGTAGTACCAAGCCACAATTCTTACCTTTATTTCTTGTTTTCTAGAAATGGCTTTGAAGGTCCTCTTCAAGCTTATGACCAAGTCTTGATTTTCCTCAGTTTCTTCAAGAAATTAACCTCTAGGAGTACCTCAAAAAGAAATAATTCAACAATGTTAGAAGACGAAAGATTAGGCTTGAAGTTTCAAGAGGACAAGATGAAGATGAAAGAAGCAAAATTTTCCTTACCTTAGCTTGTAATGTTCGGCCTCTAGGTGAAAAAATGGGGAAAATTCTTGTGTTTCTTAGTCTAAGTGCTTGAAAGATGAAGAGTGTTGAAAGTTGTAAGTGTTGGAGAAGTTGAGAGAAGGATGTAGAATGAAAAATGAAATTAACTCCTCCCCTCACAAGCATACGACCGAAAATGGAGAGGAATGGGAGTATTATTGTGTCTAGCAAAATGTAGGTTGCATGGGAGAAAAATGACTTGGTCAAGGTATTGGGATTGAAGGATATGGTGTTGGGGAATTTGAAGGGAATGTTTGTAGTGGAGGAATGTGGGAAATTGTAAGGTGTAATAAAATAGTGTGTAGAATACATGGAATATACTTGTATAATACTTGGTTTATATATTGTATAATGTGGTATAGGTGTATATAATGATGGAGAGGTATTTCTACACCAAATTTCTACACTTGGCCTTCCACCTCATGTCTCATATATGGTATTTATTTTTTTTCCCCAAAATTGATGATAATTGGTGTAAAATATCTATTCCCAAAATAATAATAAATCTCACAATCACTTATGAGTCTCATAATCACTTATTCTAAATCAAATTCTTATTTCTATAAGATGTATATCACTTAGTGAAATAAGTCTTCTAAATTTAAGGTGTCTAATAACTACTCAAGTAGTAATAATAGTACTCATTCAGGCGATTAATAAGCATAGAATTCGAATAAAATAAAAATGACTAGTAATTAGATAAGTAATTGATCACATAAATAAAATGATGACATAGCCCGAAAAATATTATTAATAATAATCCGTCACGCGTTAAAAGTAGTCGTGAATATACATAGTCGTCCAATAACGTCGGTTTCACTCTCGTACAAGATTTAAAATTGAGGGGCCTCACAGTATTAATCGCCGCTTAGAGGCAGGAAATCATAGAACCTCCAAGAAAAATGGGAGACAACCCCGCAAGACTCAATTCCAATCAATATTGTCGTTTCCATCGCGACAAGGGCCATAATACTGATTCTATTCCTAGGATTCTATTCCTAATCTGCTCGTCATTCGGTACACACACTCGATTCCGGAACCTGATAACTCCATCTTCAGGTACCGAGAATTCTGATCTTTCTCCTTTAAGTATCGTCTCCTTCCGATTTTGAAGATGTGTATCTTTCTCTTATGCTTCTTTGATCTCATTCAAATGATTGGTGTAATCAAATGTTAGCACATGAAATCGAGTATTGGTTCTCGTCGATTCCAATTGCTCACTCTTTTAATGATTCCCACTCTCGAATCATAAGTCCGCTAAGCTCGCCTTTTACGCTTGAGCGTGCGCTCACGGCGTTAGCTTTCCCGGGATGGTATTGAATATCAAAGTGATAGTCCTCAATCAACTCCATCCATCTCCGTTGCCTCAGATTGAGGTCTTTCTGAGAGAATAGGTACTTCAAGCTCTTATGGTCCGTGAAAACCGTAAATGTTGCTCCGTAGAGATAGTGTCTCCATTTCTTCAATGCAAACACTATTGCTGCCAATTCCAAGTCATGCGTTGGATAATTGACCTCATACGGCTTGAGTTTTCGTGATGCATAAGCAATAACCTTTCCTTCATGCATGAGCACCGCTCCTAGTCCTTCTTTTGATGCATCACTGTAGACGACAAAGTTTTCGGTTCCCTTTGGAAGGGCTAAGACTGGAGTCAGTCGGTCGTTTCTTGACTCTTGAAACTCGCCTCGCATTTGTCATTCCACTCAAACTTGACTTGCTTCTGGGTTAGTCGAGTGAGTGGTCCTGGCTATCTTGGAGAAGTTACGGATAAACCTTCGATAATATCCAGCTAGTCTAGAAACTCCTGATTTCAATTCTGCACTCGGTTGTTTCCACTCAACCACCGTGTCTGCACCTTCAAGATCTACTTGCAATCCCAAAGGTCTTGGATACTATATGTCCCAAGAACGCGACTTCACTAAGCCAAAATTCGCACTTGCTGAATTTGGCATACGACTTATGCTCGTAGTGTCTCTAAAACGATTTTCGAGATGACGTTCGTGCTCTTCTCTGGACTTAGAGTATACTAGTATGTCATCAATGAATATCACTATGAATTGATCCAAATAAGGTTGGAAGACTCGATGCATCGGTCCATAAATGTTCTTTGGTGCATTCGTCGGACCGAAAGGCATTACTACAAACTCGTAGTGTCCATATCGGGTTTGAAATGCGATTTTGGAAATGTCTCCTTCAGCGGATTTTCAGTTGGTAATATCCTTGTTGTAAATCAAACTTGAGTACACCGTTGCTCCTTGAAATTGATCAAATAGTTCGTCTATCCTTGGGAGGGGATATTTGTTCTTGATGGTCACACTATTAAGGCCACGATAATCGTCTATACATAGTCTTAATGTGTCATCCTTCTTTTTGACGAACAAAGACAGTGCTCCCCGGAGACGTGCTCGGTCGGATGAATCCCACATCCATCGATTTTACGTAATTGCGTTTTCAACTCTTGTAGCTCAAGAGGAGCCATTCTATACGGTGTTACGGCAATCGGGCGGTCCCGGCAACACCTCGATGGTGAACTCGACTTCCCTATCCGGAGGGGCAGTGGTGAGTTCTTGTGGAAATACATTCGTATATCCGATACTATAGGTACTTGGTTGATTTGTGTCTCAACCTTGGGTTTGTTAATTACAAACGCCAAGTACCCCTGAGCCCCTCTAGTGATCGCCCTTCTCGCTTTCATTGCGGAAATGATTGGGACAATCTTAACTCGTGCCCTTCCCGAAATCTCCACTTCGGGTTTTCCGGGTTCACATAGCTTAATGGACTTGTTATGGCAGTCCATTTGTGCATGGTGTGCAGATAACCAGTTTATTCCCAATATCACGTCGTATTCGGATATAGGTAATAAGATCAAATCGGCAGAAAGTTCATCTCAAGGAATCTCAACTTCGCATGCATTATAGATAATATTTGTTATCTGACTTGCACCCATAGGAGTTGACACTTCTAAGCATATAGGCATATGTTCCATGCATGCATGCAGTTTGTGTACAAAATGCGGTGCAACAAATGAATGCGTTGATCCAGGGTCGAACAATATTTTAGCGTAGTGGTTAGATACTAGAAGCGTACCTTCCACCACGTATGTTGCCTCCGGAGCCTCCTGTCCGGCTAGTGCAAATGCTCGGCGGGCATCCTCGCCCGATTCCCCGGCCATTTCCCGGCCTTCCGTGGTTGCGTCTGTTTGGTTGGCCATCGTGCCGGGCAATCTTGCGGTGGTGCGATTACTACCACAAAGACAAACACCTTCCTTGTTTACGCCAATAGTTGTCGGCAGTATGTCTCGGTTTTTACGGCAATGCGCACACTCTTGACCCGCTTTCCCCGCACCGGTCTCTCTTTCTCTTTGTCTGCTTACATTAATCGTCCTTCTAAAACTTAGCGGTTTTAGATGGTTGTCCCACATTTTGTCCTCTTAAGACTCGTTTCGATGGCCTATTCTCATTGAATACATCCAATACGGTTCGATCCCGACTCAATGCGGAGAGTTTGCCTTTCCGCGCCGAGTAGTAGTTGCCGATTCAACCGATCAATCAAGCTTTTAAAGTTCGCTTCAATCCTCGAGTGAACTTGTAAAGCTTATCCTCTTGATCGATTGTCCCCAGAGCATACTTGGACAATCGGTGAAATTCAGACTAAATCTTGAGCCACAACAGTTCCTTGCCTCAATCTATGGAATTCATCCCGGCGTGCTTCCTTCACGACACTGGGAATATCTTGTTCATTGAACTCGGCCAAGAAATTTCCCCATGTTCTCGATTACTCGGTCCTGTTCCCATCTCCTTTCAACCCCTCCACCAGTCTCTCTAGCGGTGATTCCCCAGGACGAAATACAATGAGTGTGACTCTCTACTCGTCGGAGTATTGAAGAGCATTGAAGATATTTTCCAGCTTCTCTATCCATTCTTCCGCTTTCACATCGTCCGGCTCTCCCAAGAAGGTTGGTGGGTCGAACCGAAGGAATCGCTCCAATGTGCGATCGTTCGCCTCTCGGGCGGGTTCGGGAGCACGGGGTTGAGGCTCTGTCTGTTGCCTCATAAACACCGGTATTTGCTGCAAGACTTGTGCAGTCAGATTGTCTCCTGCAGCAAGTGGAGGAGGTGGTGGTAATTCCGGAGAGGGTACCCGATCCCTGGGTACATCATTGTCTCCTCGTGGAACGCGACGAGGTCTCCCACGTCCTCGGTTTTCTGTCATTCTGTATCTTGAAGCATTAGTTGCGATTCGCGAGTAAATGAATACAATAATGATTCGCGTAAAGCAAGTGATATCGCAGGGAACGTAACATCAAACACAAGACACTGAATAAATAGCAAAAGGCATATCCATTAATATAAAATTTGAATACACCCAAAGTACAACAGCAGAATACTAAGTCAGATACATGGAATCAAAATACATCCGAATCTAGTACAATAATGTAAGGTACAACACTGGATTACACGGCTACAACAACAAAAGTACAAACTGACAATCTGCTAGCTAATCAGTGAGATCGCCATCATCATCGCTCGCAGCTATGTCTATAATCGGGGCTGGGTCGGGCTGAGGTGGCGCCTCAACCTCGGGCCAATCCACAAAGTCCAACCATTGCTCGAATCCCTGAGCCTCATCGAGTGGAGCAGCCTCCGGCTCTCCAATGTCGACTGATCCTCCTCGGGATCCTCCCTCGGCATGTGTGCAGGGCTCCGCCTCGGGCGGTGGCAATGGGCGAGCATTAGTCGCTTGCTAAAGCGCCTCTAGTGCGGCGTCTCTCTCGAGCTAGGGCTGTGTAAGGTCCTCAATGACCGCATCCCGATTGATGAGGTCTCTCTCCAGCGATCGATCGACTTGCTACGGGATAAAGGGCATCAATCTCCCATTTCGCGGCGATCGTAAACTTGTCCTCTTCATTTTCTCCCGCATGTTATCCAGCGCTCCTGATACTCTGTATTTGGTCCTCCCGCTCTTATGGTGTTATCGCGGTCCTTGATGACAAGCGGGTCGGTGATTCGTTCTTCTCATCTTGCTCTCGCCAAGCGGCGAGTCAGTCCCTATTCCGTTGGCGCTCACCGGGCTAACTCTGTGGTCGCGCGCGTTCACTTTCCGGTGCCAATGAATCATCGGTGCCGGTAATATTCCCGCTCGGCACGGGCATGGAATACATCCCACCATGTAGCGGCGTCGGCTCCATCCCGATCAAACAAAACTAAGGCGGATCACCAAAGGTAGAGGAAAGATAAGAAGAGAATAAGGAAGAATGAATAAGGAAATCGACCAAGAATCAACTAAGTCAAGACAAGTATGATTATGAAATCTCAAAGTATGCGTTCTAACTTAGTTCAAATATCAATAAGACGGTTCTATGCCAATTTGAAATCGATTTCACACTTAATTAGTCAAGTCGCGGTAATACCCAAAACACGGATCGAGGTCCTATCCTGGTCGGCTCGGTGTAAGTTTCCATCTTACTAGCCGAGCTCGATACCACTCTTCTTTATCACACGCCCAAACGGGACACGGCGGCGATCCACAACTTAAATACAAATGAACCAACAGTCAAACAAATATCAATGAGAACCCAATAAGACAGAGTCTAAATAGCGTGAAAATAAATAAATAATGATACAAGTTACCACTTAAAGTCTACAATCCGTCATCCAAATTACAACCCGAAAATCAACAAAGTAGCAACTTAAAGTCAAAGGGTCATACGCCCCTCAATTACAAACCCGAATGGAATGAAATACAAAAGTCCGACAACAACATAAGAAAAGAGTCCAATCAACAACAAGAAGCGATAAATCCAACAAGCGTAGTACAAGGTCTCAATCGAGCGGTTCATCATCTCCAACGAAATCCTCATCTAAGGTTAGAAAACAGTGGGGATGAGACAAAAATCTCGATGGATGGGGTGATCGTAATGCGAGTGTGGCGCAATATAGTTAATGTGAGAAAACATTTATATGAAAACGCGTGAGTATGATGCATGATTTCACACACGATTCACAAGCGTCGTGATAAAATAATACAATAGTATATTTATACGATTCAAGAAAACAGATTCATGGTCACACAGGCACTATGTGAATCGGTCAAGGCAGTAGGATTGCGTGCGGAAGTGTAACGCCAATCTATGCAAGGCAAATAATGGTTGCGTGCACGGATTTGTAGCGCCAACCAATGCAAAAGCAATGTAAGCGGTTGCGTGCGGAAATGTAACGCCAACCAAAACGGGGCGATAACTCCTAATCGTGTGGATAAGACAGCGATTCCTTCGTTCTTCCTTGTAACTCCCGATCGTCATGATGGTCCAAGACCGCACCTTATCGCTCCATAGGCAAAGACAAAATCCACAAAGTGGGTAGCAAAGGCTCGGATCTGTCATAATCATGATTATACCTCGATTACTACGACCTGCTTCCCTTGGACAAACTTCGTCCCTCAGTTGCGGGATTAGGACAATGGGGCCGGAAGAGTGGAATAGCAGCCGAGCTGCCCGGTTCCATCCCCGACGTATCCATTATGACTGTGAGCTCGACACACCAAGTTGACTCGAGCAGAAAGTAATTACAATTACAAATCAACCAGGCAATCAGAGTATTATTGATTCAGGGAAGCAGTTTAGGAAAAAATTTTGAAAAACGCGAGTGGCAATTATGGCGTTGGTGGAGTTTTTGGATGAAGATGTTTATCGGAAGGATAAGCAACCTTCGATATCTTGAAAGATTGGGTGGGACATAAGTCCCGTTATAGATTCATTCGCAAGGCGGCGGGAAAACTCCGCGATCGGGTATTAATCGGTCAAATTGATCCGATAAGTCAGGGGTTTTTGGGAAAGTAAAATACTTAAATTAAATCTCCAAGTCAGAGAGTCCAGGGCTATTTTAGTAAAAGAGAAAATAATTTGAGTTAGGTCCTTTATAAAAGGAAAATTGTAATTTAGCCCCGTTTTGTAAAAACTAACACTTTTGGGGTTAAAAATTGAATAATTAAATATCCCGACCTTGAAAAATTATGAGGTCAGTTCCTAAATTCTCCAAATTGTCCAGAGATTCAGGTTTTTAAAGTTTTGAGGTCGCGTCTTTATAAAAATCTCACATTGGCCCCAAATTTGTAAAAATTGTCAATTCGGACCTTAAGTTTTAAAAATTCGGAACTCACAAACCGGAAGGGCTTTTAATGTGATTCCAGTTGAAAAATGTCACTAAGGTTGGTAGGATATTTGGACAAAAGCAGTTTTTAAAAGCAATATGTGTAGGTCCTTCAACTTTTGAAAATATCATTTTTGTCCCATTTTAAAATAATTGCCTTTAAGGCTTTTAGGGGTCCAATTGTTATGTAATTTGAACCTTGGGTCCAAAATATAATTAAGTTATAGTTAAGTTAGTATTTCCAGGTGCATGGGCTGCATAAGTCCTGGAAATTTCATTTGGTCCTCAAGTTTAATATTTTACACATTAGTCCCTTAATTTTAGAAAAATTACTTTCCAAGCCCTAACCACTTGGATTTTTGGAATACTTTTAAAATGTGTCATTCCTAGTAACTTAAGAGTAAAAATTTCAATTTTTAAAGTTTAGGTCTGGGACAGTTTTAAAAATTGCAAAGTAGCCCTTAAACTTTCAAAATTTTACAATCTAGTCCTTGGGCTTTTAAAGGTTGATTTTATTTATCTTAAAACTCTTCAAACTTTATTAAAATGTCCAAAAATCATTTTTGAACCTGAGTACAGTCCCAAATTTCGAAATTTGCAGAGGGGTCCTTAAACTTTTATTTCTTGCAATTTAGTCCACCAATTTTCCATTTTTGCATTTTTAAGTCCAAAATTGAAATTTAATCAATTATGCTCGACTTTTCCAGGTTATAAGGCATCCAAAATATAGATTTTAAGATCATACACATGCATGTCCAATACATACAAGAATTCATCAATTAATACATTAAAGTGTACATGCATGCACCTAAAATTCAATAAATAGTAATTTTGAGCAACTCTTGAGAATTTTCATGATTTGATATATAAAATTGACATGCAATACATAATTATATATATCTCAAGGCTCATGATTAAAGTTTCTACATGCATTTAATCAAAACACCTAAAAGTTGAAAAAATAATTTTCCACCCACCTTAAATTTGGAAATTGTGAAATAAAAGGATAATTTCACAATTTTTGGATGAGGCTTCTTAGGTCTAGTACACAATTCTTACCTTGTAGTCTAATTTTCTCTACTATTTTCTTCTTCAAGCTTGAGGTCCTTCTTCAAAATGTTGTCAAGTTCAAACCTTCAAGTTCTTCTAAATGTACCTCCAAACCAAATTCAAACTTAAGTTAAGAAGGTGGAAGAGATGAACAATGTGATATCAAAAAATGGATTGAAGCTAAAATTTCTTACCTTGTATGATGATGGTTCGATTTTTATGAAGAATAGGGAGGAAATGTTGAAAATTTTTCTAAGTATAGAAGAAGAAGGTGAAAGGAAGAATAGAGAAAAGTTGGGAGTTTTTAGAGAGAAGGAGGAGGATTTTTGTTAGAGGATAAATGTGTTAGATGAAATGTGATGAATTTCTTGTGTGTAATAGGCCATATGGCCGTGTAGTATGAGAGAGAAGGAGAGAAAATTTTGATCAAATTGTGTCTTGTAATTTGTCTCTTGCATGGAGACAAAATGCAAGTCAAAGTGTGGGTCAAATTGGAATTTGAGAGGAATAAGGAGAATGTTGGGAAGAATGGAATAAGTTGGGAAAAATAGTAATAGAGAATTGGTGTATAAGATGATGTATATAATGTTTGAATTAATGATATAATTATACACAAGATGACTAATATATGGTGTAGGTGTACAAGAGTTTGATGATATTTTATCCCAAAAATACCACCATGGCCGTCCACTATGAGGGCAATATGGTAATTCCATATTTTTTTTTGTCCCAAATTTGATGATAATAGATGAAATATATCAATCTCCAAAATATTTAGTGATTTCCTTGATCACTTGTAAGTCTCATGATCACTTAATCTAAATCAAAATCTTAATTCTATAAGGTAAAAGTCTCCAAAAAAAATAGTCTCTTAATATTCTAAGGTGACTAATAAATACAAAAATAGTAATAATGATCAATCAAGTGATCATAAATGAGGGATAGAATTAAATAAGATCATGATCACAAATAATTAAATAAAATGAAATAAAATACAAAATGTATATATTATTATTAATTACCCATCAAAATGACGCGGTAAAATAGTCGATCAAATGTATAAACAACAATAAGGATCAATTAATAGCTTCGGAAAAATCGGGGCTTCACAATATGGCTCTTATAGTGGATTCGACATTCGAACAAGTACAACAAGAAGGTTCAGAAACAACGACATTCATGACCAATATATAGTATGCAACTGAGAGGGTTTCAAAAATAGTAAGGTTTCAAATACAATTGGTAACAATGACGAAGATGAATTGCAGAAGAGTGCAACATCACGTACAAGGTCGTCAAGGCGATTAGGTTGCAATGCAAGGTATATATTTCAATATGCAACGCCAAATTCCTACAAGATAATCGTTTTTCTGTTTTTTTTTTCTATCATCGAGAAAAATGTGCATTACAATTTTTTCCATGTTTTATTTCATTAATATTATATCTTGTGCAAGTCATATACAATATAATACAATAATTATCCGTTGATTGTATATTTAGTTACATAACTATGTATACTTAAGGTATTATTATTGTACATCTATACATTTGAATCACGTATATTGAACATGCAGTAAAACCAAATCACAAATGTACATCATGTTAAATTATCCGGCATTCTTATAATTCCGGGATTTGAATTTTAAAAATATACATCGTCTATAACATTCTTATACTATCTATGATGTAAAACTGCACTAATTATACAGTCCACTACCTAGTGTAGCTATGCACTAAAAATCAATTAGATATATACAGTAACATCTCACAAAACACACATTAATGTTGCACATAATTTATACTTAATAGAATGTGCCAAAATATACAGTAAAATTGAAAAGAAAATGAAGTAACTCTATACTGAGTATACACACATTCTTACTTTAGTTTTACAAGATATATACATACCAATATATATTCAATCAACTAAAACCCATACAAAACAGCATACAATTTTTGTCCAACAAGCATAGCAAAATTAACTAATAAAAATCGTATTAACAGTCACAAAGTTAATCCGCCACGAAAAGGTGAGACACCCAGGCAACTCCAAAATTCTCAACAACAATAAACTCTCAAACCCCATCTCGACAATAGCATCCCTCTGATTGTCCGTAAAGGACGCAATAGCTTCAACCAAAATTCTAGGCGTAGTCCTAGTAATCAACATGAGAAACAAATCCTTCACACTAGTGTTAACAACACAACTGCCCCTTCTCTTTTTCTTAGGCTAAACATTTGCATCCCCCTCCACTACTCGTACCACCAATAGAAAGTTGCCTTTTTGGTTTTCTTTTGTCCATCTTCAACAAATTAACAACTGCAATTAACAAGACAAAAAAAATACATCGTCATTAAACAGATGCAATAATAAGAACTGAAAATGATAAATACAATAAATTTTATTCTAATACTACACAAAACTATGATGAAAAATACACTAAAATTTTATTATATAACTACCATGGAAATTTAGCTATGTTGAAGACGTACACAAAATTGTGTTTAAAAAATGCAACAAAACTATATTAAATAAGCACTAAAACTAAACTAAGTATACAATAGAATTATATTCCTAGAAATATAAAAGAGCTCTTATTCTTCAATTATACAACAATGCAATAAATCTATATATATATATAGGAATAGGATCAAATGAGACCACATAATTAGAGTGAGACAGTGTGGACTAATCCTGTCCACTGATTTAAAATCTTAGATGGTTGAGATTTGGTTGATTTAATGGCCTTTTTATTTTATTTAAAATCAAATAAGGGCAAGTTGGTCATTTTCTTATTAGTAGTTTTCACCCCCAATCGTAACTCCCCCAAATCGGTTCTCCCCTCTCTCAATCGTCATATTATTTCCGAGCAGTTAAACAAATTTTCGCACTTCTCGATCTGATCGTACCAAGACATAGAATCCAAGGTTGTCAACTTTTTCGATGAGAATTGTTGGAGTTCAAGTTTCATTTTCCTTTTTTTTATTGGTAATTGATTTACCTAATACGATGATTGAAACTTTGTTTACCTAAAACCTCTTTTTCATTCCTTTTAATTTGTTTTAATTTTGCTTCTCTGATCTGAATTATACTAATTTTGTTTGATGGGCAAAGGTTTTTCCGTTCAAATTTTGGAAGGGGAAAAAATGTCTGGAGCTTCTGATGATCAAGCGACCAAGGCCTATAATTCGAAACTCAATCACGAAACTCTATGTATGGAGGTTAATGGAGGTTCTAGGTTTTTTCTAGTTGAAGAAGACTAAGTAATATTTTGTAGGTTTGATGTATACTTATATTTTTGTATAGGTAAATGTATACTTATATGTTTTTCGATGTATACTTAGATTTGTTTTACTGTGTAATTAGTTAATATCTGATGTATGTATTGATATATGTTTCGATAATTATTTAGGAGATTTCGTTGTATAGTTATATGTGTTTTATTTCTTATTTAGTTAATTTTTACCGTTTGTTTTTTTATATATTTAGCACTGACATTTTTTTTTTTTTTTTTTGGTTGTTTATGCTAGGACTGGTGTTTTGTTAATCATGGCTACGTGAACGACGCGTCGAGGGTGACTGTATACATAGTCTGATTTTATTGTATAGTTAGACTTAGTTTACTGTATAGGTAGTCTGATTTTATTGTATAGTTAGACATAGTTTTACTGTATAGGAAGTCTGATTTTGTTGTACAGTTAGATATAGTTTAATGTATACATAGCCTGATTTTATTGTATAGTTAGACATAGTTTACTGTATAATAATTTAGGTAATTGATTTGTGTTTATTATTTGTTGATCTTTTAATTATTGTTATTTGATATACCGTAATTATTGGTCTGCTGAGAATAATCTTGTTAATTGATTCCTTAATTCACGGTCCCCACATGTTTTTGTTTGACAATTGTAATATGCAAGACAAATATATTAAATATACAAAGAAAAATAGTGTTAAGTATACAAGAAATATATGTTAAATATACAAGACAATAATGAGCGTGATTTTCTCTCTCTCTATAACTGATTTACTTAATCCACAGTCCCCACATGTTAATGAGCGTGATTCTCTCTCTCTATATATATATATAACTGATTTTTAATTCATGGTCCCCACATGTTTTTGTTTGACCATTTTAATATGCAGTAAAATTATGTTAAACATACAGTAAAATAGTGTTAAGTATACAACAAATATATGATAAGTGTACAACATACTGCAAGGCAGAGCACATGCATGATTTTCTCTCTCCAGCGCGATTTTCTCTCTCCCCACGTGATTTTCTCTCTCCTAATAACTGATTCCATATTTGGATGGTCCCCCACATGTTTGTTTTGACAATTATACCATTATTTTGCCTTAATTAAATGTTTAATGTAATTTTAACCCCTATTTATCTTAGCCATTAATATAGATAAAGGAGGGTTGAGATGAGTCCAAACTGTCTCACTATAATATGTGGTCTCATTTTATCCTCTCTCTCTCTCTCTCTCTATATATATATATATATATATATATATATATATATGGAGGGGATCCTGTGAGACCACCTCCTAGGTTAGTCCATAGGACTAAATCTACACCATCCAAATAGTAAATCAATGGCCAAGATATATTACAATATATACATTATTTCATAAGTAAGTATACAACAGAAGGGATAAAATAGGAATCCAGGAAATTAAATATAGTAACCGCTTCCTAAAAATTAGGGACGTGATTTTGTATTGATCACGTCCCCATAATCAAGCGATTCACCTTTCCTTTCTCTCCCTTCCCATTCGAACCTGCAAATTATTCAACTATGGCAACAAAATCGTGCAACAATTAATGAAAAGTATACAATTACACTAAATTAACTATACATTAAAACATTACTAAGTATACATAAACAATTAACTAAGTATACAATTACATTAAACTACCTGTACATTAAAATTTTACTAAGTATACAGAAACATTTAACTAAGTATACAATTACATTGAACTAACTATACATTAAAATAATACCAAGTATACAGAAACATTTAACTAAGTATACAATTACACTGAATTACTTATATAACTAAGTATACAATTCCATTGAACTAAGTATACAAATCCACAGTACTAAGTATACAAATTCACTAAACTACTTATATAACTAAGAATACGATTCCACTGAACCAAGTATACAAATCCATTGAACTAAATATACAATAAAACATGACTAAGTATACAAGTCCATTGAACTAAGTATACAATAAAACGATTCACAAATATGGCGGAAAGAAGTATCAATTTTGAAAAAAACGCTTGAAGTTGATGATTTTTCCTCCCTAAAAATCGGAATCGAAAAGGTAGGATTATGTTTCCTTAAAAATAGCTAATAACCGTCCAATTAATATAACTAATTAAATATAAAAACCCTTATATGCCTAAATTAACTAAAATGATCTACACTATCCAAAATTTTAAATCAAGAGTCCATAAGTGTTCTTATGGACTAACCTAAAGGATTGGTCTCATTTGAACCAATCCCTATATATATATAAAGAGTAGTCTCTTGTAGGACCGTCTTACGGATCCTATTCCGTAAGAAGACGAATCCTATCCGTGACCCGCGACCCGCCCCCACGCCTGCCGCCGCCCTAGCCCACCCGCCAAAGACTCCCCCACACCTATTATTAAAAAAAAATAAATCCGCTAGAGTGCTTGCGCTTGTGAGGGATCGAACCCACGAGCCTATGGGAACATAAGGTAGTGTTCTACACTACACCACTAATGCTTATTGTGCAATTTCAATATAACAATGTATATAAACACATTTATAAATACGCATGGTAATTAAAAAATTTAAAAACGCCTATAAATGTAAAGGCTAAGAATCGAACCCAAGTCTATTAAAAAAACATGATACATTATCTCAATAAATGGATACTTATAAAAGTGTTACTTTAACTACATCATATTTATTTTTTATTTTTCTCTTTTTTTTTTTTGTTCCTAGTTTGTGACTGTATTAAGAAATCTGATACTTTATCTCAACAAACGGATACTTTTACTTATAAAAGTGTTACTTTAACTATATCATATTTATTTTTTATTTTTCCTTCTTTCCTTCATTTCTAATTTGTGACTATATTAAAAAACATGATACTTTATCTCAAAAAATAGATACTTTAACGTATAAAGTGTTACTTTAACTCTGTTATATATATATATATATATATATATATATTTATTTATTTATTGTAATATATTCATAATTTGTGTCTATATTAAAAAATATGTCACTTTATCTCAAAAAACAAATACTTTTACTCATAAAAGTATTACTTTAACTCTATCATATTTATTATTCATCTTTCTTTGAATTTATTATTAAAAATGTAATACTTTATTTAAAAAACGATATTTTTACTCTTAAAACATAATATTTTGTCTCAAAAAATATATATTTTTACTCATAAAGGTGTTACTTTAACTCTGATATATTTATTTGTCCTTCAATGTAATGTAATCATAATTTGTGGCTATATTAAAAAATATGATACTTTATCTAAAATAACCGATACTTTTTCTCATAAAATCAAGTATTACTTTAATCGGGAAGAAAAAACAAAACTCATTATATATATATTTATTGTAATATATTCATAATTTGTGACTATATTAAAAAATATGTTACTTTATCTCAAAATGTAAATACATTTACTTATTATAAAAGTATTACTTTAACTCTATCATATTTATTATTCATCTTTTTTGTATTTATTATTAAAAATATAATACTTTATTTATAAAATGATATTTTTACTCTTAAAACATGATATTTTGTCTCAAAAATATATAGTTTTACTCATAAAGGTGTTATTTTAACTCTAATATATTATTTTTCTTTCAATGTAATGTAATCATAATCTATGGCTATATTAAAAAATATGATATTTTATCTAAAGTAACCGATACTTTTTCTCAGAAAACTGTTACTTTTAACAGGGGAAGAAAAACAGAAAGAAAAAAATCCAACAGGTGGCATTGACCCGCGGACCTGGTCAACAGGATCCGTGGGGACCAGGTCCGCGGGTCAGTAGGATCCGTCTTACGGATTGAGATCCATAAGACGGTCCTATATGAGTTTTTGCCTATATATAATAAGCAAGCCACCTAAAAATAGTAAGCTTAATTTTTCCGGCCTAAAAGTACCTTCCCAAATTAGTAAACACGTTTTTATTAATATTTTTGTGACGATTATTGTTATCTTGCAAAAAACAATTTCATTACATCAATATTCCGCGAAATTTGTTAAATTTAAATTTTATTGAAGGCATTTATATTATATATGGAACTATTGACTAATTAATGAAATTATTGACTAATTAAATTAGACATGTTATTTAAAAAGAATTATTATGGTAATAAAATTATAATTATAACGGGAAATCACAATAAGTATGGTAGAATATATAATTACATTGACTCTAATAATACAATTTATGGAAATATGTTGGCTGAATCATAACATATTTTCGATGAATCATACGGGATTTCCCTAGAACTCGAACACCCAATATTTTCAACAATATTTTCGACAAAACCCAAGAACATAAAAAAAAAATAAAAAAATTGACAATCGAACACCCAATCAAGAACATACTACCCAAAAATCGAAAACCTCCACAAAAATACAGAAAACATGACCCAATCAAGAAAAGATATGGAGTATTAGAACTCGAAAACCTCCACAAAAACACAAAAAAGACAACCCAAATATTTTCGACACACTCAATCAAGAAAACACTAGAAGTCGAAAAACTCCACAAAAATCGAACATAACTACTACAACTCGAAAAATCCCCAAAAATCGTAAGACAAAACCCTAAAATCTAAAAAAAACAAATTCTAAAAACTTTTTCAAGTATTGGGTTATAATTACATATCAAGAAACTACAAAAATTGTGCCAAAACTTACCAAAAACTATGCGTTAATCTCTAACCCAACGAAGAAATCTGCGAAAAATTGAAGAATTCCTCCAAAGTAGAAGGCAGCCGCGTGGAGAAGGGACAAGACAGACGGACAGACGTGTTGAAAAGAGAGAGAATTTGCAAAGAGAGAGAAATTTTCGAGAATAGGGAGAGAATGAGTACGTAAACTTGAACTCTATCGAAAATGCACGTGTTGTTTGAACTCCCAAAAATAGCACCAATTAAAGAATGTAAATAATAACTTACCTTTTACACCCAATCAAAATGACAAAAATAACCTTACTAGAAAAATCAAAATATAATAAAAAATAGACTTTTGATTTTTTTGATTTAAATCTATTAATAACTTGCCTAAAATAATGGGATGAATCAGAATCATCCAAAAAATCAATCCAGCGGCTATAATAAATCGCCACTGTCTCATATAAGGGGGATATCCCATTTGAACCAAATCATATATATATATATATATATATTAAACTTATATAATTATTGAATATAATGAAGCTGGAACATTTTTTTTCAGATATACCACTTATTTATATCTTTTGTGAAATTAATGTCCATTCTATATATAGTTAGTTGATCAGCTCTTCAATCGAATTTTTCTTTTTATTAATTTTCTAAGTAAAGTAGTGAATATATATTGATTAAAATTAAAATGGAAAGTTAATATCTAATAACTAAAATTAAATGATTACAATTATATTTTATAATCTTGCAGAAATATGGCATAAATTGTATGAATCATATAAATGGTAATTATATGTGATAATTAATACCATTTAATATACTGCCAATTTTCTTTCTATTAAAAAATATCTATTTTTATTTTTAGCAAGTGCATTCAAAGGGAAAATAAAATTGGAAATAGGTTTGTTATTATATACACTAGTCTTTTGCCCGCACGATGCACGGGTGTATATATGTGAGGCGTTCGTTTTGTACTGTGACATGTGCATTTTTCTAATAGTTCTACGGATTCTATCTCCTACATTGTAATGATTTAATATAGCATCAAGCAATAGAAATGTTTAATTTTTTTACTAGTAAAGTCAAAAATGAAAAAATATCATACCTCCAAATCATACTGTGTTCGATCTTTTAAAACTGATTTTTCATAAAACTGCACAGGTGCACCTTCATCGTCCATTTCGTTTTAGTCACATTTAGATTTTTAATAAGTGTGAAACTATATGTCATACTTTTTTCAAGGTTGTAATAGTAAATTCGAATTCAAAATTATTTTCCAAATTTGTTCATAGGTGTAGAAGTACTAAGTATATTAATTAAGAAAATATGAGATAATAAAACGTAGTCGTTTAGGCAATATTATTAATTTTATTATATTTGCGTTTTTGGAGATATATCTACTTTTGCGGATTTTGTCATGTATTTATTTTTTCACATTGTTAAGTCAATTTTTAAATTTTAAATTTTTTATTGTGGGGATTTGTGTTGTATTATTTGGAATTTTCAATTATTATGTTCTATTCGGGTTCTCATATTTGGTATTTTTAAACTGTGCGATGTACTAACTATATTTTTATAAAAATATTTTTTATTGAATGCAAGAAGTTTAGACTATCAATAAATTGTTAAGTACTAAATTATAGTTCAGAATCTGGCGAAAAGCTTACCAATTATAAAAATATAAGCATTCATATCAGTTTTTTATACAGTGATCTTCATTATTTTTTGAAGATAAAAATATAAAATTATTATTTTAAATTAGGAAAGTATGAATTATGTGAAAATCCGATTTACTGAAACTAAGAATTTTATAGTTTTTTAAATTAAGAAAGTATAAAAGTTGTTGTCAATTTAACTTTACATTAATAAGGATGATGAAAACCCAATTTATTAAAAATAAGAAATTATAATAGTCAAAATACATGAATATACTAATTGTTCAATAATCTGAATGCATAATTTTAAAACCCACTATAAAATAAAATTTTGAGTAAATATATCTTTTATTTATTTTTTATATTTAATTTTTTTTATTTATGCAATATGAGTGTCAAAGCGAAGATCGTAAAAGGATGATTAGTTTGATATATTATACGTAAAAAAACTAATCAAAAATGAAAAAGTTATTAAATTTAAAAAAAAAATAAAAAGACAAATATAATAATTAATGCAGTACAAACACACATTTGAAAAATCAATTAATGTAGTACACATATTTGGAAACCATAAAATTACAAATATTTTTTACCTTTTCTTTTTACGAGGCTTTTATTATTTTTATAGGGATGAAACACGGAAAATTTTATGAATACTATTTTGAGAATAATCTCTCTTTATATATATATATATATATATATATATATAGATTAATTAATCTAGATAAAGGTAAGAGATAAAGAGTACGCCAAGGAATGTGAAAGAAAGAGCTGAGCTAAGTTTTGGAAGTCATAGGAAAATGGGATTATATTATAATTATAGTATATATATCTAATTATCTATATATAATTGACTTGTCATAGCTTCACTAGTACAAAATTGACCATTTGCATCGGTTGTAAACGACTTTAAGCATCAGTTCCAACTGCTTATGAATGCGATGCTGATAGTGATAAATATATGCATCGGTTTCAACTGATGTCTAAAGTAAACAATAGGCATCGGTTGCTAAGCAAAAACAGATGCATAATGTTCACCAAAGGCATCGGTTTCCCACAAACAACCGACACATAAAGTTATTTTAGGCGTCAGTTTGTAACAACAACCGATGCCTATTGTTATTTTTTTAATACAATTTTTGTTTCAATTTCCTACCTCATGCCAATAAACTATTTAGTACTACCTAAAATGAAAAAAAAATTAAAGAAAAAATCCAGGACACGGTTGCCGGAAAATATTGGGGCCAATATTCTCTATCTTACCCTAACCAACAACAATTTCGTGACACGATAAGTTAGGTAAGATCAAATGTCCTAATACGACTACATGGTATAATCCACAAAGGTCAAGCGAAATATTAGAGAAAGAAAAGCATATAATTAATTAACAATTCTGAAAAAAAGAGAGCATGTTCTATGCTCAACACAGTAAGAAAAAGATAGTTTTCTTCTTAATTAGTTTGTTCACATTTCAAAGCTCCGGGCTTTTACAACCACCAAGAACACTTGAAATCTTCAATATATGTTCCAATTTGGAAATTTGTCGCTCGTACTTCAGGAAATTTGGAAAAGTTGAAGTTAAGTAAAAACGAATGGGTCAAGGCTAAGGTTTAATTGAAAACAAATTATAGGTGTCATTTGGTCCCAAGCAACTGATACCTAAAGTGTAATCAAAAGCCTCGATTTTCTTTAAAAACCGAGACCCAAAGTTTTTAGTTTAATTAAAAAAATAAAAAATTAGAGGTGTCGGTTTTTTATTAACAACCGATGCCCAAAGACTTTGTCTTAATTTCAAAATTGCCATCGCTCCTCTTTATGCATCGGGTTTCGAAAACTGATGCATGTTTGGTGGTTTATATGGGCTTTTATGTACTAGTGCTTGGGACAAAGAGGAGACTTCTAGGGATGGCAACGGGACGGATCTGACCAACCTTGAACTCGCCCCGCCAAGGAAAAGGGTAAAACTGAGACCCAATCTGACCCGCTTTAAGATCTGACCCGTCCTGCTACATGACCCGTGGGGCGGGTCTAGACCGTCCGTCATTATATTCTCACAGTTTAAAGGTGCAATTGTGAAACCTGTTAGCATGCAACAACCTTGAGCATATTTCGAAATTAGATATTTGCATTTCATGTCATCTCAACAGCCTTGCTAACAACTAAAATCTAAAGTAAAACATTCTGAGGTAGGAAAATTAATAAACAATGTAAAGAAGTCAAGTTTGTAATGTAAACAAAGGTGGAAAAAAATTTAAAATAAAAAGAAAAAAAATAATGTACCGGGGGTGGGGGGGTCCAATATGATCCATTACCTTCCCGGACCCGGGCTGATTTTAGATTTTTTGCCAGGGACCCACTTTGTCGGATCTAATAAACTCGTCTCGTATGGGACAGGTTTGATACGGGACTCGGTTTTAACCCGCCTTCCTGTCATTCCTAGACTTTTCGGCTTGACCATAAAATCTACTATATATTATATCATTGTTCTAAAAATTCCCGCACCCCGATTAGTCTCTCTCCTGCGCGCTAGGCCCCCTTGTCCGCCTACGTTATTCTTCCTATTAGACCCGCTTAACCCCGCCCCGCATTCCACCTAATCCTACCCAAAATCCGCCAGGCGCTAGACCGGTTGTCGTCCGACTAGCGCCAAGATTTTTTAAACATTGTATTATATCATGTCAATATTTATTCATATCTATTTTGGTCTCATCTCTAGAAACTCCATGGTCCAGCTTTTTTTGTTTTTTTCTTTAAAATAAAAAAACATAATATAATATAATAATAACAATAATAATAATAATAATAATCTCTCAGAAAAAAAAAACAATAATAATAATAACAATATATTGCAATAAGCCAAAAAGAATTGCAATAGAGTTACAATTTTTGCCTTCTGATTTTGAGTCAATAGACAATTTCATGAAAATTAACATAGTAGATTTTTTCATGAAAATCGGACTTTATTAAATTTGAATCGCTGGATTTCACCTATTTTATGGATTAAGACAAGACAAGGTAGCTTGTATCTTGATCTTACGACGTAGCTTGTATTTTATGGTAGTTGATCACAGGTTCGAGTTACCTAAAAGGAATGGGAGAAACCTTAGTATCCTCATAAAAATTTAAATAAAAAAAAAAATGTTGTGGATTAAAGAAAAGAAGTATTACAGGCTTAGAAAAATCCCCAAGAGACTCTTCCAACACACTCTTTGTATTTGACTATTTATTTCAAACTTTGTGTGATTTTTGGAAATTGCCTTCCAAAATGGTCATTAATAGTGCAAGAAAACAATAAATAGGATTTGTAAGTAATTGATCACCTAATGCAATTAATTATAGAGAGTTGTTTTGCTCTCTAAATTTGGAGAGTGAAAACTCATTCTTTAACACTACAAGAAAATTCCAGTTTACCAACAGAAATAATTTTGTCACTAAATTTTATCTTAGAATATCTACAGAATAAAAAAAATATTATTTTTTCCCAAATTATACCCACAAATTACTGACAGATTGCCGATAGTTTTTCAATTTACCGACAGATTTTCTGTAGGTAGATACCAACAGTTTTAGATTCTGTAGATAAATCTATTGCCTACAATGATTTTACCTACAATAATTTTACATACATTTTACAATTTTCTTAATACTTACCTACAGATTTTTCTGTAGGTAAATTGGTTTTTTTCTTGTAATGCAAATTTTGAAATTAAAATAAAGAGTTTGTTGGAGATGATTTTTAGTGTATGACTCTTTAAAATAAAGAATATTTTTAATTAGAGAGTCAGTTTGGTAATGCTCTAACAACCTTAGACAGTACAAAGTGTTTAAATGCCAAAAAAGGAACTGGTAGGAATAATAATTAACCCTATCCCAAATTGAATTCTATGCTTTAGCACATCATTAATTTATTTTCCTGACAGGACTTGCAGTAGTATCGGCCACTTTTCTTGGAATTATTTATCTCAAATGAATCTAACAGTTATAGTCATTGCTTTCATTATAAGAACAGTGGTCTATTGTAAATCATACTGGATATGGTGTTTTAATGGCTAACATAGGATTCACTAGTTTTATAATGACTATGGTTGTGACTTGTGAAGGACTTCATTAATCAATTTCATATATGGTTCAATATAGATCCAATTTCAAGAATCGCCAAGCATGTCTCAATAAGGTAGTGTTTGCAACAGTGACGAGCCAGGAATTTCGGGTAGGGGGCCCAACCAATATTAATATATAAAGTTTTCGTTGGATTTTTGGACATATCTCCATAATAAAATAGTTTTAAACATGTTTTTTTAATCATTTTTTAGTTCAAATTTCCACTTGGTCTTTTTTTCATTTCTAGTGACCGTTCCATGACTCAGTACCGAAAATATACGACATCAATTTTTTGAAATATAATCAAGTACCTCACCAGATAACACAATAAGGTATGACCGTATCAAAATGGTTAGAAAATATATATTTGAAAAATATGACTATTTATCATTTTTACAAAACATAAGTAGACCATTTGACCATTGCCACATATTAAAATGAAAAAAGAATACATCAAATTTAAAATAAATAGAAGTTTTAGATTAAGTCATTATATTAATTCAATCACATCTAATATTCAAAAATAAATAATAAAATACAATTATATCAATATACCAAAAAGGACAAATAGAGACACAAGAGAATTATGCAAAAATCAAGTTAAAGTTTATGGGGAGCTTAAAAAATCTACAAAATTTTAAGAAAAGAGGAAAAATGACCAAGACTCATATTTTTTAAGATTCACAAATTAAAATAGGAAAAATGAATGCAATATAATTCAAGATTTTTTTCCTATTTTTCTATTTTTTATTTAGTTTAAGTTTAAAAAATAAAATGACCAAAATACCCCTGCTCTTTTTCAAAATTTGTGGGGGGGGGGCAGTGCCCCCCTTGGCTCTTTAATAGCTTCATCTCTGGTTTGCAAATACTTATGGATTTATAGCAGTAGTTGAGAATAAAAAAGTAGTATCTTTTGCAAATGGAATCTAAAAGTTGAAAAAATCAAAGTTGGAATATTTGGGGAAAACACACTTTCAAAATTAGCTTTGGATAGAAAGACAAAAACACCCATATATGAAAGATATGATATTTAGGAAGAAATATCACTTTTGGATTATGACATAATTTGAGAATGAAAATCTCAAAAACAAACTTCTTATTTACAAAAATACCAAAAGCACATATCCAATATCGAAAGCACCACATCCCCAACTTTTAGATCACCCCCAAATTTTAGATTTCGATTAAATAAAGTATAAACAAATGCAATAGCAAAAGTTTAGATTGTGCTTGCTTGTATTCTCATTTCCGTAATTTCCATTTTTGGAAAAAAAAATTTATGAGATGTGTGTTTGTTTATGGAAAAAATAATTTTTTTTATAAAAAAAAAAAACCCATTTTTCTACAAAATTAACGCACTCCTTTTTTACTTTCACATTCGCAATACCCAACAATGCTATTTATTTTTCTCGCTTATATTCACATAAAGAATTTTGTAATTTCTTTAATTTATCAATAATTTTATTATTTTTCTCTTAATCGCCATAACAAAAGATATAAAATGAGATTCATATGTAGACACCTAAATTTACTGCCAAATATTGCTAGTGTCAAAATCTCCATTCTTGGCCATCAAGACAAGATCATGCAAACAAGGAAGTGATTTACCAATATTTTGGTAAATAAATCAAGTCAAATCAAATCAAATCACAATCTTTTGATTATGGCAAGATATGCAAGACAAATCATGATCGGCCAATCAAATCGCCTCGTTTCATCCGACAATTATGGCAAGAATTTCATCCTACACCTGGAGGCCCTCTTCATAATTCATAGACACAAAAAAAAAATCTTAGAGAAGAAGTCCAAGCAAGAGACGAATTCTCTCAAATCAAAAAAGTCTAAATCCAAGGAAGTCCACGGTGTTCAAGGTGCAATTCAAGGCGTTCATCACGGATTCGACTCAAGTTTAGCGTTTAATTAATTAAGCTTGTCAAGCCCTCGAATTAACGTTATTCCGGCTCAAATTCAAGCTCGAAGGAGATCAAACGACGAATCTATCTTCAAAAATTCAAATATTATTCTTGAAGAGAAGAATCAGAGGATTATTAGGAATTGTACTCCTTTTATTTCAGTTGATTCAATAAATTTTATTTGTATTACTTTTTCTTGTCTATAATATTTGCAGACAAGAAATTTGTGTTACACCATATTGCCTATTTTTAATTTAGTTTTTATTCAATTTTCTTGCATTATATATTACACTATTATTTCCACACAAAATTTCACAATCACCAATTTCTAAAAAATTCTCCACCACATCAACACGATAATTATTTTTTCTGTACACATCCAACTTTGATTTTTAAAAATAATTTCATCAGAAAAATGAAAGTAGACAGAAGGAAAGTACAAGCAGTTTCATAAGGCTTGTGTTTTCCTTCCGTCCACTTTCATTTTCTGAGTGTTTAGTGATGAAATTATTTTTAAAAGTCAAAGTTGGATGTGTACAAAAAAGATAATTATTGTGTTGATGTGATGGAGAATTTTTTAGAGATTGATGATTGTTTGTGAGATTTTTTGTGAAAATAATAGTGTAAAATATAATGCAAAAAAATTGAATAAAAACACCAAACCAAAAATAGGCAATATTTTTCCTCAAAAAAAAAATAGGCAATATGGATCTCATTTTATACCTTTTGTTATCACGATTAAAAAAAGTAAAAAAATTGTTGATAAATTGAAGAAATTACCTAATTCGTTATGTGAATTTAATAAAGAAAGAAATATTTAGTTTTTTTGGCTATTGGAAAATGTTAATGAGAAGGAGAACGTGAGTTAATTTTGGAGAAAAATGAGATTTTTTTCAAGAAAATATTTTATTTATTCCACAAACAATCATACATCTCATGAAAATTATGGAAATGGAAATACAAGCAAACACAATCTTACATTTGCAAACACTACAAATTAATTTTCGTTTTCCAACTAAAAGTTGAGAATCACTTTTCTTTAGTGTTTGCAAACAGGAACATTAAATATTTTACTATCGGTAACTAATTGCAATCCGCAAATGTTGGGTTTTGAGTTAGATCCCATGCATCCAATTAAGAAATATGAGAATAGAGCCTAGTTCTGTCAAAAACAACATTTCAAGTCTTTTTGAAGTACACATCACATACAAGTAAGCAGCCTCCAACAAAATGAATTTCAATTACACGAAAAAAATCGACGTATAAACAACAAACGAGTAATTGTACAATCAAAACTACATACTAATCAAAATCGTATTGAACAGCAAACACACTCCAGCTAAAACCATCTACAACGTTGGTCAATGTATTCTTTGTATCTCTATAGCATATTCGTCAAACAAACTCGGTTTCAGCTGTACCTCAATCGGGCAACCAAATATCTCAGTGAACCAAAATCAATCATCGACTATCAAGCTTCTGTACAGTTTTGACCAAGAATATCGCCAGTTCCTGAAGAATGCAAAATCCTCGATACTGCTAATTTACATCTCTTCACAAAGGTAAAGTGCCGTGTCATTAAGTTCTCATATCACATTACTGGTTGTCCGAGTAATTCTCTGAGCTTCTTCAAGGTCCTTCAAAAACCTACATGTTCATTTATATAATTTTAGGCAATCCACAAAATGGAAATGTACATCTAACAGAAATTTAACAGCGAAAAGTACAAAAATGAAAATAAAACTTTTCAAGTGTACAGAGAGAGTAGTCTATCTGCACTAAAATTAAACATAATTAAAGAGCAGATGAACAAATGGTGACTAATTTTGTCAGCTCAGTAAAAACATTTTATATCAACTAAAATCCACACAAACCTCTTTGAATTGAGGACAGCTGAACCACCAAGGATGAAACGAATTCCAGAATTTGTAGCATTTTGTAGAGAAACAGAGCGTGCCTCCTCGTAAGTAGTCCCACCAACAATGAAAATTATCACATCCTGTGGCCTGTCAAAGAAATATGCCCGAAGATAATTATCATATAGACGCTATATAATTCATTAATGTGCTACACATACTTAGAAGTAAATAAGATATTGTACATGACAATTTGTGAAAATCAAACAATGATCTGTTTTTCAGGAGCCTAGTTGCAAGCCAAGTTTCTATATCCATTACATATTCTCCTTCATCTCAAGTTTCTACTCTCTCAACTAACATATAACGCAAGATTAGATTTTTATCCTAAGGCAACATAGAGCACTTGGCATCAATAACTTCTCTACTCGATGAGCCATAATTCCGTCTCCAATTAATGATTTTCTAAGCTATGATCAAACCTGAATGCAACACAGCTTATTCCCAGCTAAAGGCTTGATTAACCCTAGTTGAAATTTGGTTTCCTACTTACGCTGTCATTCTGCCATGAGAAATCACATATTAAATTGTGGTTGATGGTGGGAGACCAATTTCCAATTCTCCAATCCCAAATTACTGCGAAAGATGATAACCTATGGTTGTATGCTCAAGAACGTAACATCTGGGGAGTTTTTAAGCCCAGTCAGGAGTAATTATGTGGACTGGACTATAAGGCAACATACTGTCATCTGGCTTGTTGGCCACAATCGTGATGCTAGTAGTATACCTTGATTGATTTCAACTTCGTTTTCGTCTTCTAGGTTAAGATCCACCAATTACCAATCCTCTTAAGACCTGCTGATTTCAAGTACCGAATGCACAAATTGGTATCCTTGGAACGAGCACAATTTTTAACAGTGGATTTGAATAAAAAAACAAATAGGTTTGCATAACCTGGCTCAAGAGTAGGGAAGATTTACATCGACAGTTATGATAGCTCATTTAAATTATATTTAAAGAGCTTTTCTTGCGAAAAAACACTCTAATCACACCATATTTTCAATGCTACTAGTTTAAAAATATACACAGTTAATATCAGACACTAAAATGAGCATAAAAAATAACCACATTAGATCTTGAGGCAAACCATATGACCAAAAATAAACCTTTAGAAACCCCACCTAGCTTGCTGGAAATGATTTCCAACATAAGGGTAGTCCACATCTCTCAAACGGCCTTTAACAATGCTCTCCATTGTTTGAGATAGCAGAGGCTGATGCTGGGTGTACACATTCTCCACCCCCTGAAAAAGCATGAAAATTCATTTTCAGCATCTAGAACCAATGATTCAAGCAAAATAGATGCAGAGGTTTATAGACAAACTTTGAGGCCACGAGCCATGTTAAGTGCGTAATTAAGCAGATCCCGGTTTCCATAAAGATCCCCAGTTCGCCGATCAACCCCTGCTTGCTTTAGTAGGAATTGCACAAGCTGTCAATCCAACATAAAGAATGTCATGTATATTTTTCGCATTATTGTGTAGAAAGCAGCATAGTTTTTCCAGACTAATCAAGTCACCGGGAGATGGTGGCTTCAAAACAGAGACAAAAATAACACAAAGCACTGATAAGTAAAACAGGTAAAGTAATGTACTATCCTCTTGGGCTTTTTGTCAGTTCCTCAAACACTATTTAACCTATCCTCTAAAATAATTTTCTGAAAGGAAAATTTCAGTAGGATAGAGTAGATACACCTATCCAGTATGATTAAAAAGCATGATGGCTTGATGCAAACATACTCATGTGAAGAATGAAACCAATATCACTGGTGAAGCCCATGTTGGAGTCCTGAGAAAACCATCTCACCACTCTCTGTCCAACCATCTCCCCCCCCAACAAAAAGGAAGGCGGAAAACGGGGAAAATGGAAAACAATTAATAAAAAATAACACCCCCCACCATCTCCCAGCCTGGTTGAATGTTGCATGCGGTGGTGCCCCAATCTTTTGGGCAGGAAGATGTCAGATTACCCATAAAAGAAAGTAGTAGGCAAAGACAAGCGGTAGAAGCAAGAGAATCAAAACATCTCTACACCCACTCCCCTGGCAGGGAGCAGCAATTGAATAAATGGAGCAACCAAGAAGTTAAAATTGTACAACCTAACTCCATAATTGAAAATGTCATACCCTGGCTTATACTTGGGAGACCGGGAAGCCAATTTATTGAATAACTGCATCAGCTGAACAGGACTTTCCTTCTCATATCGCAAAGCATACAGCATGACCAGGCGGAGACGGTCAATGTCAGAGACATTTTCATTATTTAACAGATTTGTAACAGCCTGCACAGAAGCACACAGTAGAAGACAATTACACAGATTAGATACCCTTCTTTGAATTGGAACAGCTACAGAAAAATAAGATCATCACGCAGAACCTGAGATCTAGAGCCAAAAAGAAAAGTTTCCTAAAATGAAAAACCTTATAACCATGCTTTGGCTTGTCTCGTGTGAATATTCACAATAATTTCACAATCTTGATGCTTCGCAGTCGGATAAAAAAATTCTGACATCATTTTAAGTGCTGAATTAACAGCATCATTGATCTTTCTTGTGTGCCAATTTGACATAGAAATTAGAAACAAGGGGAAGCAAGTAGAATCAACTCCCAGAATTACCATATGGTTGTAATCTACACCATTACTTCTCAACCACTCTTCATTGCAGATTAATGCAATTTTAAGAGTGTTTATCCAGCACTCAGCACTACCTAAGCAACAAAAGTCACAGCATGTCCGTTATAGGTCCATGAATTGGGACAATTAAGCAAATTAATCAGTTTGACTAACTGAACTTGTCAAATTTTATTCAATCACATTCTTCATAAGATACTTGGTCCATAACTTGAACATAACAATGCCGATCATATTCCAATCATTTCTTGTATTGCAAAGACCAAGGATGGTTATAACACGTCACTTCAGTTGAGCCATGATGTATCTCAGAATCCAATCAATTACCAGGTAATACTGAATATGTGGAGGTTCAACCGTTGATCAGATTCAGACCCTAAACAACCTCAAATACGAGATGTACTTAATTCAGTCTAATTGGCCTAAAGGTCTTAGATCCCCTTACGGGGGTAAGGGTCAAGACCAGTGCCTGCTACTCCTACTCTTACTTCTACGCTTCCTTTAGCACATGCCACGAAAGAAAGAACGGGCAAGAGCCCGGCTATGTGAAATGGTTTACTCCCGTCTCTCTATTTAATTTAATGTCGGCCTAAGGACTAAACTATTAGATGAAGCAGCTCTTACTTTACGACCACTTGAATCAATTCTCCTGGCTTTTATTGTATTTTTTGGATAAAATGAAGAAGTAATTGTTAATTTCTAATTAAATTTTGTATATAACTCTAAAATTGCTTGTGTAGCAACCTCTGCAACCACTCACAGGTGCTAAGGTATAGCTTCACCACATATTAGTGACTATATTCCATTTATCCATATTTTTATTTTTCTGCCAGTCCATCAGCACGTTTAGCCATCTATAAGGTTCTGCCCTTCATTAAACGCGTTGTGATGCCTTGATGGTCTGTGGCAGAAGGATTGTTGGAACAAGAATCTCAAAATTTCAGGACCACATACAAACCTATTAAGTTAATAAAGTCACTCATAATTTGATACTAGACGGCAAGTACCATACTACCTCAAATGCTGCCCCTTGCCCACCATTGCAAGCCATTTCTTGTTCTGTTTGTGAAACTAACATTAGTTTTCGTTCTTCAACAATCCTGCTCATTTCTGTCACCAATGTCACATGCTTGGAAACATTGCCATGCATTTTTCTGTATTCTGGGTAGTTGTCAACAAATTTAGCCATATCCTCTGCACAAATTCAAATATGTCAACATTTCTGAAATGGTCACCAGCTGCAAACGTTGAGAGAATTATATAACCACAAAACAAAACATATGATGGAATATTTTGTTTTTTTCTAAAACAAAACACATGACTGATAACGAACCTATTGTTTGAATATTCTGATTACTTTTTGCAACTTGTTGAAAATCATCCACCATCTTTTTAATATTCATTCCAATATCTCCAAAATTCTCATACATGTTGGCTTTGAAAAAGGCATCTTGCTCAGAAGACAGCACAACCTCCTGAGAGCACGAATACCAAGCTGGAAGTTTCAAACTTCACCATGCATTGGAAAACAGAGGTAGAAAGACATTGCTTTTAAAAATAAGAACAACCTGCTGATCCTTTGATGACTTTCCAATGTTTCTGAGGTCTACCTTATTGTCTTTGATGCCAATCAATTCATGAACCATCGCCTATGGATAACAATAGCAAATAAGTTGCTATTTTTGACATCCCAATTACCTATTGAAAATATTAATCCTCTATGAAGAGAGCATAACCTGGTATGTCCATTGGTTCAGCAGGGGAGTGACAGGGTCGTCCCGCCTATCAACAATAAGCAACAATGGAGAAACCTCTGATCGTCGAAAATCAAAGAGACCACTTTCCTGCTGGTACATCAGCTTCTGCAGTGTCAGCGGACAAGAAAGCTGAAGTCAGTTCTGTACTACCTTTACAATTAGAAAGCTGAGTACGATTTAGCAAAAAGAAACATATGATAAAAATCAGAGGAAATTTAGGTCATGAGATTAGGATTTCTTGAAGTAACTAAGTGACATTTATGGGTACACTTGAATCAGCTATGTGACAGGTGTCTCACCGACGCTTCTTGTGCTATCCTTTTTGCAATATCAGATGTTCGTGAATAACGAATAATAGGCCTTCGTTTCAGAGCCAGGAAAATGGCAGCAATTCCATCAACCACTCGGTCACATAAATGTTGTAAACCTGATGGATCCACCACAGCTGGGAGCATATACATGTGGTTTGATGCAATATTAAAAGTGAAGTGATAGGGATCAACTGCAACAAAGTCTGCATAGAACTCCTGCATATCAAGGAAATAATCATATCCTATGTCCATCTACGAGACTCAAACCAAATGATACAACTAGAATCAAAAACTTATCTAACTACAATTAAGCAGTTCTCAAAATTCCAGCCTATTTGATAGTTTAGACCAATTAAAAGCACTGTTTAATCTAACATTCCCAGCATTCTGAATAAAAACGGAATCAGCTCATCGTCGCAGAGAAGCAAGAGCCACTTTTATGGAATTTAAAGTTACCTGCACTTGCTGAACTACTTCATGCTCATCTGAATCGGCTAAATTGTGAAGTTGAGTATCTTTCAACATATTGGAGAAAACTGTAAACAACATGACCAAACAGAAAGAACTACAATCACTCTTCCATGCTACATTCCAGTAAAAATCAGATGAGTTCAAGCATTTCATAATTAAAAATACTAATCACTTCTTGGGTAAAATCTAACTGAAATTCTGGCAGCAAAAATAATTATTTCCTATATTTTTGTGATTAGAATCATTTAATGTAAAATGATACTCACAGAGGTGATACTCTCCAAACCTAGGAGTAGCCAGCTGACGCCTCATGAGCTGAATGTTCTCAGACGTTGGACGGAGAAAATAAACAGCTTTAAGATGTGACATGGGTTCTTTTGACATGGAAATGGAATCTACAAGTTCCACCAAAAACACTTCTTTTTGAAGAAGCTCCGATTGAGAATATACTACACTCACAATACTAACCTGCAACCCGTTGAAGATCAAACTTAAATAAATAAGTACATTAGCCTAGACTACAAAATCAATTAATTTTTTTCTTGCGTTGCAAAAGAAGTCCTTACAGTTATCCTTGTTCCCCTAGTTAATAAGTTTTGGATTAAACAATTAAGAGCTGCCATAAGGCCCCCAAGTCATAAAACTAGAAGGGGGGAAAGGAAAAGGTAATTTTTTTACTGCAAATGATTGAATATTAAAAGATGCAATATAGAATTTTATTAGAGCCGAAGTCCTGATAAACATTCCACTTTTTGAAATATATATTAGCACACTGAACCTTCCACAAAAAAATACTAGGAACACAAACTGTGATCGGTTTATTAAGCTATTTCTTATTTTGTGTTCTATCTTATTACCACATTATACACCATGTAAAAGACCAAAAAGAATCGAATCTCCAATTTACAGACAAAGATCTTATCAAGCTAAATTCCAGTAAACAATTGCCCCATGATTTCGTCACCACCAAAAACTCAACACCAGAATTCCCCTATTTTAATCTGAATCAATGCAATACATCCTTCGTTTCGAATGTTAATTTCTAATACTCAAAAGTATGAGTATACAGTCGATCAACAAACATTAAAGTTAAGAAAACAACAGAACTTCAAAGATGAATACTTAATTGAGATAATATATATATATAAGGAAAGTGGTATAATCAAGAAACAGCACCGTATGAGAGTCGAGGATGAGAACTTTCATGCCAGAAATGTCTTGTAACATGCGATTTATGTAATCTCGTACTGTTGTTACCATCACCATTTCTTCTCTCACAAATTGTTCACTTCGATTATCGATCTGACCAGTATATTTCCGCAATATTCGATAGGGTTTAAGAAATTGGAAAACGGGGAACTTTAGAAAAGAGATTTGAAACAAGAAGAGGAATGAATGAGGAGAAGAAAGTCCCCACACGACGTTGTTGCTCGCGTGGTTGCCGGAACTTCTACTAATAAAACCGGTGAAATTGAAATTATCGCAACGTATTACTCTTTCTTTTTTGTTTTTTTCTTTTTAGGTGAGGTAACTGACATTTTAGTTATTTAATTAATTGAAAAATCAACCACAGAATGAAATTTGCACTAGAAACTAATGTCGCGTGATATTTACAAGACAAATATTTTAATTCAATAAAAATAATACACTCCAAAGTCCAAACCTGTCATTCCCAGTATAAAAGTATTTTTTAGTACAATGGAGGAACTTGGGGAGGGACACACGTCTTTCGTGTGTGGAATCGAACCCGGTTCATTCACCCTTACAACACATGTCTCACCACTAGAGCACAAGGTTGATCCCCAGTATAAAAGTATTAAAAATATCTTTAATTGAAAAACCAAAATACGCATATCTACAATAACACTTATTAGAAGCTAAGGCTGTGATTGGATATACTTTAATTTTGGAAATTTTCTTAGAGAATAGTGTGAAAAATTGTTAGGGAGAATAAAATGTTTTTTTGGAAATGTTAATGGATATGTAATGATGAAAGATGATGTGATATGAAAATAATAAAATAATAATTAAATATGATTGATAGTTAAAAATATGTGTGTGAGTAAATAGTGAAATTAATGGAAAAATCTGTAATAATAATTTGAGTTTATTTTTTTAGAAAGTGGGTAGATGTGATTTGTGTAAGAAAAGTAAGAAAAAGTGAGGGTGGGTGAATAGTGTACTTTTCCAAAAAAAATCATTTCTATTTACATTTCTTTATCAAAATTTTCCACTATCAAAAAAATTCCTAAAAATTATTATATCCAAGCACTACCTAATGCCTTGTATAATGAAATAAAATTTATAAGTTTATAAATGAAAAATATGTTATCTTAGATTCCACTAGTTTTTGACCCATGCGATGCACGAGATGTGAGTTTGTGTTTTATCATTATAAGTTGGCTCTCGTAAAGCCGCAAAAAGTAGAGTTTCACAGCCTACTGTATTTTTATCATGTTCAAGTCTATGATTAGGGTCAACATGAGGACCAATTTTTATTTTTTTGAGTTTGAAAGTTAATTGCTCGTAAGATGATTTCTAATATAAAAGTGAACTGTATAAGAATGAATGAGCAATGTCAGCACACATATATAACACAACCATAAGGAATATTTACGGAAATAATTTTATAGACCAATTGAATGCTTATAACTTATGTTATTTTATTCGATATATTTCTATATTTGAAAATTTGTGTTTGTATCATTGTATCGATTTTAATTTAACCACGATTTTGAAGATTGAGTATTTTAATTTCTAGATTTTTGTATTTAACCATTAATCATTGTATCAGTTTTTATATTAATTAATTATTATTCATTATTAATTTATATTTAACGAAATAGCTTACAATGTTTATTCGGTATCTTTTTAAGAACCTTCCGATATTAGAACACAAACTAAATACGTCTGTGCATTTTTTTGATATTTTCCGACATTAGAATGAAGATCCTAGTGAAATAAAATATTTAGATTCTACAATTATTATCTATATGATTACCTAAAAGAAATTTGTCAAGTAGTAAATAATGTAATTTCATGTGAATCAGTAATAGATAAGTTAAATTAAGAAAGTATTTCAATATTTGAATGATTGTATTTGAAATATGGTATCATTTTTAATTAAGTTAAAATAATTTTAAAACTTTTTGTGTATTTTAATATCCTATTTTGTATTTAACCACGAATATTGTGATATCCATTATTTAATATATCAATGCTATATTATTCAAAATGCAAGTATGAAATCATATAATACAAAATTATAACACAAAACTAATAATGTATTTTTTTTAGAAACCTTCTGACATTAGAATGAAAACCGCGTTGTATGGATATATAGATTTTCGATTATCATATATATGATTAATTAAAATATATAAAAAAAATTGACAAGTGATAATCATTTTATTTTCATGAAAATCAGCATTATATAATTTAAATTAGGAAAATATAAAAATACATAAAATAAAAATTATAGAAATTAAAGAGTGATTATGGGTCTTTAACGTAAAACATGCCATTTTAAAAGAGATCAACATTTATTTATTTATTTTACAGATTCTTTGAAAATATGCATAATTTTGGCAAGTAATAATTAATGTAATTTTTAAGAATCAAAGAATGTGTAATTTTAAATTAGGAATATAAGAAAAGCACATAAAAATAAAAATTACAAAAATTAAAGGGCAACTATGGGGCAAGGTTGACTATTAAATGTGCCTTTTTAAAATCGATCAATATTTATTTATTGTACAAAATATAATTACTTTTTATAATAACTGAAAATGTAAGGGAAAATAGACTATTTTGAGACCTCTCTATCTGTGTGTGTGTATATATATATATATATATATATATATATATATTATTTGTAGAGCTCTAAATTTACCTAGTCCTCAGTAATTATACCCAAAATATATTTTATACAATGGTAATATGATTTTAATTTGATTTGTTATTAATTATTTTCCAAAATATTGAAAACAACATTAATTTGAATTATAGAAAAAAAGTTCACTATTTAATAACAAAATTTATATGTTGGAATATAAAAATGAATAAATTATAAAAATCTTGCCAAATTTTTAGAAACTGAATTATGGATTGAAAAAGAGGACACATTTTATTTTGTTATTAATTTCCTAAAATACACAAATAATATTTATGGTCGAAAAACATTGCCAGAATTATATAGAATCTACAAATTTAAAAACTCAACATTAAATAGTAAATTTATGTACCAACGTTTACCAATTTGCATCATTAATCTAGATAGAAATTATGATATAAGCCTTAAATAGATTTTACTATTTTTATCAAAATATTTCCGACAGGAAAACAACTATAGAAACATATTTGTTATTATTATTATTATTATTATTATTATTATTATTATTATTATTATTATTATTATTATTATTATTATTATTATAGATTGAGTGGCCTGTGAGAACCTCTAATCTCCATGCTTTCTGCAACAAAAATAAAATTGTATTTCTCTCTCCTTCATCTCATAATGGGAAAAGAGGAAAAGTTATTTCATTTATGTTGTTTTTCTTCTTTGTTATTCTCTGATTTTGGTTTTTTCAGTTTTTCTGCTATGTGGGATACGGATGTAAAAGAATCAAATATTCTTTATTTGATTCGCGATTTGAATTTGAATATGAAAATTCAAATTCGACAAATTTGAATTAGAATTCGAATAAGAATGTATTTTTTCATTCGTATTCTTTTCAAATTCGAATAAGAATATCACAATATTCGATTCAAATATTTGAATAGTATATATTTATATTATATTTCACTAATAAATACATATATTGTAATACCCAGCTTAAGATTTGATATTTATCATCTTTTATGTTATTATTAATAATATTGTAACTATATTATTATTAGTCTTAATACTTCTTCCTTTGTTATATTTAGATACTACTTTTGGGCTACCATCAATCAAATTTAATTCAAGTAAATCAATGGTCCAGTCCTATTTTTTTATTTATTAAAACCCAAAATCCATTTAAATAAGATTGAGTTCCACTATATATGTAATGTATGTTAATACTATTACTATTATTATTACATTGTATTAATTATTTAATTCTTTCATATAAAAAAATAAGAATAATAGTTTGTTTATATTTTTATAAAGTATATATATATATATTATACATACACTTATTTTAAGTTGAGAGGAGAATTTTTATCCAATTTTACAAGGACACAATTCAACTAATTTGAAATTTCTGATAATATTTCCTTCATATTTTATCACACAAATGAATAACTATAGATATAACACTCCATAATTTTTATTTTTAGATCAGCTAATTATGGAATTTAGGATTTTTAACGTTGGTCCGATATAAGAAAATCTTTAGGTTTATTTATCTATCCGACGTGATGATTTATTTTTAGAAGAGTTCCATTTTATTAAGCTTGTATAAGTATTTCTTCAGATTTTAAAACTCAAGTAGTATTTTATTTATCAAATTTGAGTCTTATCATCTTTTATGATTATTATTAGTAATATTATAATTTAATATCATTATTAGTCTTAATATTTTTTTTGTTATTATATCAAGATAATATTGTTGGATCACTATCAACTCATTTTAAAAATAAGCCCATTCTGGTCCAGTCCTATATTTTTATTTATCAAAACCCAAATTTAGTCAAACTCATCAAAATCAATTTAGATAAGCCCCACTTCCACCAACTCTGTAATAACATTAATTATATATTTATTCTTTTATTATTTTTACCATTTCTGTTATTAATTATTCTATTTTATTCTTAATTCATATATTTATATATATGTGTGTGTACTTAAATATTATCAGAAGTTTTATCCGATTTTTCTTAAAACCTATTTAGATAAGTTTATATCCCTTAATTAGAGGAATTTTGAAACTGAGAAACTTCCCACTTCCTTTTTTCCCACATCCCCCAACCACGTTTTCAGTTAACCACTCCAAAATCCTTATCCCACGTTCTTGGTTAGCCTAGTAAACTTCCAACGTTCCCACGTTTTATTCATCATACTCTCATTTTCTCCAAATCTTGCTGCCACTTCTGCAAAAATGGAAAAGCTTAGATTTTTATCAAGTAAGTTATATCTCCTTACATCAATTCTAATATTTTGTTGTCAACCAAAAAAATAGTTAGACTTGTGATGATAATGAGGTATGTGTGCAGTGATGGTGAAGTTAGTGATTGCTATATTTATGTGGGAGTGAAACAGTCACTATGTATGTGCGCGATTTTCAGATGTGTGCGTGCGCGTGTGGGGGAGGGGCGACGGAACGCCGTGTGCCACCGGTGATGAGTTCGCTGCCGCCGATCGAGGACGCAGGAGGGAGAGGGATTGATGGTGGATGACGAGATGTCGAGATGACGATTGTGAGGAGGGTGTTGTTTCGATTTTGGGGGTTGGAGTTTACGGGGTGGCTGGTTATTGGGAATTTAATAAAAAATTAGACTTGATGGCAATTTTAGTTTTTCGATTTGGTCCCCTAAAGTTTCAATTAGTTCTTTTTCCCCAAATCAATGTTTCAGTAACTTTCAATTGAGTCCCAGGTCATGTCATTTAACCACAAATCCTAGTTAATTTTCAGAAAATTATATTTTTGCCCTAGGGACTAAGTTGGAGTTTCTAGAAATTTCATTTCAACCCCACCCTTTTTCAGTTTGGTCCAAAAACCAAATTTATTTCTATTTTTTTTTTCAAAATATCTTCGAAACTTATATTTTTGGTTAAATTTCACCTATTAGGAGCCCTAGCTTATACATAAGCACTTGTATCTTGAATTCGAGTTGGAACTTATTTTTAATCACTTAATTATACTAATATTTATTATAGGTGACGAAGAAATAAACGTTTAGGCTTTCTAACTTCAGGCTTCAGATTTACTATCAACTTCATTTGAGGTAGGGATTTTTCTTTACACTTTTTTTAAAGTGCAAAGTTTAATTGTCTTTATTAAATATGTACCATGTATAATTTTATGGATTCTATGTTTGACAGTGTGATTATAATTGTTGAATTTGATGTGCATATTATATGTGAAGAATTTATGTTTATTTATGTGAAATGGCAAAGTAGACTTCGGCCAAATGGCAAAGTAGGCTTCGACCAAATGACAAAGTATGACTTGGTCAATGGCAAAGTAGACTTCGGCCAATGGCAAAGTATGACTTCAGCCAATGGAAAAATATGACTTCTATCAACGGCAAAGTAGGCTTTGACCATTGGAATAATATATGTATAGCTTCGGCCATTGGCAAAGTATATATGTGGCTTCAGCCAATGGCAAAGTATATGTGTGGCTTCGACCAATGGCAAAGTATATGTGATGGTTTCGGCCAAATGGCAAAGTATATGTGATGACAAAATATATGTGCTTAAATTCATTAAATTATGCTATTTTATATGTGATGACAAAATATATGTGCTTATTTTCAATCCTTACTGAGTAAGTGTTACTCACCCCTATTATTCAAACTATTTTCAGATTAAATGGGTGGATGAGCTGCCGATGCTGGGGATAGCCGAAGACCTTACACTTTACTTATTTAACTTTTTGAATTGTGACTGGTTGTCAAATTCAAAGAAATGCGATGTACTATCTCTATATTTATTATAATATTATTAATATTTATTTTTAATCTTAGCTAATACTCTAAGGTTGCTTATTTCAGAATTATTTTTAGTAATTTATTTTAAACTTCATTATTGCTTCCGCTCGAGTTATCTATTTTATTTTAAAAAAAAGTTAGTGGCGCAGCGAAATTTTTATAATTAGACTATGTTTTATAAAATGAGAGTGGCGCAAAAAAAATGTGATGGATTTTTGGATTTATTTATAAAATAATTTCATTTGTTTTTGAGATGTGTCTTATTCGTATGCGCATTTAAATACACTTTCTTATTATATTAAGTTTAAAAAAATTAAATGCATTCTTTATTTTAGTAACGTTCAAAACCCTTTATAAAAAAGTGGGCGTTATAGGTGGTATCGGAGCAGTCTACTTTCCGTGGACTCGCAATTTCTTTTATTTAGAAAAAATGGCTATCCCTCCATCGCGCGACATCCAATCGGGTAATATTTACTTATTGCAATTACTTGTGAAATATTGAGAAAGTGCAATGTTATATGAACTTGCTTGTAATATGTGATTATTTTTCATAAATGTTATATATGTGCCAAATCTCTGTTTAATTTCACGGCTCACAATTATTTGCTTGATTAGCATAATGAAAATAAAAAATCTTATAAATGGTGAATCATAATTGACTACAGGAGTTAACCATGCATAATTTACTTAGATTATGTGCGATAGAGTTAAAACAATGACACATATGATTAGTGTGTAAATATTTTTAGTATGACTCGTTCGATTAAAACTGATAGGGAGTCTAACACATGTGGTATTATACTACAAAATGAGTTTAAAGTATTTCGTCGTTACCATTGATGTGCCGTTGTGAAGGGATGATTCTAACACAACACTTAACTACACCCAAGTATCCAAAATTTCTCAATCAACGGGGTAAACTCAATTTCGAGGATGAAATTTTTTTCAAGTAGGGTAGATTGTAATACCTAGCTTAAGATTTGCTATTTATCGTCTTTTATATTATTATTAATAATATAATAACTAGTATTATTATTAATCTTAATACTTCTTCCTTTATTATATTTAGATATTACTGTTGGGCCACCATCAATCAAATTTATTTCAAGTAAATCAATGGTCCAGTTCTATATTTTTTTATTTATTAAAACCCAAAATCCTTTTAAATAAGATTGAGTTCCACTATATATGTAATGTATGTTAATATTATTTCTATTATTATTACATTGTATTAATTATTTTACTCTTTCACATAGAAAAATAAGAATAATAGTTTATTTATAGTTTAATTATTCCTAGCTTATTACATAAGCACTTGTATCTTGAATTCGAGTTCGAACTTATTTTCAATCACTTAATTATACCAATATTTATTGTAAGTGACGAAGAACTGGACGTTTAGGCTTTCTAACTTCAGGCTTCGTATGACTATCAACTGCATTTGAGGTAGGGATTTTTCGTTACTCTTTTTTTTAAGTGCAAAGTTTAATTGTCTTTATTAAATATGTACCATGTATAATTTTATGATTGGGTCAAGGTTGAGTCGCTTAGTAACTAGGAGCATTCATGTGCCCCATGTTTGACTTTTACGTAAAACGGCGGCTCAAACATGAGTATGGGAAACCACCCTAGGAGCCTTTGAAAACATCCGAAGTTTACACCTAGTGGAATAATGTCTCAGGAAGTCCTAGCAAAAAAAAAATTATTTTCAAGGCTAGCAATTTTGTAATACATAAAGTAATAAAAATAAGGGTTTTAACTCAATTAACATCAATGAAAACTCGTAATTCATACCCCACAACCTCGAGTACTGTTTAACCATTGCCTAACTCGTTTATCAAAAGGGTTAATTCATGACTTAGTCAAATCCTACGCATCAAGTTCACAATGTCATTTCCTAATTGAGTCTCAAATTAATGCATCGATTTCGAGTTAACTAAATAGCATTATTATTAAACTAGGGATAATTAATAGGCAAAGCAAAAATTTTATTACAAGCAATCAACTTATATTATCAGTGACGAATTGTCCCCCCCACACTTAAAACACGCAATGACCTCAATGTGTTAAAAAAATGAAGGAGAAGATGAAATACGCCCCTGAAAATTTTGGAGATTGATAAGTAATGTCGTAAATACATCCGCCTATGATTATGCAAAAGCCAAATGTAGAAGAAAACACAAAAACAAAAAATAGAAAAACTAGAGTAGTGAAAAATAACATGCAAAAAATAGCAAACATCCGCATGCAAAGGGAGAAAAAACACACAAGAAGAAAGAAAAGAGAAACAGACAAGACAAAAACATTTTTTTCGGGAAAATCGCTGATTATCCTCGGGCGGTGGTGGAGGGTGGAGAGGCGAAAAAGATAGCGTTCAATTTTGTTCGATATTCTGCACCCGACTGTCAAGTAAGTTTATCTGGACGCTCATGTCTCTCATTAGGGTATGGAGGCCGATCATCTGTTGTTGCATGTCAGTCACCTGATTTTGAAAATGGATGAAGTTGCCTTGCATATAATCAAGGCGTGATAGGACGGCGTTCAAACCAGTAGTGTGGCCTTAGCTCGGGGCAGAAGATGAGCCCGGTGCGAAGGGATAGGCGGGATGTGCAGCCTGTGGTTCATCTGTATCAATATCATCTGCGTCTTGACTGCCGTCCCCCAAGGCAGTAGGCTGGGGTAGGTAGGCGCCATCCGGGTTCCATTTATGGTTGTTAAAATATTTTCGACTAGTTGGATCACAGATTTCTCCTGCCTTAGTCAAAAATTCGAAACTGAGCAGACTGTCCTTAGTAATGAAAATTCTTTCTACCACATGATAATTAAGGTCGGCCACATCAAAAACTTCAAAATGTAAGGCAATAAGTGACACAAAATGTCCCATCCCCAACTTGTATGTACTCTTCTTATGAATCCGATAGAATGTATCAAAAACAAAAGCGGTAGTGCCTATTTGGATACGAGACTTAGCGCAATAGATAAAAAATAACTCCGGGCATGTCACTTTGTTACTTTCATCTTTTCCAAATAGCTGATGTGCAAGAAATTTGTGAAACAGATAAATGGCTCGGTCCTAAATGAACCCGTTGGGCGTCCCCTTACTCGAAAAATTATCAAAATCAGTCAATTTCAACCAAAATTGCTTTGCATTAAAAGAGTTCATGATAGATCGCAATCCTTTAGTAGAAAACCCAAAAATCGATTTCATCACTTTATAATACACTTTATATTCAACCTCAAGCAAACGACAAGTGAAATCCGTCAAGTGTGTGTCAGAAAAATAAAGTGTAGTGTAAAATTTAACAACCAACTCTGAATACACAACACCCGACAATTTAATAAATTTCTTCTACCCAAAAGCCTCAACAAGAGTCATAAATTCATCTTTCAACCCCAAATCATATAAAATTCATAAATTAAGAAGGCGAGCATCGGGTACCTCGCGTTGACTAACCTGTGTATATCGTTACCCCTCCTCCTCGGAGTAGATTGGGAAGGGGGTGTTTAATTGCTCGGCCAAATCGACCGAGGCCATTGCAGTGTCCTCTTGAGCCCTATAAATCCCTTCTTGTGCCCTTTTGCCTCGAGGTGGTGCCATTGGTAGAAGATACGCACTTAATCGGAGTGCCTTGATGTTGCGAAGGTCGAATTTGGGTATGGCGTAGATTTGGAGAGGATTTGGAGTAGAAAATTTGGGGAAAAACTCGCCTCTGCCCATCTGTTTAACGCCCCTGTTTGTCCAGGTGCGCGGGTGGTGGCCACTGACCTCCTACTGCGCATTCGCGCACATGTGCGCGTCCGCGCACGTCCTGTTTTAATTATATAATTTTTTTAATAACTATTATATATATACTTATAAAAAGAGAAAAAACTCAAACAAACCATTAGATACGGTTAGTCGAGAAAATAAGAAAAAATATAAAATATGGAACTTGGGTTGCCTCCCAATAAGCGCTTATTTAAGGTCTTAGCTTGACGATACCTGAGTACGGTCTTAAGTGACTTGTTTGAGGCTTAAGCTCTCAATTCCTTCAGTCCGAGATACCCCTTCAAAATATGGCTCAACCCGATGGCCATTCACTTTGAAAGATTCATGCTTCCTTGGATTAAGTAATTTTACTATTCCATAAAGGTATACCTCTTCGATCTCAAATGGCCCGTTCCATCTTGATTTTAGTTTCCCTGGGAATAAAACCAGCCGTGGGTTAAATAAAAGGACCTTCATTCCTGGTTCGAGATTTTTATGGATAATCCTTTTATCGTGCAACCGTTTGACTTTATCTTTGTATATTCGCGTATTTTCATATGCGTCATTACGAAGCTCGTCAAGTTCAGACAATTGCAACTTCTTTTCGAATCCTGCTTTGTCCAAGTCGAATTTTGTTGCTTTCATAGCCCAATATGAAGGATATATGTGCACATATCAAGGTTAAGAGCGGAGCTAACCGAGATGTTTCCTAGGAAGCTTAGAAGCTCTTCTTCTTCTTCAATAAACTCAGGACTCAGAAATTGATGTCTGACATAGCTCAACTTCCAATGCCTCCAGATCCTTAATCTTTCTTGTATATCAGGGTAGGCAGGAGACAACATTTTGAGATCATCGTCCTCCTCCTGGATAGGCGCAATGTTAGATAAATGCTTTTATCATGATTTTGATGATTTTGTTTAAATGAGTTTTTACACCAAAACAATGTTTCTAAATGTTGTCCAAATACTCCCGATCGATTTAAAATATTTTTACTAATTTTTCGGAGTATTTCTTGAAGCTTATTTTCGACAAAAATTGGACAACACTTTTGTCTCGTGTTGGACCGGTCGCCCTATAGGGCAACCTGTACCTGAAGATGTGTGTTGAAAATAGAAAGCGGGAATGAAGCAAAATAAATGAGGTCCACCGTTGTGGTCGACTGGTGCCTGAAGGGTCTTGCTCTTCTCTGTACTGATTTTCAAAGAGTCCAACCGGTCCAATACAGGGTCGACCGGTCGGACCCCCCGTCGATCGGTCGCCCTGTGTAAAAATGTGATTTTTCTTTTCAACGTCTATTTCTACGCGACCGGTTGCCCTACCGTTTTGACAGCAAAATTTTAGTCGTTGACAGCAGAAAGTTCTTCCTTAATTTGTGGGATTGATTTCTAACAGCTATATTCCTAATTTTGATTGTAATTTTCTGTAGATTTCAAATCCCCAAGAGGAACCTATCCATGATCAATCATCTCCTATAAATAGAGGAAGATTTGAAACAACACAACAAGAGAGAAAAATACAACACAACAAGATACATTCAAGCAAACACTTTGTTCTTATATTTTCTATATTCTTGTTGTAATAGCCTAAGGTCTTACACTTTCACATCTTGAGGTCTAGGCTCGATTCTTGATTACACTTGCACTCAAATTTGTATTGTTCATTATAGAGTTGTAATCTTGAATTTTTGGGTTCATCATTCAACACAAGATATCCATGTGAGTGTTCTTGTGGTAAGAACACACTTGGGTGATCTAGGTGTTAAGTGCAAGAAGATTGTGGTAATCTTCTTATTGAAGAGTTTGGTGATCTTTGAGGTGCTGAAGAATTTGGTATTCTTCGAGTCGGAAGATTATGGTAATCTTCACAAGGTGCCGTTGAAGATTGTGGTAATCTTCAAGAGAGATTGTGGTAATCTCCAAAGAAGGTGTTGTAAGGTGATGTTGTATTAATTGTGGTAATTAATAAAATCTTTTTTCTTTTTGAAATCCATCCCGGAGATACTGGGGTGGTAGAGGATTAGGCCCTAGGTGGGTTGAACCTCTATAAATCAAGTTGTGTTATTTACTTCCCGCACCTTCATTCTTGTCTTGGCTTGTTTGATTCGAAAAAGAGGGTATAATCGAGAAAATAGAGATAATCTATTCACCCCCCTCTAGATTATCGTAGCCGCTTGGACTTACACGCAAGGGGAGCCTATTCCTCCTCAATTGTTCTAGCATCAGTTTGAGGGGACTTAACAACTAACTCTTCAGACTGGTCAGCTGTGTAAGCTTTTTAATCCTCAGCTGTCTCATGAATAGTTGTTTCATGTTCAGTCTACTGACATGCGTCAACAGTCTTCTCAACTTCAATGGTGGTTTCTTCACCACACTCTACTTCCTTAGATCGCTTTGCTTGAACTTGAACAATCTCTCCTTCACGGGCTCGATGCCGACTCACTGCTTTTCCAAGCGCATCTCCTTACCAATCGTCTTCTGTTTGTTTTGACAAGAGTAATTTCTTCCTCTTCAACTTCCTCGATGGCAGCTGGCTCCACCATCTTTATCTTCTTGGATGTAGCTGGCTTGTGAGGCATAGCTGAACGCTTTTTCTTCACGACTGGAGAAGATGCAGTGGTATCCTTCTCCGTCTTGGCTGCTGGGGAAGGTGCAACTTATGGGACGACTGCAGGGGCAGGTGCTTGTTCTGGAATGGCTGCAGGGGCAGGTGCTTGCTTTGATACATCAGCTCTCTTCTTCTTCTTAATAGGATTCGGAGAAGGAGTGTGCGATTCTGGCGTTGTCCTCGGGGGACGAATCAACTGACTCACCTTCGCTGGTGTCAGCTCTTCTAGCATGTGCTTGCCTCTGAGCACTTGAGAGTTTAGCTTTGAACATCTTCTTGTTCATATGGAAAGGCTTGCCATGCCTGAGCGGAATCCCTTTCACCTCCATTAGATGGTCAATGACCAGGCCATACCCCAATGAGCTCACAAACAGACCAGCATCGTTTATGGTCTTGTTTATGACATTCTGGCATATTTGGCTGAAGATGAACTCAGTCTAGTTCACCTTCTTCTCTTCCATGATAGCAGCCATGACAGTCAGCTTTGTCCGAGACAGCTGATTGAAGCTTCTAAACTTCATGTCCACGCACTTGGACACGATATCCATCAACTTGTGATAGTCGTCTTTGATCAATGACTTCTTGGCTGTGTAAACAGCCTTAGCAGCAGACTCTGGCTTCACAATCTCCTTCCATGCCGCAACCAGGTTCACATCCTTCTCAGCAATCTCCTTCATCCCTTCAGAAATAAGGTGGCAATGAGCAGCTAAGTCCGCAGCAGTAATCTTGATGTCTTTGATGTGGACGAATGACCTTATTTCTCTGTCGTGAACCTCAACGTTCACGTAGAACATAACAACTTCTTCGAGGTATGTGTGCGAGAATTCCATAGTGAGAAAATCCCTTGGGACCGGATTTCTCTAACTTCGCAGCAATCTTCTGGGCCAGGGCCTTGTCTACTCCTTGTTTCATCAAATCCTCGAAGTCCACTATACAGCCAAAGTGGATCTTCTCAGCCATCTTAATAGAATCGTAGTTAGGTGCCATTTCTCGAAAATGATTGATGAAAAACTTGTATAACGGATGCTGTAAGAACTAAGGTTTCACTTTGGTTGCATAGAAAAGCTTTGATCTTGCTTGAGAGAGAAGAGTGTATTGTGAGGAGGGAAAAAAATAGATTTTGGTATATAAAGGACGTGAGGGGATGGTTTTTAGAATTTGAAAAGGTTGATCAAGATTAACGGATGAGATTAAACATTTGAAACCGCATTAATTTTCCCGCATTAAATGCAGCAACATTTATATCCAATCATATGCTAAATGTGTACAGGCTTTATTCTAACACCATAATTACGCTGACGTAATGCCCAAAAATATTCTCGCTCGCAGAAAACGATTGCATTTTGTCACTTAGCTCTTAAATAACTCAGATATCTTCCAAAAGTGATTTAACTCTGCTTCTCTCTTCACATGATGATCACTCAACTGTCAGCTAACTCGATACAACTGATTTCCCGTCATGGTTGTTTCATTCGACTAATAATGAAACTTTGCTGATTTTTATTTTTCTCTTCTTGACTCTGCATGCACCGGACTCACCCATTCACTATCCGTAATCGGGTATATCACCCTTTCAGCTAGGAGCTTTAATACCTCTTTTTTCACTACTTCCATCATAACGGGATTCAATCTTCTTTGAGCTTCTCTACTAGGCTTATCCCCTTCTTCTAGAATAATTCTATGCATGCATGTAGCAAGGCTAATCCCTTTGATATCACTCAACCCCCATCCAATTGCATTTTAAAATTTTCTAAGCACCACCAACAATTCTCCCTCTTCTTCTTTAGAAAGTACAACAGAAATAATCACCGGTTTCTGCTCACCTACTTCTAAAAATACATATTTAAATGTTTAGGGAGTTCTTTCAATTCAAGTTTTTGTTGGGGTTTACTATCCATGTCTTCTAACGCGAATATTTCCATCACCCTCTCTTGTTTTAGGTTTTCCCATACGTCTTCCATGATGTCAAAAATATCATCATGCTCAAGAAATAAAGTGTCATGACTATAATCATGCAAGAATGTATTTTCGAATGTTCCATCAATTAAATCAACGAAAGAGCAATTTTCAAGTGACACATGCGAGGGGATAGGATTAGTGTCAGAAATAGAGAAAGTCACAGTTTCACCGAGCACAGTCATAGTCATGCGCCCATTTTTAACATCAATAATTGTGTGCGTGGTGGCCATAAATGGGCGGCCTAACAAAAGTGTGTGCTCATTACCTTGATTTTGTACTTTCCCTACTTCTAATACAACAAAATCAACAGGGACAATGAGACCACCCACTTTTACTAAAATATCTTCATTCATATCTTTAGGGTACCGAATGGACATATCAGCAAGTTGAAGACACATTCTAGTGGGCTTCAGTTCCCCTAAATCAAGTTGTTTAAAAATAGAATAAGGCATCAAATTGATCTTGGCCCCCGAATCGAGCATCCCAGAAGTTTCCTTACCATTTCCCATTGCAATTTTAATAACAAAACTACCTGGAACTAGTTGTTTAGGAGGCAATTGGTGCTGAAGAATCGCACTTGCCAGTCTTATGAGTCTCCTAACTCAGCTCAATCAAATCTAGTTCATTCTTAAGCTCTTCAAGTCAACTTTGTGTTGAGTAATTTCTACCATTCCCTTCATATGGTTTCTTTTGGTGAAACCTCACGGGGCCTTTGGTAGTTCTGTTTGGATTTACAAAATATTTCCTATTTGAAGTCGCTATTGAGCTTTTCTAAATTTTGTTTCAAAGAACTCTCTCAACAAACTCACCGGCTTTACTTACCTTTCCTTTATAACCAAGGCCAATATGTGAGTGTTTGTGATTGTGTGTGGGTGCAACAAACATATGGTACTTTTGGATTCTTTCATTGCTTGATGGTCCTTTTTCCAACACCATTCTTGGAGTTTGTGCATTGCAAAAGAGTTGAAACCTAAGCCTGCTTTGTCTCCAATCTCTTTTTGAATCATCATCAATTCATCAAATGTTTTAGATGACTTACTGAGTGATGCAATCACATTTTTCAATTATTGTTTCTTATTTTCTCTTTCAGCTAGGTCCTTTTTGACCTTAGTTATTTCAGCCTTTAGCTCTTTATTCTCATCAGCTATGTGACTAAGAGTTCTCAGGTCTTCAGTCAGCTGTGCGTTTAGGCACTTGAGTTGGCTATTTTCCTCATTTAAAAGGTGAGTGAGCATTTTATGTGCTCAAAATCTTTCATCATTTTGCCTAATGAATCATAAAGATCTATTGGTGATTAAGTGTGTGTATCATGATCACTATCATCAGAGTGTGAGCTAGATGAGTTAGAGTTTACCTCATCTTCCCGTTCCTTTGCTATGAGACATATCAATGGCTCTTCTTCAGTGGCTAAGGAGTAGTCAGCTTCACTGTTGTCTGTTTCAGCAGTCACCTTGCAGTTGGTTGTATATGTCTCTGCAGCCATCATGGCATTCTTTCTCTCTTATCTTCTTTCTCTGAAGACTTTCCTATCCTCTTCATTTATGTATATGTTGACTGGTGGATAAGGGCAGTCAACTGCAAAGTAACCTGGCTGTCTGCAATTCTAGCACAGATCTTCAGCTTTCTTGTTCTCAGCTCTCTTCGAGGTTCTCTCTTCCTTTCATCTGGAAGGAGTTGAGTGTCTTCTAGAGGATTCACCATTATTCCTTTTGTATTTCTTATTGAAGATCTTATTGAATCTTTTAACCATCAAGGTAATCTCATATTTGTCTATGATGTCCTTGGATTCTGCATTCTTTGACTCTCTAGCCACCAGAGCAGTTATCTTGGGAACAACTATCTCATCTTGCTCTTTATTTCCGAACTCAAATTCATAAGCTTTGAGATCTGAGAATAGCTCATGGTTGGAAATCTTTGTTAAGTTTATTGAATGCCTGAGGGTTGTCACTTTCATTTCCCACTCAACAAGGAGAGATCTGAGAATTTTCATACACATTTCCTTCTGTGTATATTCTTTGACAAGAGCTGATAGCTCATTTTTAATCTCTGTGAATCTGGCAACCAGCTGATCCAGTGATTCACTAGTTAACATTTTGAAGTTTTTGAATTTCTGTACTGCAACTGTCAATTTGTTCTCTTTTATTTGCTCTGAGCCTTCGCAAATAAGAGTCCGCTTTTCCCATATTTCCTTTGCAATCCTGCAAGATTTAACCTTGTTAAACATTGCTTTATCAAAAGTTTTATACAAAATATCATTGGTCACATTATCCATGTTATATCTTTTTATGTCTTCATTGCTCCATTCGCTTCGAGGCTTTTCAACAATGGCATGTCTTTCAGCAGCATCCAACAGCTCTTACAGCTATATCCACCTTGGGATTTTAATGGGCCCATCTTCTATGACAAACCACATTTCATCATGCAAAGCTGAGAGATGTGCCTGTATGCGAATTTTCCAGTCATCAAACTCTTCCATAGTAAACATGGGAATACGAGATAGATTTGCTTCCATGATAATAATTTTTTTAAAGAAAATTTGAAAAACTTTCAAGTGTTGATCTTTTTGAAAAGATTGAGATCAAGTCATATAACCGGTCGAGAAGGTTCTTGAACCAAAATTCCGATGTCACTTGTAGGTCTTAAGAGGTGTCAGTAAAGTCTAGAAGAGGGGTTTAACCAATTTTTCGATTTCAAATTAAATCATAGTTTATACAAGTAAACAGCTAAGTCTATTAGGAGACAATTTGGTCTAACCTCAACAGGAGAGTTAACCATTCAACAGACTCGAGAGAGTTGTTGATAGAATAACTCAGCTGAGTAAAGTGTCGAAAATCAGTTTACTTGGTTTTTACAGCGGAAGTCTTACACCCTTTTTAGAATATGGTTTTCAACACTTATTTTAGGTTAAGTTATTATCAGTTGAGTGAGCAAATATATATCAGCAGTAATAAATATGCAAAAAATAAATGCTGAAAGTAAATGACACATAGAAATTTTATAGTGGTTCGAGTATGGGGTAATTCCTCTACTCCACTCTTCTCCAACTCTTGGAGATAATCTACTAATGCAACAGCTTGTTACAAAAAGTATAATACATTATGAGTAAGCCTTGATCACACAACTGGCTTCACTCATGGGACTCAGCTTCTTCGTACGGTAGTTGCCCCACTACTTCAACTCTACAAACCCTTCGGACTTGATCACAGAGGCCTCCGTTGGATTCGAATCAGGCTCTAACTTGAACCTTACTGCACATCATTCACCACGTGAAAGTGCAGACCCCTTGTTCTAGATAACAAGTTTTCTTCTTCAACAGGTTGAAGTTTTCTCCCTTCTTTCACTGAATATGTTGGTTAGAATCACTTCGAGTGTTTAGGACACTATATGCATTTTCAAAAAAAAAAACTACTTAGGACATTGAAAGATTTTTCCACCCACCTTAAAATTGGATTGTTGGTGAAAAGAAAAGGGAGAAATCACAACTTGAACTAAGATCACTTAGGTCAGCCCCTAAGTTAAGAATATCCAAAAAACAGAGTTAGAAAAATGAAGACTTGGATTAAGAAAAAAAAAGAATGTGAAGTAGAGACAAATACTACACTTGCCGTGTGTAGTGGACAATGTGAGTCAAGTAGAAGCTTTAAAAATAAAATTCTTGCTCACCCTCAAAGAAATCTTCTAAGGTCAGCCCCTATTTCTCAAAAGTAAGAATAGGGTGTCAAAATTTAAAAATAAGAAGAAGAAGAAGAAGAAAAAGATGTACTATAACCCAATTTCTTACCTTGTAGTCCAATTCTTCACAAAATCTTGAGGTCCTTGTCAAGATAATCACAAGGCTCTAATCTCTTCAAGTGGTCTCTAAGTATACCTCAAAACAAAATTTAAACTTAAATTAGGAGGTGAAGAGAAAAGCTAGAAGATATCAAAAATGGATTGAAGAAAAAAATTTCTTACCTTTGGAGTAGGTGTGTTCGAATTTTTGAAGTGTAGAAGGAGGAGTTCTTGTATTTTTTGTTAAGTGTTTAAGAAGAAGAAGAAAAATATGTAGAGAGAGATAGGAGGATTTTAGAGAGAAGGGGGAGAAGTTGGCTAATTAGAGAGATGTAAGGAATGAAATTTGATTCAATTTTTGCCTTGTACAAGGCCTTATGGCCAAAAATGAGGGAGGATAGGGAGAGAAGGATTAATTTTGAAGTCTTGCAAATTGTTTCTTGCATAGGGAACAAATGGATGAGTCAAAGTATGGGCAAGTATGGGTGAGTGGGAGGATGGGTGGAGTTTGAGGGAAATGTTGGGGGTTGAGTGGGGATTTGTGGGAAATTGTGGGAAGAGTTGAAAAAAAAATGTGTGTAGGATTTTTAGGTATTGATTTGTGTATGTGTATAAGAATTGGGAGGTATTTCTACACCAAAAACTCATCATGGCCTTCCACCCCTATTGATCTTGAGGTATCCATATTTTTTTTTGGTCCCAAAATTAATGATAATAGGTGAATAATGTCAATCTCCAAAATAAATAGTGATTTCCTTAATCACTTATAAGTCTCATGATCACTTATTTTAAATCAAATTCTTATTTCTATAGACTATAAGTCTCTAAAATAAATGGGTCTCTTAAAATTCTAAGGTGTCTAATAAATACACAAAAACAATAATGATCAATCAAGTGATCATTAAATATGAAATATAAATAATAAATGATCATTAATCACAAGTAATTGATCAAATAAATAAAATTAAAATTAAAATACAAAAAATATATTATTAATATTTATCCGTCAAAGTGACGCGATAAAGTAGTCAAAATAATACATAGGCGATAAGTGAAATAAATACATGCTCGAAAAATCGAGGGCTTCACAATGTGAATTAGATAAATATGATATAGGGTGTGTAGAACGAAGGATATTTTGATTTTTGAGTATTAGACTTTGTATGTTTACAGTAATTATATTGCATAGTTGATTTATATTTACTGCATATTCAATATTTTTTTTCTAAAAAATAACAAAGTATATTATATTTGTGGTTACTGTATAATTACCTCATACATAGTTGATACATAATGCAAATGGATTATATGGAAGGTTATTGTCCCCAAATCTGTCACTACACATAGATATCATTTTATGCATAACTAGTTGAGTTCATTGCATATTTAGTTCATTCATACTGTACATGGTTTCTACTGAAGGTTAGATTCCTCTAATTTTTGTTAGATTTGATTGCAACTTTATGCATGATTTTATGCATATTTGGATGAGTTTCAATGTATTTTTAGGTCATAATTATTGCATGACTTCTATTGAAGGCTTCATTCTTGAAATTTATTATTTTTTAGTGCAACTTTATGCATGATTTTATGCATATTTGGATGAGTTTCAATGTATTTTTAGGTCATAATTATTGCATGACTTCTATTGAAGGCTTCATTCTTGAAATTTATTATTTTTTAGTGCATAATTAACGCATTTTACATGCATAGTTAGTTGTGTTTCATTGCATCTTTACTTTATTTGCTCATATTGTATATTTTTAGATATTTGTTTGATATAGTTGGATATAGTTTATTTTAAATACAGGATTTTTATAATTTTTATTAATAATTGATTTTTTTTGTTTGAATGTGATATATTTTTCCAGATTCACGTGTTTTCGCAATATTTGGTATCTAGATGATGCGACCAAATGAGATGGGTCATCTAGAAATCTGATCCAGTTACACTTTCTATGCCATAGAGAGACTCAATAAATAACGTCGATTGTGGGATATTTGCTATGAGATATATAGAGATTTGCATGGGTGGAGGGACGAGGGGTTGGGTGTGTGGGCTGGAGAGGAGTAACGCCACCCAACTTGCTAATTTGCGTTACAAGTATTGCTCAGCAATAATGCTCGATGATGACAACGATGTGACATTGATTCATCCACATGATGTGAACCAGAACTCTTTGTTACGTTAGGATCAATTGGTGGTGGTGGAGGTGGTCTTTGATGTTGGTCATGAGTAACTAAATCTGATACATCTCCTGCGTTCATCTTTAAATCTATAATTCCTAATCCTGCGAAGGAATCTGCAAGGTCATGTAGATCTTTAAGATTAATCATCTCCATATCCATCACTTTTCAGTTTATGACGGATTTTTCTTTGATGATAGCAAGGAGCTTTTCATCATTTGTCATGCGTCGTACAACTTCGGTTGGTTTCCCATTTTGGTGTAAATAGGGTACTGTTCCGAAATCAATCGTTTCTTTCCTCCGGATGAACTTGGTATGTCCTCCAGATTCTTGATTCGTTTCTGAATATCATGAGGGATTTCAAGAATCTCCTTCTTGTTGGGAAATTTATTGTTTAGATTTTGATGAATGCCATGTAAAACTTAGAATAGGAAGTTAGCACCCCAATTTTTGTTGTAAACTGCATTGTAATAAATAGGGCTGGTCAAGTGAGTTAAGTCGGCTATGCCCAAACATGCAAGAAGACAATCGAGACTAGAAGGAAGACTCATTTGAGACAAATTTGAGTATGGCAAAGAAGAGAAGATGGGAACTCGATTGAAGGAGCGGTGAGATGCGGTGAGTGGAGTATCGGTCAAGTCAACTCAAGAAAAGCTAAGTCTCAAAGTTGAAGTGACAAAGAGTTATCCAATGATTGGAAGTCGTCTCTAAGTCACATGGGAAAACAAGGAAATGCGGTCAAGTCGAGATAATCGAAAAACATCCGTTGCCTGAAAATCAAGAGAATTACTTAAACAAGTAATATCTCCATGCTACCTTTCTTGAAGTGCTCAGTCCCAGAAGCGTGCAAAAGGAATAAACCAATGGGAAGCACTACACCGTGTCAGAACTCTGAAAAGCTGAAGAACAATTCATACGAGGAAATGGCAATTCCAAGGACTGCAACAAGACAAGCCAACAACCACAAGTAACTTTCAAAAATAAGCATATCTCTTCAACGGGCAGATTTTTGAAAGATCACTATAAAAGGCTAAGAAAAAATCTGAGAAAAGGTTACGTAGGTTACAGAGGTTACCTTAACCATACAAGCAAGAAAGAAATATTTTGTAACCTGAAATATTCTCAAGTTATTAAACGCTCAATCCTCAAGCCTACACTATGAAGAACATCAATCCAACACTCACCTGTGAAGGAAAGATAACTTCAATCAGTTGAAGAGGAAATTACTGAAGAATCAAGGGGTCTACATTCCACGAAGGATTGTAGGAAGGTTCAAGGTTGAACCAAGTCTTGAGCTTTTGGAGGGCTTCGTGATCAAATCCAAAGAGCTTAAGCAAGTGGGCTGTAGTAGCAAAGCAAAATGGCCTGCATACTGAAGAAGGCGAGTCGTCGAGAAGCCGGTGAGTGATCAATGCGTCTCGGATGAGTCCCAAAGGATCAAGTCACTTTGTGTGATCAAGACTTGTATCCGGACTTACCACTTTGTATACTTGATCAATACCTAGTGGATTCCTCCGGGAGTTGGAGAAGAGAGGAGTAGAAGAATTACCCCATCTTGAACCTCTATAAAAACTTATCATGTCATTTACATTTCAGCACTTTAATTCCTGCATCATATTTGTTTAATTCTGCTGACATATTTGCTATCCATTAGATAATTTCTAAGTACTAAATCAAGCTTTAAATCTCTGCTTAACCATAATTAAGGGTGTTAAGTCTTCCGATGAAAACAAACCACATTTGAGCTAATTCGGTCTTAACAATGAGTTATTCTATCAACAAACTTTCGGTCGAGTCTATTGAGTGACTAACTCTACTGATTAACTAAATTGGTTGTCCACCTAGGACACAACTGTGTAGTATCAACTCTGAACTTTTAAAAGGACTAAATCGAAAATTTGGTAAGGTTTATTCAACCCCCCCTTCTAAACCTTACACTCACACCCCTTGGGACCTACACTTCTGATATTTCACCATCGTCTCCATCTGGTTTTGGATCTGATGCACTTGTATTGGTAGATGATTATGGTGGTTGTCATAATTCTGCACCGTCTTTTGCACTTCTCTAAGATCTTGAGAGAACTTAGATGTGTTTGGAAGTATCTCGTTCTATTCTGGTCTTCTATCAGGAATCGTGATTTTTATGGGCTTCTTCCTGATGATTCATCAGATCCACATACAATATCGGATTTACCATAAGAAAATTTAGATAATACCCTACTTGTCTATCGCATTATCTCAAGGTTTTCCTAACGGCTCCTTCGAGTTCCTTTTCAGCATATTGATTGTTCCAATATGTTATTTTATCCTGGTGTTCTTGGGCATACATCGTCAAGATTTGACGATATCTCCTATAAGGTATACATCTTGGACAATTGTCGAGATCCATTTTCTTGGAGAAAATTCTCCCCACCAATTTGTAATTACATAAATATAATAAGTTTAACTATACGTTCTTAATAAACATAGGCTCTGATACCATTTACGATCAACAATCTAAGGTAAATTGAGTATAATGTAGAAATGAAAAGTATGGGACTAAAAGTGCAAGAATTGAGAATTATGGGACCAAATATGCAAAATTTAGGATTTGGGACTATTTTTATAACAAAATAAATCCTATGGGACTATTGCGCAACATAGGGACTGGAATTATAATGAGAAAATTCCTGTGGTGCTAAGGATGCAATTAACTCATCCCTTATGGGATCAAAAGTGCAAGTTCCTATTTTGTGTGTGTGTTTAGTTTTGATACGTATAAAATGAGAAAATTGCACTCTCAGTCCTACAGGATCAGGCCTATTGCATCCTTAGTCCCGTACTTTGCATCTGCCATCCCACTGTTTTCAGATCTTGCACACTAAGTCCTATAGTTTTAGAAATATGCATAAATAGTCCCACAATATATAAAATTTGCCATGCAAGTTCCAAATTACTCTGTTTTTCAATGTATCACATGTTGTGAAAGCTTTCATTTTCTGTCTCATGTTTGTTCGTGACATTGTTACACCTACTTAGATCCAGTCTCAATTCAGAGGTTTTAAGTGGATCATGTCAGGTTTCCAGCCTATAAACCTAACAGGGCATACTTCTGTAAAGGTTTTACTAACATGTATACATTCTTTAATTTGCCTAAGTTTATTAACATAAATGGATATAGTCCATTCGACCATATTAGACCCAACATGATTAGTAAAATTAACATATCCCGTAAATTCATACCTTCTTTGACCGAAACAGCACCGGGTAAGATGGCTCGCAACACCACCTGTCGGAAAATTACTGCCCCTAGATCGTTTGACAAACGTTCACACTTTGTTCAACTTCAACCAATGCGAGGAAGATGATCTACAAGTTATCCAACTCCTTCAAAGAATCGCCGGCCACGACGCTTGGTTCGTTTCCTACTCCAGGCGTACAAGATAATCTTTAAACGGGATAAATTAATAGAACATTATGAACACATGTTGAAGCAAAAAGCCCCTTTTTATTAACAACTTATAGAAATATTTATTACATTAGTAATCTCCTTTTGGGAGGAGAATACTTGTTTAGCCTCTCATGTATGAGGCTTGCACTCGTAAATACATAAAACTTAAAACTAAAACACTCAAAATATTACAGATTTTATTATAAGAAAACTAAGGAAAATGTCCGATGTCCTCAGCTTCCTTCAACTCCTGCCATTTATATAGGGAAGTCCGGACTTCAAATGCGGACTTCAAATCTTGTTGAGATGTGACGTCATACTCCTGAATTATTGCCTCGCCAGCTGTCTTCCTTTTCTTTCCGCGTGACTCAGCCCATGTGATGGTTGTCTGGGAATCTTTTAAAAAGATGGTATGCGCAAGGAAAATGCGTCTTGTGAGCTGGGCCCTTGTCCTTTCCAGCTGCATGGTCTTGTCGGTCGGATTTGGGTCGGAATATTTTCCCAAACTCAGGTTCTTTCTGTTCGGGGCATGCTTGACAGATCTGGTCAATCCAACGGTCAACATGCGCCATGTTACAGAATTTCTGGTAAGTTTCTTTGCTAGCCGGAATCTTGTTATCCCAGAGAATTCTTCTCTTTATCTCAAAAAGTTCCTCTGCAAATCCTGTTGTTGATCCTGTCATCGAATTCAGAAGGAAAGATCCATTTGCTGAATTTTGAAAGAACTTGAATGGATATTTGACTTTGTCCATTTCTGTTAGACAAACCCAAAGACCCCATGCTCGTCGTGTAGAAGCTTCGTCTTCAGAAATTGCTCCTACTAACAATGGTACTTCTTCCGGTGAAGTTTTCTTAATGTATTTTAAAGTATTTCCATCCGGTCTTCTTAGCTTGATGAAATGAAAAGCCTCATTAAAGCCTTTCTTTGCTGGTTCGAGAGCTACACTGATAAAGTATAGTTCCAAAATATTTCCTCTGGCCAAATGTGGATTATTGGCCCAAGTCTCGTAAACTGCTTCCCCAATCCATTTCGGTAATTTTGAAATTTCTGGGAATCCGGGTGACATAGTATATATTGAAGCTAGAGCTCCAAAAGTATATCATTCTTGTACTTCATTTGGATGACTTCCTGGTTTCATCCAAACTCTAGGATACTTGCCTGAGATATCAACTATTGTTTTTTCTGGGTTAATACCTCTTCTTGTAACCAATTTCTCCCATTGTCGTTGATATACCTGCATTGGAGAAATTTTAATCTCGTTAGTTTGAACCTTAGATTTGCCTGTCTGTGGCCTAAGATTCAACTCTCCTCTTTAACCCCGGAGGGTCTTTGGGTTGACTTGAAGACTCGGGTTGTGACAGGAGCTTCAACATTAAATTCTGATTTGTACACCCTCGGGGGATGCATCACCTGCAACACTTGTGATTATGGTACTTGAATCCATAACCTCCGGGTTAGAGCCCCATTCTCTATTCGCCCCTTTTTGCACCATAGGAGATGCGGCCTGGAGGAGAGGCCCTTGCAGCGCTAGGAACAATTGTCCTTGAGCGGTGGCATGCTCGTGTTTGACTAGAAATGGATTTCTGGTCAGCCTGTTGAAGTCATCCAGCAACTTCTGCATTGAGACATAACGTCCCAAAATCTCGTTCTAGACTCTCCAGGTTTTTCCTGAGATGTCTTACTCATTTAAGGACCTCGTCAGCAACGCGTCCTTCCATCTCGTGTCAAAAAATCTGCAAGAACATTTTCATGAGATTTTATAATGACAATATCATAATCATAATATTGACATTCAGCTTGCCATCTAAGTAATCTAGCCTTTTCTGGTTTTGATTCAATTTTGTTTTTCAGAAAAGCTTTGACACTTGAATTATCAATTTTTAAAGTAAATTTTTTAGCCAGTAAAAATAAAGGCCATTTTTTGAAAGCCTTTATGACTGTAAAGAATTCTTTCTTATTTATATGCCATCGATTCGCTTCACTATCTGTAAAAAGACCATTGCAATATCTGCATGGCACTTCCCCGTTTGGTGTGGCTTTTGTGAGAACAGCTGCCCACCAATAGTCACTGGCATCTGTATATAGAACCAGTTCATCTTCATCTTGTGGAATTGCAAGCTTTGGAAGCTTTTTGAAAACTTCTTTAAGCTGCTTTATTCCTTCTTGATGTTCATCTTCCCATTTGAATGTAGCATCCTTTTTGAGCAATGGGCTAAACACCTTCCTGTAATATGCTAGATTGTTTATGAACATTCCAGCAAAATTAACAACTCCAAGGAAACTCTGAAGCTGCTTCTTGTCCTTTAGTGTATCTAGAAATCCTTGTATCTTTTCCACAATATGACTTTGTAGGATGATTCCAGATTCATCGATTTCAATTCTGAGGAATTGAATCTACCTTGTAGCAATCACTGCCTTCTTTTCTGAAAGCACTAATCCTTCCTTGTGACAAACATCTGAAAATATTTCCAAGTGTTTGAGATGTTCCTTCATGTTCTTTGATGCGATAAGGATGTCATCAATATATACGAACATGAAACTGAAATAATCTTTGAATAGATTGTTCATCTTCCTTTGATATATCTGGGGTGTGTTAGCCAATCTCATAGGCATTACGTTCCAAATATAGTGTCCTTGTGGTGTGGAGAAAGCTGTGAACTTCTTACTCTCTTCCTCCATCTTAATCTGGTAGAATCCAGACTTGCAATCGAACTTTGAGAATATCTTGGCTCCTTTGATACAGTTACCAAATGTTCTCTACTTGGGATATAGTATCCGTCGAACTCCAAAATGCTATTAATCCCTTTGTAATTAATAACAAGTCTTGGCTTTCCTCTTTTAATTTCTCCATGGTTTCTGACTAGGAATCCTGGACTGTTGTATGGAGAAACTCCTGGTGAAATCAACTTAAGGTCAAGATGTTCCTTAAGTATCTTCTGCATATCCTCACGATCCTCCTGATTCATAAGGATTGCTTTGAATCTCACGAACTCGTACTCCCTTCATGGTTTAACTTTTAAGGAAGCTTTGAGCTAGTTCTTATCCCACCATGCCAAAGGATTTTCATTATAATTCATTTGGATCTTCTTTTTGATATCCTCGAGTGATATTTGATCTTCTATGGTAACATCACTCTGTGGATTCTCCATTAGGCTCATCATCAATTCTGCAATAGCCTCTGGAGGTATTCGTTCTTCTCCTTGTATTTTGAATGAATACAAGTTATTATCCCATCGCTTTGTATCTTTTTGCTTCGAACCATATTGTCGAAAGGATAATAAGGCATCACCAAATCTTCTTTTATCCGCCATTTTTGGATTTCGAAGTTTGGCTTCATCACCACGCTTGTTGCGAAAATTAATAGGCATTTTTCTGTAAAATGCTTCCCGCAGTCTCTAGACAATGATCTTATGATCACACAATGTTGTGAAAATAAGTCGTCTTGTCTCATTTTCCTGTGTAAATCGCTTAAATGTTTGTAGGAAATTGTTTCCTAACAAAACATATGCTCATGTGTCATGGAAATAGATTGGTGGCGTCTTACTTTGTACCATGAGGTACCGCATGCGCCTCCGATCATGATTTATGCTTGTTTAATTCCTCTGTTAAGAATAATAATTCTTTTAGAGAAATCTCTTCCTGTAATAGCTGGTAAATATTCTCCAATTTCTTTAGGAAAAACATCCTGCTTTGCAATACATATTCCGGCACCTAAATCAATATAGGCGGCAAAATACTCGGCCATGTATTTAGAATATAACATTCCGATAGAAATGTACATAGAGAATGGACTAGTGGTCATCTGATTCTATATCTTTTGTCATCCACTGTGAACTCCATTCCATCTTGTAATCTTTCTCAAGGTTTATGATCCTCAAGGAACTCAATTCCCAGTATTAATTGCTCTGGGATTTTTCATGTCGTACCTGTGATAGTCAACTCAATTTCACCCCATCTTTAGGCTTCCTTGATATCTTCCAACTATGGGTTGTTGGAGATAATATAGAACATCACAAGGAAAAATATTATCCTTTTGAGTGATATCAAATATACTTCCACTTCTCTCCATCCTTCTGGGCATTTCAGTTCTCCTTGTGTTTTGAAAACATCTGGAATACCTGAACTGTACTCGGTCTTTTTTCTTCCCAACGGCTGCTACTTATCATTCTGTCTTGTTAGAAAGACATCCTCCTTGGCTCAACTCTAAGACTTCGACTTTTGTTGAAGACTGGTTGATCTTGAATTTGTATGTCGATCTCTTTTATAGTTGGAGACTCAATGATTTCTGGTAGAACCACCCTAGCAAAGTCCTCAAAGATTCTTTGAACTTCAATAAATTCCTTTCTCAAGAATACCTCAGAATGATGTGTATTCGAGAGAGCATATGAAATCTTGTATGTGATCGAGTAAGGTCTATTCCATTCTTTCATCAAATCGACTCTTTTGAAATCTTGATGAAGGGTTAATACTCTGTTGAAATCTCGATCTCCCAAATTGTATGCAATTCTAGGATAGACATTAAATGCCAATTTTCCTGCATACAAATTCCCTGTAACTGCCCCAAGGCATGAATCCTTGAGGTTTGAGATTCGCTTGTCAAAGATTGCAAGATTGAGTGGCGAATCTATTCCTTCTTTGAATGTTGCTTTAATAATAACTCTTATGGCTCCGATGTGAATCCATGAGAGTATATTTGCAACTTCTTTTTTAACTCTGCTTTTGATCTCCTGGATTTCTCTATAAGGGACCAATTGCATCTCGATCAGGTTACCAGTAAACTCCATCGGAATGGCAAATTCCCCGGTTGTTACCCTGTGGATAATTTGATGTTTTCTATTACGAAACCCAATCTTATCCAATGTTTTTTCCATCGCTCCAATTGTAAAACCATCATAAATTTGAAGATTTGGATCTTCCTTCATAATTCTCATAAGAGTTTTATGAGAAACTGTAGTGTGAGAGAGGAATCCTAACATATCCTCCCTGACCGTTTGCTGAAGAATTTCTTCTTCACTCTGATTCTGAGTTGGAGTCACTTCCATCATCAGAATAGATCTCTTCTTCATAGATGCTTTCATCTGAGGGTATATCCTCAAATTGGTACACTTGTATAAGATCTTGATAGTAGACAGCTTCTTCAATTTCTGGCGTCGCTTCGAAATCAGTTGAGATATGCCCTCTTGCTCCGCATGTCCAAAGCGATTCTGATCTTTGAAACTTTTATTAGCTCGGTGTGAGCTCGCTGAAAGTTCTCCTTCCCGGGGTTCTCTTGGTACTTGCACGATTTGAACCGATGATGAGGCTCTACTCTGCTCGGTCTTTGGTCTTTGCCCCGATTTGTAACCGGGCTTTTTGTTTTGACTGAACCCTTCTGGTCTCCATGAAGACCTACTTCTTTTGTTGTTGCTTCCCGAAGCGGTATGGATGGCTTCTCTCATTCTTCTTCTTATGCCACCTTGGTTGACCTCCCACAATCAAGTTGGGATATCATCGCCACGCAACATAGAGGAACGATTTATTAATTCCTCGTAATCTCTTGTAATTCCGGTATAGTGCTGCTTGGTAGCACCATTCAGATAACTTGGCCTTTAAGAAAGACATTCTTCTAGCCACGGTATCTAAATCTGTTGCATCCTTGTATTCCCTGATAAGCATTTCTCTCCAGGGACTTGGAATTTTTGCAAAGAATAGTTGTGAAGCTTCTTTGTCTCCAATCTTTGACTTCCACCTGTACTCGATGAACAACTTGATATATTCGTCAATATGACAAATATCATGTAACTCGAGGCTGTAGAGGGCTTGTTTATATCTTTTTCTTTTTCTTTTCTTCTAATCCCTCAAAGTAACCTGTGCCGATAAAATGGATTTTGAATAATTTTGTCATATCATCGACAATTCCTTTTAGTGATTCCCCTGCCGTGACCGCGCTTTTCATACTTGTTTTGGTCATATCCCATGCAATCCTTACGGATCCCTCAAGACTCATTTCAAATAGTAAAATGAAGGAATCTTTCGTAAGATCAAGGGTATCTGCTGCAATCCTCATAGTTGATGCCCATTCATCAAGGAGAACTTCTCAATTTTTAAAATCTGGGATATCCAGATTTAGCATCAACCCATATGGATGTATTGGGTCGAGATGTGATCTTCCATAAGGCGTTTGATAAACATTTGGCCTTCTAGAAGGTTGTTGAGTTCCCGCAAGAGGTGGTCGAGCTCCTGTTCCTGAAAGTGGTTCATTCCCTGTGGTGAAATCTCCAACGTGATGCATTCTCTCGTCCTGGGTTCCATGATTTGAACCCGCACTTTCTGCGATGTTGGGATTTACTGGTGGCGGTGGTGGAATTGGTCTACCTTGTGGGTCATAGGTAACCAAAGTTGTTCCATCTCCTGTGTTCATCTTTAAATCTACAATTCCTAATCCTGCGAAGGATTCTGCAAGGTCATGTAGATCTTTAAAATTCATTTTCTCCTTATCCATCACTTTTAATGTGTGACGGATTTTCCTTTGATGATAGCGATAAGCTTTTCATCATCTGTTATTTTTTGTATAACTCGGTTGGTTTCACTTTTTGGTGTAAATAAGGTACTGTCTCGAAATCAATACATTTCTTTCCTCCGGGTGAACTTGGTCTGTCTTCCAGATTCTTGACTCGTTTCTGAATATCATGAAGGATTTCAAGAGTCTCCTTCTGATATTTCACCATCGTCTCCATATGGTTCTGGATCTGATGAACTTGTACTGGTAGATGAATATGGCGGTTGCCATAATTATGCATCGTCTTTTGGACTTCTCTAAGATCTTCTGAGAACTTAGATTTGTCTGGAAGTATCTTGATCCACTCCGGTACTCCATCAGGAATCATTATTCTGATGGGCGTTTTCATGGACTTCTTCTTGATGATTCATCAGATCGACATATAATATATGGTTTACTGTTAAGAAACTCATATAATATGCCGCTTGTCTCTCGCAGTGCTCAAGGTTTCCCTATCGGCTCCTTCAAGTTCCTTTTCAACATATTGGTTGTTCCAATATGCTATCTTGTCTTGGTGATCTTGTGCATACATCGTCAAAATTTGACGATATGTCCTGTAAGGTGTACATCTTGGACAATTGTCCAGATCCATATTCTCGGAGAAAATTCTCCTCACCAATTGTTAATTACATAAATATAATAAATATAACTAAAAGTTCTTAATAAACATGGGCTCTAATACCATTTTGTGTCTGCAATCTAAGGCAAATTGAGTATAATGTAAAATGAAATATTTTGGGACCGAAGGTTCAATCCTTGAAAATTATGGGACCAAATATGCTGAATTTAGGATCTCGGGACTTCTTTTGCAACAATCTTAATCATACGGGACTATTGCGCAAACGTGGGACTAAAATTGTAATGAAGAAAATCTTGTGGTACCAGAGATGCAATTAACTCCGTATAAAATATACGTGCATTTAGGGGCTTACTTTAGTTTGGTACATATTTGACACATTTGCATGTATATTTAGTGTGTTTTAGTTGGTTTCCTTTGTTGGACTCGATACTGCGTTTTCTTGTATATTTTTACAGAAAACAAGGTTTTTATGAGAAGATATTAGTACGACAACCCGGACAAGAATATTGAATGCCAAGAGACGATCAAATACGCGAAGAAAACGACGAAGAACAAGATACACGGTCTGCCCGTGTACTAATACACGACCGTGTGCTTTGCATCCGTGTTATTTTACACGTTCGTGCGACTTATTTGAGGGAAGAATTTCAGAGACATAATGCACGATCCATTTGTGTATTAATACACGCCGTGTAACTTGATTCGGACAAAAACAGAGAGCAAAACTACATACCCGACCTGGCCGTGTAATAGTACATGGTCGTGTACTTTGTCTGTCGGCTGATTTATTTCCTAATTTCATCGGAACTCTACCAGGGATCTATCAAAGCATCTGTAAAAGAAAAACCAAGTCCTAAAGCTGAGTGAGACATTACACACGAAATTTTACACACTTTTAGGGCAAAATACACTTCAACAAAAAACGACACAAGACCTTTCGCATCTACGAAGGCACAAGAGTTCAAGACTTTGAAGAAGGATCCATCTACACAAGAAGGGTTCTATCATCATAGTTTAGAGTTTTTGTTCTCTACTTAATTCGATGTTAAACTATTTGATTTCAAGTTTGTCTATGAATTTATTTTCAAATATGTTAGGCTAAACTTCTTGATCCTATGGCATGGTCAAAACTGTGGATTCATGTTAATTCTAATTTGATTGGTTCTTCTTAATTGGTTTCTTGTGTTCTATTTATGAATTCCAGTGCTTATTTCTTGTAGATTATCTGGCCAACAATTTACATGTCTTATTTGTTAGTTCATAATTCGGAAGATGAGTTCTAACTTATGAAAAACAAATTAATAACATAGACGAGTATAGATTCGGGAGGGTTATAACTTCTTGTGGGGGTTTACTTCAATTTTAAGATCTTTTGGGAATTAATATTAATTGTTGAGTAGGGATACTAGCAATTCTTATTAATCAACAGTTTGTTTATTTCAGGAGAGAGAATAAACTACTTTAGGAATTGAACCCATATACATATATATATATATATATAGAAACTGGTTTTGATGAAACATTAATTGGAATTAATATTGATGAAGTATGTTGAGATTATAATCCTAGGGTTGCTTTTCGTATTTGTTTAATTCTTTGTGAAGTTCGCGTTTATACAATACTTAGAAATTTTATTTGATAATTTAAGATTAGTTTAGATAAAAACTCTTTGAATTTGGTTGCTTCAATAAAATTAGAATACGAGGTTTACTATAATTTATGTGTTTCGTATTTAATATCTGAGGAATACGACATTGCTCGCTGCTATCTGCTAGCTACATCGTACACTTGCAGTTTAGTGAAAAAAATTCACGATCAAGTTTCCATCTATTATTTGTTGGAATACAAGTATGTTGGTGCTGAAGTTGTTTTTCGTTTTTTGTTGATTCAGAGATTTTTTATCCTATTGTTAATTTCTGTAATTTACATGAAGTTATATGTATTCTGTTGGTGTAATTTGTATGCTCAGTTTATTTGGGGAAATCTTATTTGAATTAGATAAACATGATGTAGGGTATGGAGAATGAAGGATATTTTGATTTTTGAGTATTAGACTTTGTGTGTTGACAATAATTATATTGCATAGTTGTTTTATATTTACTGCATATTCAATATTCTTTTTATGAAAAATAACAAAGTATATTATATTTGTGGTTATTGTATAATTACCTAATGTAATTTGCATACGTAGTTGATACATAATACAAATGGATTATATCGAAGGTTATTATCCCCAAATCTATCACTACACATAGATGTCATTTTATGCACAACTAGTTGAGTTTCATTGCATATTTAGTTCATTCATATTGTACATGATTTCTACTGAAGGTTAGATTCCTCTAATTTTTGTTAGATTTGATTGCAACTTTACGCATGATTTTATGCATATTTGGATGAGTTTCAATGTATTTTTAGGTCATAATTATTGCATATGACTTCTCTTGAAGGTTTCATTCTTGAAATTTATTTGTTATTTTTTAGTGCATAATTAATGAATTTTACATGCATAGTTAGTTGTGTTTCATTGCATGTTTGGTTCATTTGATCAAATTGTATGTTTTTAGATATTTTTTTTATATATAGCTGGATATGGTTTATTTTAAATACAGGATTTTTATAATTTTTATTAATAATTGATTTTTTTGTTTGAATGTGATATTTTTCCAGATTCACATGTTTTCGTAATATTTGGTATCTAGATGCGACCAAATGAGGTGGGTCATCCAGAAATTCGATCCAGTTACCCTTTCTATGTCATAGAGAGACAGTAAATAAAGTTGATTGTGGGATATTTGCTATGCGATATATAGAGATTTACATGGGTGGAGGGACGAGGGGTTGGATCTGTGGGCTAGAGAGAAGTACCGCTACCCAACTTGCTAATTTGCGTGACAAGTATTGCTCAGTAATAACGCTCGATGATGACAACGAACAAAGAGAGAAAAATTTGAAAGAAGCAAGGAAATTCTGGACTAAGAAGAAATTGTAGTTTTTTTAGGAAAATAGTCGACATTTTGAAGCAGGACATTTTTTTTTTGTTATTATCATTGTTGGTGTTTGAATGGTACAGTGCATGGGTTGAAACTTTGATGTTCGTGATAGTATTTGAATATTTCTAGTATGTTTTTTTTTAAATGTACTTATTTTGTGTTGACATTGTAGTATTTAATTATTGTGTATAATAACTTTGTTGGTATTGCATGTTTAAATTAATCTATTGCATACTTAATAATAACATTTACTCTTAATTTAGTGTATACTTAGAAGTAACATGATGTATGTTTTCACTCCTCCCATTCCGCATATATGAAATTAATATTTTTGCATATTTATAATGATGTATGTGCATATTTATTAAAGTAAATTTTGCAAAGTATTGGATAGTGTTAGACATTCCGGAAAAACAATTCCGTAGAAAATGGTTATGTAACAAATATAACAAAAAAATAAGTTTCGAGAAAGGGGGAGAACAATGAACCATACAATGTCTTAAAAAAAGCTTGTTAAGTTCAAGACGAATGGAGCTCTTAATGTTTCTAAATCATTTTCTATTGCACACTACATACTATATACAAATCACTTTGTTCCTAAATCGTCTTGTTGTGCTTCTTATGTCAAACCCACTCTTCAAGCCATATTCCCTATAGAGATGTATCTAGGGGTAGCCAAATGGAACCAAAATCGGGTTTCAAACCGGAACCGGAACCGGAACCATGGTCAACGGTTCCTAAACCGTAATCGTGGTCAACGGTTCCAAAACCAGAACCGGAACCGTATAGGCCGGTTTCGGTTCCGGTTCCTAGGTCTCAAAAACCGTAGAACCGGCGGTGGAAACGTGATGGAATCGTTTTTTTAAGGTTAAAACCAACAATTTTATTTTGGTAAATACATGCTAGACGAAATATTAAATGTTTATTATGATATGAGACACGTTTTAGATCAAATATTGTAAGCGAACTACGTGAACTTTGATTCTTCTATACTCTAATAGTATATATAGATAATTTAATATTATTATTAATAGTAAGTATAAAACTCTATTGAATATTAAGTCTAAGTCTTTTTCTTTATTTTCCTTTTTTTTAACTGAAATTGATAAACTATTTTAAGAAATCAAAAAATTATCAAAAGATAAACAAATGGTTCCGGTTAAAATCAGAACCGAAATCGTGGAGGAACCGAGTTCCGAACCTTACCGAAACCGTCGGTTCTGGTTTTGGAACCGGAATCGTGAGGCAACAGTTCCGGTTCCTCCAAAATGAGGAACCGGAACCAGCGGTTAGAGAACTGTGGCCACCGTAGTAGCTGTATACATCTCCGATGTAGTAAATTGCATTCCAAACTCGTGGATTTCTTTTTTATTTTGACCTATTTCTGGGATCCATATTTTGTCGAACCAGACTATCTTTCCAGCCTTTGTCTGACATTATTTCTACTGCCTGCTACAACAAACTATTTTTGTTAATTAGGCAATGAAAGTTATGAAACTGTAGTATATATGCAATATGTTTTTGTTCTAAGTTTCCATGAATGTTAAAGTTACATGCAATGATCTATTTAATATTAAGTATCATTTTAATGTACATGTCCAAAGGGTTTTTTTTTTTTCTTGCAACATAGTAGGGTGATATATGCATTAGTTGGAACTTTTTATTTTTGTGTTATCATTGTTCTGGAATTTTTCTTAGAGATTTAAAATTTGTAATATCAATTGAAACATCCATTAATGTCGATCTTTATATACATTTTTTAATAACTATTTATGCAAATATAACGGTCCATTATATTGAATGTTCCTATTTTTTTCTTTCTTTTATGCATTATCAATGTTCGTAAGAAAGTAGGGATTAATTTTACTTGCCTTGGTTTGTTATATTTACCCATGAAAGAAGAAAGAGATTGTGGGTGATTTGTTAGGAACAAAATAGCTTGATTGGATGAGAATCAATTTAGGAAGAGTGATTAATCATTGATACAGATTCCTAATATATAGCAACGTGATTTAGGCGGTTATCTGTAATTCTATTTGTACGTTGCCTATATTACCCTCTTATGAGTTTTTTTTGTTAGTTATTAATATTATATACATTTGGTAGATCTGAGTCATCTATTGATTTATTAGAATGGTGTAGATCAGTCCATACGGTCTCATCGGAGGTACTAGTCTCATTGGATCCTATCCTTATATATATATATATATATATATAGGATTTGGTTCAAATGAGACCACCCTCCCTAGGTGAGACAGTGTGGACTCATCTTACATTTTTGCTGATTTTAAGGGTAAGATTATAATTTTGTAATTCAAATTAGTGGTCCCAGCGGATTTTATGGGCTGAAATTGACACTGCCGGATTTTGTGGCGGAATTTAAGGAACCTGTTTTCTTTCCAAATATTTTTATTTTACAGCATAGTTAGGGTTCTTCTATTGCATAATTAGACATCAAATAATACTTATTTAGTTATTTTATTGGCACTGTTTTACGAAAACAAGACATAATTGAATATAACGTATTGCATATGTACTTATACTACACTACATAAATAGGTTCAATATAATGTATATTTAGTTATGAAAATGGGATGTTGCTTTTGGAAATTATAAAAATGGGATGTTACATAATGTACTGTATATTTAGTTATTCCACAATGCATAGATACTTTCTAGATAATACATAGTTAGTTGATTTTGTTGCATAGTTTATGACGTCTTGCATAGTTGGATATACTGTACTACATATTAGTTTTTTTACGCTGCATAGATAGTTTTCAGATAATGCATATTTAGTTTTCGAACTCACTGTTCATTATTTCTCTGTAATATTGCACCGATTTTTCTTGTTTTTTCTCTGTAATTTTCATGAACTGTAATTTTCGAGTTCTTCACAGTTTTCTTTATTTGCGTTAATGGAGGAATGAGAGAGAGAGAGGGAGAGAGAGAAAGAGACGTGAGATTGGGAAAATTGGGAGATGTATGAGAGAGAAAGAGATTTGATTCCATTTTTGTAACTAACTTGTTATGTTATTTTACCCTACTACACTTATATTGATTAAATTAATATTTTAATATCCATTAAATCATACTCATTGATTAATAGTGGGGGATGGTTGAGATTAGTCCATTGTGTCTCACCTAGAGACATGGTCTCACTTGATCCTCCCCTATATATATATATATATATATATATATATATATATATATATATATATATATATATAGGGTATTTGTTCAAATGAGACCAATCCATATATATATATATAGGGTATTTGTTCAAATGAGACCAATCCATTTAGGTTAGTCCATAAGAATACTTATGGACTCTTGATTTAAAATTTTGGATGGTGTAGATCATTTTAGTTAATTTAGGCTTATAAAGGTATAATTATACTTTTATATTTAATCAGTTTTATTAATTGGACGTTTATTAGCTATTTTTAAGGAAACATAATCATACCTTTTCAGTTACCCGATTTTTAGGGAGGAAAAATCATCAACTTCAAGCGTTTTTTTTCAAAATTGATACTTCTTTCCGCCATATTTGTGAACAGTCGTTTTATTGTATACTTAGTTCAGTGGACTTGTGTACTTAGTCATGTTTTATTGTATATTTAGTTCAGTGGATTTGTATACTTGGTTCAGTGGAATCGTATTCTTAGTTATATAAGTAGTTTAGTAAGTAGTTTAGTGAATTTGTATACTTAGTTCTGTGGATTTATATACTTAGTTCAATGGAATTGTATACTTAGTTATATAAGTAATTCAGTGGAATTGTGTATTTAGTTCAATGTAATTGTATACTTAGTTAAATTTTTCTGTATACTTAGTAATATTTTAATGTATGGTTAGTTCAATGTAATTGTATACTTAGTTAAATGTTTCTATATACTTAGTAATGTTTTAATATACATGTAGTTTAGTGTAACTGTATACTTAGTTAATTGTTTATGTATACTTAGTAATGTTTTAATGTATAGTTAGTTTAGTGGAATTGCATACTTTTCATTAATTGTTGCATGATTATATTGCCATATTTGAATAATTTGCATATTCGAATGGGAAGGGAGAGAAAGGAAAGGTGAATCGCTTGATTATGGGGACGTGATCAATACAAGACCACATCCCTAATTTTTAGGAAGCGGTTACTACATTTAATTTCCTGGATTCCAATTTTACCCCCTCTAATGTATACTTTCCTAGGAATTGTTGTATAGATTTGTTTATATCTTGGCCATTGATTTATTTTTTTGATGGTGCAGATTTGGTCCTATGGTCTTACCTAGGAGGGTGGTCTCACAGGATCCCCTCCATATATTATATTACAATAATGATAGCTTGTTTTGCGTGTTAGAACTTTGGTGCTCATCAACTTTTCCTATTGTTGGGGGCAAAAATATCATTTATATTTAATATATAATTCAGTTTATATATTGGAATAATATCATTAATTGCTTAATGGGCTACATATAGAACCCGCCCCAAAGTGCGGGACTCGCCCACATGTCATTTTCTCTACACGGCCCATAGGCCCATCACCCAAGTATATGAGGGTTCGTCATCTTCATATGTAAGTGAATCTATCGTAACCTCACTTAATCATTATTTAGTATTCGATTATTGTCTTACATTTTCTCTCGATCAACTGTCTTTGACTTGAGCGTCGAGAGAGCCACCCAGGATAAGCCCGGAGCCCGTATAATATTTGCGTGTGTGCGAGGCAAGTTCTCGATGAAGATTCTAGCTCCCGGATAAGAAGGCTTGGAAGACTCTCCACTTGGGAATGAGAAGACTTGGATTTATTCAACTCGACTTGGAGTGATCGCCTAAAATCGACTTTATTTTGGTGTCGTTTGTAGAAACGACCAAGGCGAGGATAGAGATGTTAACAGTGGTCCCTAGCCTATAGGCCCGACCTAACGGGATTCGGGCTAAACGGGCCACTACTATGCGGGGCAATATATGCGAACCTAACCCTAACCCTGGCGGGCTTGGCAAATGGGCCACTATAGGGCTACAAGCGAAAAATTATTTTTTTTATTTAAATCTAATTTTTATACTAAAGCATGTATAAAAATATAACATTCAAACTAAATATGCAAAACTAAATTACACAATTTTTTTATGTTGCATTACAAGAAAAAAAATTAAAATTCAAATACAATCAAGCATCATTATTATCGTGATAAAATTCAAACTAAATGAAACTTTAAGAACATACTTACTGCAATAAGAGTTAAAACAAAAATATGTGCAATTAAAACTCATTTCTAAAATGAAAATAGAAACGAAAAATTACAATCTAGAATGATAAACACAATATAATGAATATTTTCTTAATAACTTTTGATTTTTGCCAAACAAATTAAATAAATATAAATAATGATAAAACGCGATTTGATGTTCAATGTTTGTGCGTGAGATAAGTTGGAATCTCAAAATATACAAATTCATCTTTATAATTATTTGCATAAAGTTTCAATTATTTGTCACATTTAAGTCACGGAAATTTTAAACTATTTAGATTATAGTATTGTATTTATTAGAGAGATATAAATTATATAGCATTTTAAATCATCATAATTGATTATATTTTAAGTCACTATAAAAATATCTTTCTTAGGAAATATTACGTAAATTTTGTTATCCCTTAATTCACCAATCCTCTATTTTGAAAAACAAAAATATCAAAATATCAAAAAAAAAATACGCCGTTTAGCCCGCGGGCTAAACGGTCCGGCCCAAAAAAGCCCGGATTTAACGGGCTAGAAAAACCTGGCCCTAACCCTGTTTTTTTACGGGCTAAATGGGTTGGCCCGTAGGCCCGAGCCCGTTTAACATCTCTAGCTAAGGGCGTCCCCTAACTTCCGTGCAACGATCTCTGGTTGTTTCGGAAGAACTAAGGTTTCCTCCCGAAGAGAAGGATTCATCTCCACACCAAATATGAACAAGTCCCCGCCAACAAGAAATCATGTGCACATATTATAACTAAAGCGTAAAGAGGCGAATATGCATAAAAAAGCATGAGTACGAGTGTAGCATCAGAGCAACAAAACATCAACCGTCCACTCGGGGGTAAATAAACATCTCAGGGGAATTAACAAGAAAATCCAAGCGTAGAAAGCAAGCCCTAAACAGGTGGGTTAAAAACAAGGGCCATCTTGGCTGGAATAAACTATCACTACTCAAGCATGGGGGGGCTCTCTTCTCCTCTGCAACATCGGCCAACAACTGTCTCTTCTCCATTGCCGGGCGCCCACACCGTCGGCTCCCTCGGGAAGATCCTATAAAGCCTAAATCTCTCCCTCCTCTTCCTCATCAAAAACTCTGCAATCCAGGATACCTATCACCTCACGGGAGGCCTTCCCACTCTCTCGTAGCAACTTCCAACAATGACGCACCGCCTTATCAAAATAGGAGGACAAATCCCTCATCAAATCCGAACGATAATACAAGAAAGCTTTGTAGGCCTCCACCGAGATGGACCTCTCCTCAGTCAATAATTGGGCGCCGATAGGAGACTGAAAGAACACCTCGCCCATCTTCGCCTCATGCTCAAGCTGAGCCTTTGCCCGCTTATACTTCTTAAACAAATCAGATATTTGGCCCTCGTGCCGACTAGCCCCGCCTTGAGGTTCTTCATCTCGCCCTGAAGTTGGTGGTTCTCCATCTCCACCATCTCGCCCCGATGGTTCGATGTCGCCGAAGGTTCAGAATCTATACCAAAAATTGCATAAGTCCTAATTGAATGAAAGGAAACAAGAATGAAGAATGAAACGTAAAGTAACCACAAAGCTTACCCGGGCAACGTCTCCACAGAGATGCGTCTCGATGTCCTTGAAGGACCGAGATCTGAGGCGGGACTGATTGTCGGAAGACAAGGCTCCTCTAGTGTTGGCATGTCCCATGCCCGAATCTATGAAGTCCCAGTAGGACTGAATCCCCTCGCGACGGTTCACACCGCCAGAAAAAAGAACTCGGGGACCAATGGTCCCAAGTGCAACATCACCAGGCTCCTTCCTCGGTCTTTTTCCTCAGAAGAGCCGGAAGGAGGTCGGGGAGCAGGAACAACATCAACACGATCTCTGAAATGAGAATCGGGGTATCGGTCACCCTTCGGCTAGCAAGGGCGTGGCCCACGCTCACTGTTACCTCGAGACGGGGCGCTCGAGCTCCCGCCAGCAATAGACTTTTCCTTGGCCTTCTCTTTCTCCTTCTTCTTGAAGGCCATCAACTCAGCGATGCGATAACTCTCCTTTCCTGAAGAGTAAATAAGAAACAATATAAGATAACAGAAGCAGTCAAGTATACAAGTAAAAGCGAGGAACAATAGGAGGAAATAAAACAATGTTGAGTACCAAAGAAATCCCTAACATTCAGAAGACTCTTAAACAACTCTTTGGATCTATAAACCTCCGACATCTCCTTACGGCGATTGTACCCGTCTAACTTGGCCTTGAAACCCACTCGTGGGAAGCTCTAACCGTTATCCCTCACATAAAAGAAATTCTATTTTCATAACCCGCCGAGAGAGAGTCTCGTAAGAAACTTGCATTGGGAGCGAGGAAAGAAATGCAAGAAAATATCTCCAAAGATTTTTGGCATAGAATATGGAGTGGAATTTATCTAAAGTGGTGGGCATATCCGAACTTCCGCATAGCATACTCATATCCCCGTATGCATTCATAAGCATGGGGAAACCATCTGTCCTGCACATGCTCCCACTGATCTGAGGATCGTCAAAAGAAAATTATCCAGAAGAAGAGTAAACCAACAGAGAAGTTGTATAGATACACCATAATAAAGTCCTCGAGAGGATGAGTAAGTATATTCCCCGATCCCGGAGCCAACATCCGGAACACCGAAGGGAGCCCCAACCGCTCCCTCAACCTATAAAGACACAAAGATGAAACTTTGTTGACTAACTCTCTCGGGACAACTGCTCAACACTCGGGGAGGAGGCTTATCTTTGATACATAGGCCGATGGACATCTTCTGATCGTCCCCCGGACTCCTCCTCGAACCTCATCACTCGGGCATGAACCTGACTCAAGCTCTACTTCCCCCTCATTATCACAACACAACTCCAGAGCTAGAGGGGGAATATCAAAGCCTACTGGCAAAGGTGGAAATAGAATAACAGAACCAAATATTGAATGTCAGGTAACGCCCCGGTCCCCGATCGGAAGTGAAGAAAGACCGAAATCCGAAATCCAGCCTGAAATATGAGAAAACTTTGGAGAAGACGGAGAAATACAGAAGGAAAAATGTACCGGAGGGCTTAGGTTGCCCCCTGGGTGCGCCCTCCTCCACGCAGAAAGGCGTGCGGGCGCGTCCTTGAGGGCGCAAAGGGGGCGCCCTTGCCTGTTCCGAGGAGGTGCCATAGGGCACCCTCTATCAACTTTCGGGCTCTCATCTCTCTCCTCAGTACTTGATGCACTCAACTCCTCACTCCAACTCTCCATGGGTGTTGGGAAATTTATTGTTTAGATTTTGATGAATGCCATGTAAAACTTAGAATATGAAGTTGGCACCCCATTTTTGTTGTAAACTGCATTGTAATAAATAGGGCTAATCAAGCTGAGTTAAGTCAACTATACCCAAACATACAAGAAGACAACTGGAGACTAGTAGGAAGACTCCGCTGTGAGACAGCTGAGTTTGGCAAAAGAAGAGAAGACGGGAACTCGACTGAAGATGCAGCTGAGATGCAGCTGAGTAAAGCATCAGTCAAGTCAACTCAAGATAGCCAAGTCTCTAGTTGAAGTGACAGAAGTGTCATTTAATGATTGAAAGATTACTCTAAGTCACCTGAGGAAAGCAAGGAAATGCAGTCAAGTTGAGATAACTGAAAGAGATCCATTGCACAGAAATCAAGAAAATTACTTAAACAAGTAATATCTCCATGCTACCTTTCTCGAAGTGCTCAGTCACATAAGCGTGCAAGGAAATAAACCAATGGGAAGCACTACACCGTGTCGATGCTCTCGAAAGTCAAGAACAATTCATACGAGGAAGTTGCAATTCCAAGGATCGCAACAAGACAAGCCAACGACCACAAGTGACTTTCAAAAATAAGCATATCTCTTCAACGGGCAGATTTTTGAAAGATCACTATAAAAGGCTGAGGAATAACTCTGAGAAAAAGTGACGAAGGTTATCTTGACCATCTGAGAATTGAATACAAGCAAGAAAGAAATATTTTGTAACCTGAAATATTCTCAAGTTATTAAACGCTCAATCCTCAAGCCTACATTACGAAGAAAATCAATCCAACACTCACCTGTGAAGGAAAGATAGCTTCAATCAGTTGAAGAGGAAACTTTAGAAGAAAAGGGGTCTACATTCCACGAAGGATTGTAGGAAGGTTCAAGGTCGAACCAAGTCTTGAGCTTTTGGAGGGCTTCGTGATCAAATCCAAAGAGCTTGAGCAAGTGGGGTGTAGTAGCAAGGCGGGCGCCACTGTGAAGAAGGAGTCGTGCGAGAAGCCACCGAGTGATCAAGGCGTCTCGGACTGAGTCCCAAAGGATCGAGTCACTGTGTGATCAAGACTTGTATCGGATTACCACTTTGTATCTTGATCAATACCTAGTGGATTCCTCCGGGGAGTTGGAGAAGAGAGGAGTAGAAGAATTACCCCATCTTGAACCTCTATAAAAACTTATCGTGTCATTTACATTTCAAAGACTTTTAATTCCTGCATCTTATTTGCTTAACTTTCTTTGATAAATTTGCTATCCACTTGATAATTTCTAAGTACTAAATCAAGCTTTAAATCTCTGCTTAACCATAATTAAGGGTGTTAAGTCTTCCAAATGAAAACAAACCACATTTGAGCTAATTCGGTCTTAGCAATGAGTTATTCTATCAACGGCTCGGTCAGTGCGTTGAGTGACTAACTCTATTGATTAACTAAATTGGCTATCCACCAGGACACAATTTGTGTAGTATCAACTCAAGTTTAAAAAGGACTAAATCGAAAAGTTGGTAAGGTTTATTCAACCCCCCCCTTCTAAACCTTACACTCACACCCCTTGGGACCTACAATGGGCACTCTCCTCAATTCTTAGAATATTTTCACTAAATGTTTTACCAAGCAAAGAAATTCAAAGTTAAAGAGTATAGAGAGAAATATTACCTTTGGAAGACATGGTCAAAGCACTCCTCCCAAGTGTGTCATTGTGTAAGAATGGTCAAAGAATCTCAAAGACAAAACAAGATAAAGAAGACAAATATAGTATCGGTTTAGCTCTCGCGCTGCTTTATTCTCCCGCACAACGGAGCTGGGGGGCTTATGTTGGGGGCAAAAATGCCATTTAATATTTGATATATAATTCAATTTATAAATTGGAATAATATCATTAATTGCCCAACGGGCTACATATGGAATAATCCGGCCCAAAGAAGTTCGAGACTGGCCCACATGTTACTTTCCACTACACGGCCCGCAAGGCCCATCACCCAGGTATATAAAGGTCCCTCATATTCATTTGTAAGTTAATATTTCATAATCTCACTTAATCATTATTCAGTATTCAATTACTCTCTTACATTCTCTCTCGATCATCGTCTTGACTTGAGCGTCGGAGGGGCCTCCCTGTGATAACCCCAGGGCCCGTCTAATGTTTGTGTGTGTGCAGACAAGTTCCCAGTAGAAGATTTCATCTCCTTGAGACAACCCGGGGCCCGTCTAACATTGTGTACACACAAGTTCCCATTAGAAGATTTCCAGCTCCCGAAGAAGAAGGCTTGGAAGACTTTCCGCTTGAGAAGAAGAAGACTTGAACTTATTCAAAAACCCTGACTTGAAGTAATCTGCCCTAAAAGTAGCATCACCTATATACTCTCATTCGTCCTTCAAAAAAGTTTAACATTTTCATTTGATGCAAAATATTGAAACAAATCCTACCCAAAATATATACACAATATATATTAACCCCTATATTGGCCAATAACTGCAAAAATAAGAATTAATTGATTTGCACAATTTGATATATCAGGATATCAGCACGATTTTTAGCAAATTCCATTTTTTAATCTCCAGAGTAAAGTTACAGAATGCAGAATTCAACTTCTAAAGTGGAGTAGTAAATTTAGAAAATTAGCTGCTCAAAAAAAAGAAAAAAGAAAAATTGACCTTGATTTGTTGCATGCCCAGGGGGCGCAGAGGGACTGGAGTGCGTGGAATAGACTTAAGTGTCAGTTGCAGGAGGAATATAGATTAGAAGAGGCCTACTATAAACAAAAATCTAGGATCTAATGGCTTAAGGAAGGTGATAAAAACACCAAGTTTTTCCATGCTTTGGTGCTTCAAAGGAGGAGAAAGAATTGTATTACTAGATTATTGAATGATGATAATTCTATTAGTGTTAAAGATGGGGAGATTGAGAGAACTGTTACAGGCTTCTACCAAAATCTGTTCACTACTTAGGGGACTTCTGGGGATCTAAGCCTTCTCAATGGAATTCCTCACTCAATCACCACTGAAATGAATGTTAATCTTGTGGCACATGTGAATGAGGAGGAGATCAAAGATGCCCTGTTCAGTATGAATCCCAATAAGGCCCCCGGGCCGGATGGTATGTCCCCTTTGTTCTTTCAACACTTTTGGAATATTGTCAAAAATGATCTCTGCTTTGCAATTATCAATTTCTTCTCAACTTGCAGAATTTTGAAAAATATCAACCACTCTCTGGTACCCTTAATTCCTAAGTGCCCTAACCCTTTATACATGTCTCAATTCAGACCCATTAGCCTATGCAACGTTATTACAAAGTCATTTCCAAAATTGTAGCTAATAGAATGAAACAATGTCTTCAAGTCTGCATCAATGAGAGTCAATCTGTTTTCCTTCCTAACAGACTCATTTTTGATAATGTTGTGGTAGCTCATGAAGCTATTCATTTCCTTAATCAACATAGGTCTGGTAAGAAAAGTTATATGGCTATTAAGCTTGATATGGCTAAAGCCTACGATAGGGTGGGATGGAATTGTATTCAACTTGTCATGCTCAAAATGGGGTTTTCTGCTATTTTTGTTCAGTGGATTATTACTTGTGTTTCTTCTTCCTCCTTTTCTTTTAATATTAATGGTCAGCTAAAGGCTACGTGATTCCCTCGAGAGGTATTAGACAAGGGGATCCTATATCCCCTTATATTTTCTTTATTATTTCTGAGCTTTTTTCTAGCTTGATTAAATCTAATGTCATTGAGAAATCTTGGAGTGGTTTGAAAATCAGCTGTAAGGGTCCTGTTCTTTCTCACCTGTTATTTGTTGATGATTCATTGTTGTTTTGTGAAGCTAATGCTAGCCAGTCAGCCTGTGTGCTTAAGATTTTGGATCAATATTCTTGTCTGTCTGGCCAACAAGTGAATTGGGATAAATCTACGGTGTTTTTCCAGCAAAAACACACCTTTTGCTAATCAACAAGCTATTTGCTCTTCCCTCAATGGTATTCAAAATCACAGATCTTGCAGATACTTAGGTCTCCCTATGGCCATTGGTAAATCCAAGAAAGATGTTTTTCATTTTGTAGTTGAAGCTGTCTGTAAGAGATTGTAAATCTGGAAGAATAGATTTCTATCATCGGCAGGTAAGAAAGTGTTGATTAAAGCTGTTTTGGATGCTCTGCATGTTTATGTCCTTTCCTGCTTTAAGCTGCCTGTTGGTCTGTGCAAGAAGATTAGTCAAATTGTGGCTAAGTTTTGGTGGGGGGGGGTCTTGACAAAGACAAGACAAAAATCCATTGGAAGTCCTGGGACAAAATCACTGTCCCTAAGAGGTTGATGACCAAACAACTATGGAGATTGATGACCCAACCCAATCTCCTAGTCTGTAAAGTTTTGAAAGCTAAATATTTTCCATGTGGTGACTTGATGCAGACTGAGGTTAAAAATAAGGCCTCTTGGTTATGGAGGTGTTGGATGGGATGTAGGAAGACTCTTGAAAAAGGTTTGAGATTTGAAGTGGGGAATGGTAGCTTAATCAAGATTTGGCAGAATCCCTGGATTCCTGATTCATACATGTTTAAATCTCTTACTAGGCCCCCTGATCAGTTTCCTCCTGTTAAAGTCAATGAACTCTTGTCGGAAGATGGGACCTGCTGGAACATTGAGCTGATGGAGAGTATTTTTAATGAAGAAGATTGTGCTAACATCCTTAAAATCAGAAATATTGGTCTTGAAAAAATGGATAAGCTGGTGTGGCACCATGATACCAAAGGGATATTTTCTGTTAAATCTGTTTATCTTCAGTTGATCTTGGATAAGGTTGGGAATTTGGATGTGGCTGAGAGTAGTGATAATGCTCGCACGATGAATACTGTCAGAAAGAAAGCCGGAGTCTCAATATCAAAAGCAAGGCTAAACACTTCCTTTGGAAGTGCTATTCTGGCAGGAGCGTAGCCAGCCGGCTCTAGTACCCCTAGCCCAAATTATTTTCCCCCTAGCTCAACTATTTTTTTCTCATTAAAAAAAACATAATTTTTTTTACCTTATAAAAAATGAAAAAAGAAAAAATTTGGGGGGGGCCCAGGGGAGCCCCCTACATCCGCCCTTGTATTCTGGTATTCTACCTACAGCTGCCAATATCAGTAAGAGGAGAGTGGACATTGATCATATTTGTAAAAGTTGTGGGGAGGAAAGTGAAACAGTAGAACATGTATTGTTCCATTGCTCAAGGGCAAAAATGGTTTGGAAATTAGCTCTCATCCATTGGGATGGTCTTTTGGAAGAAACCAAATCCTTTTCTTGTTGGTGGGGGGAAATATGTGGGATGGAGAGCAATCCTTTTTTCTATTAAAAGAATCCAATTAACCTCCTACTTACTTTGGTGGTTGTGGAAAACCAGAAACTTGTGGGTGTTCGAAAATTGTTGGAAGCCGGAATAGTTTACTGTTGAAGCTGTTCTCTTGGAATGGACTGAATTTAAGTAATGGGTGTTGCTGGTGCTGGTTTGTGTCTGGGAGCTGGTGTTTGGTGCTGTTGTTTCTTTGGTTAAGCCCTGTTTTCCGTATCTGGGTGCTGGGGTTTGCTTGTGCTAATTGTTGCTTGTCGTTCCTTGGAGTTTGCTGCTTTCTTCAACTAGGAGTTAGGGATCTTTTGATTCAGTTTCTCATTTTTGTTTAGTTGAGCTTTTGTGTCTGAACAATTGAGGTATGGCATAAGTTTCGGTGTCTCTTGCACTCCTATTGCTATAACCTCAATGGTGTTTTGACTTTCTTTGTATTGTTTTTGTTTGTGTTCGTTTAGGATGTTTATCCTCTTGGTTTAGCTTGGAAATTTTCTATGTTTACGAAGTTAGTCTCTGGTCATTTGGCCACCCCACTGTATATCCTTGTTTGTGAGTTATCTATGTACTTATTGATCGTTTCAAAAAAAAGTTAAAAAGAATTTATTTTTTAGAATAAAAAAATCTAACTCTGTACGATTCTGTATGAATTAAAATTATTTTTCTTACAAGAAAAAATGAAAAAAAGATGGGCAAATCCTACTAGTACATTTTTAATACCAAAAGAAGAACCTACACTAAAACGAAACTCATTCTTTGGCCATTTGTTTTTCTCGTCTCTCCAACTGGGATACACAAGATTATTCTTCCACATATCCGAGTCTATAATTGCTATGAAACCACGAGTCTCCTAAACCCTAGTCTCCCCATAGATTATTGTTTTCTTTTCTTTTTCACTTTTTCTCAATTAAGGGTTTTCTCCGGTTTCACGGACTCTCCACCGGCCGCCGGTATAGCTCCTGTTTTCTACTTGTGTGGAGATAGTATTATTGATTTCCATTTCGTTTTTTCGTATTCTTATCCGAGGTTTTTTGTTACCGTAGGAAAATGCGAGAAGAGAGAGGTGGTGTTTTGGAGAAGATGAGTCACGGCGTCCATCGGTCTGATAATGTTTTACGTAAGTTTATCCAAACCAATCGACATTTACCCGTGGCAAAGCCTTTTCCACATTTTTTCCGAGAAAACAAAACTTTCCCCAAAAAAAGAATCCCAATACTCTCCACTTGTCGACTCGGCCCGTGATCTTGAATTGTGCAAAGTCTCAAAATGAGCGTGGAGATGTAAAGAATAACGGTGATTTGACGAATGGTGGGGCTTTTGGTGCTACAAAAGTGGGTAAAAGAAGCCGATATTAAGAAGATTTTAATCTTGGGGCTGGCCTATTGTCATAGGGCAAGCTTGCGAGTTTGATTATTCAGGCACGCAAGCTTGCAAAGCCATAGAGAAGAAAGTGCGAGGTAATTCTAATAAATTCAAACCCCGCTACTATAATGGTGATCCTGAGATGGCCGATAGGACCTACATTGAGCCATGACACCGGAATTGGTCGAGCAAGTGCTCGAGAAGGAAAGACCGTGCTTTGTTGCCCACGATGGGCGGCCCAAACCGCACTTAATCTCGGCCAGAGCTTTAGCGGCGGTGCGCTCGAGAAGTACGGTGTGGAGGCGATTGGGGCGAAACTTCAATGTCAAGAAAGCCGAGGATAGGGATTTGTTCAAGCGAGATGAGGAATATCGGTCTCAAAACCCCTCCTTGGGATCGGGACAACACTTTGGAAGAATGTTTTGACATTGCTAATTCGATCGGGGAGTTCCTTTGATTATCCGTCCCGCGTTCACGTTGGGTGGGGCCGGGGTGGGATTGCTTATAACGAGGGAGGAGTTCGAAGCTATTTGCAAGTCGGGGCTAGCGGTAGCGTGATGTCTCGTGTTTTGGTGGAGAAGTCTTTGTTGGGGTGGAAAGAATACAAGCTTGAGGTTATGAGGATTTGGTGACAATGTGGTGATTATTTGCTCGATCGAGAATATCGACCCTATGGGGGTCCACACGGGGACTCCATCACGGTTGCTCCGCCCAAACCTCAGACGAATAAGGAGTACCAACGGCTTAGGGATTACTCTATTGCTATTATTAGGAAATCGGAGTTGAATGTGGCGGTTCGAATGTTCGGTTCTTTTTAACCCGAGGATGGTGAAGTGATGGTAATTGAGATGAATCCCGAGTTTCGGGATCATCCGCTTTGGCATCAAAAGCCACCGGTTTCCCAATAGCGAAGATGGCGGCCAAGTTATCGGTGGGGTACTCGTTGGATCGATTCTAAATGATATCACAAAGAAGACACCAGCAAGTTTTGAGCCTTCCATAGATTATGTTGTGACCAAGGTAATATAATTTTGGGATAATTACAAAAGCACCCCTGAGGTTTGGTCTAATTACAAAAAAATTTAGAGATTTTGAAAATTACGAAAACCCCTTGAGGTTTGATTTTGTCTTAAATTTAAGGTGTTAAGCGTAATATTTCTTTAAAATTCGGGAGGTTTTTGATATATTTTTGCTTATGAATGAGAAAAATGAATGACATAATCAAACCTCAAGGAGTGTTTTTTAGTTTCCATAAATCTCTGGGTGTTTTTGTAATTAGTCCAAACTTCAAGGTTTTTTCTTTTTTTTTTGGTAATTGTCCCTATAATATTTCCCTTTTCATTAATCTCTAGCTTGTTACTATCATTTTGACTTCTTGTTTACTCTCTCTGTTCATATGCAGATACCCAGGTTTGCCTTCGAGAAGTTTCCTGGCTCGGAGCCAATTTTGACTACCCAGATGAAATCTGTTGGTGAATCCATGGCGGTGGGCCGAACATTTCAAGAGTCCTTTCAGAAAGCACTGCGTTCACTAGAATGTGGCTACTCTGGATGGGGTTGTGCACAGGTCAAAGAACTTAACTGGGACTGGGAACAACTAAAATACAGCCTGAGGGTACCTAGTCCAGATCGTATCCATTCCATATATGCTGCAATGAAGCGTGGAATGAAGGTGGACGATATCCATGAGTTAAGTTTCATAGACAAATGGTTCCTCACTCAGCTTAAGGAACTTGTAGATGTCGAGCAATATATTTTGGCACGGAATTTGTCACAATTGACAAAGGATGATTTCTGGGAAGTGAAGAGAAGAGGGTTCAGTGATAAACAGATAGCTTTTGCTACAAAATCCAATGAGCATGAAATTCGATCGAAGAGGTTGTCTTTAGGTGTCAAACCAGCATATAAAAGAGTTGATACATGCGCGGCAGAGTTCGAGGCTGATACTCCTTACATGTATTCATCCTATGAGGTTGAGTGTGAATCGGCTCCCACTAAAAGACAAAAAGTTTTGATTTTGGGCGGAGGACCAAATCGAATCGGACAGGGTATTGAATTTGATTACTGCTGCTGTCATACGTCGTTTGCCCTTCAGGTTTGTTCTTTGATGTCTTTTAACGGTTAGAGTGAAAAGAAATGTTAATCCCAACAGTTCATGTGTCTCTTTGTTAATTGACATTTGTGAAGTGTACTATTAGATCCTTCGGCTCCAGTTTTGATTGAATCTTACTTGAAAGTAACATGTGAAGGACTTAGCTGAAGTTATTCTTTAAAAACCTGATTAGAGCTTATAATTTGTATCCTTTATCCTCAAAGAAAAGTGTCCTAGTAATGATGGGCAGCAGAGTTGCTTTAAAAGATGGTAGGAATCAACATTATACTGATGTTAGGATAAATTTTAGCGATAATTACTAAAACTACCCCTGAGTTTGCGTTAATTTCAAAAAACCCCTTGAGGTTTGATTCGGTATTACACTTTACCCCATAAGAAAAAATGTTTCAAACACCCTCCGTACATTTGTAAAAAAATATTACAATTATCCCCATACGTTTAACACATAATCAAACCTCAAATGGTTTTCTGTAATTTTCAAACATCTCTGGATTTTTGTAATTAACCCAAATCTCAAGGGTGGTTTTTGTAATTGTCCCTAAATTTTATGAGCTTTTGTAATTGAAGAGTGCTTGAAAGTTCTACATCACAGTTGCTAACCCGTCTTGGAGACAGGAATTTGGGTTGAGGGGTTGAAGGGATCTAAATCAGTCTGTTGAAAAAAAAAAAAAGAAAATCAGTCTGTTGAATGTAAGTTAAAGGAAATTTCGCGGGGAGAAAAAATAAAGGCACATGCACACACACACACACACCACACATGGGGACAAAGATGAGGCTTCTAATTTAATTAAAATTTCAGTTTCACTATATTTGATTACAATTCAATGATCTATCCTCGTCATCTTTCCTTATAATTCTGAAGTTTTTTTTTTTTTGTCGGTTTTATAGGACGCAGGCTATGAAACAATCATGATGAATTCCAACCTGCGGTGTCAGAAGAATGGGTTGCCATATAAAGGAAAAGTGAATCACATCACATGATATGGGTTTAAAGTATGTGTATCCATTCTTCTTTTCATACATGGCAACCCATATGCAGATGTCTATTTTTCTGCTATATATACGCATAAGAATGCAGGAAGCAGAGATGCGAATAAGCACATCACATTAGCTCTATTTTGTCATTCAATTTTGATCAGTATAGTTAGTTCTATATAATCTCTCCTTAAGAATCACCAATATTCTCTTAAGGGTTTAAGGTGTGGAGAAATTGTGGGTACTCTAGTAGTATTCACATCGATCAGGGTGAAGCACATTTTATACTCGAGTGCAGTTTGGAAGGCTTGTAGACGAGCTATCAAGATCAAGGTCAACGAAGTGAATCGGTGATTTTTTCGCTACCTACTTGAAAGGTATCATCGATTCCTAATTACGTGACTATTTGCAAATATATGTGTTTATTCTTAACAATGACCAGGCCAATTTAGAACCGTTACCGCTATTGATGCGTTTGATCCGTCACATCAATGAGATTCAATTTCTTTTAACTAAAAAAAAAAGTATCTGAAAAATTTATTTTTATATATGCAATATTAGTATCAAATTGTAGATCTCGAGGAGAGGATTAATTTGGTATATTTTGCATGTTAATCAGATAAGAAACGAGATAGTTATAGCAGTTTAAAATTTTGATTTCAAAAACTCATCCAGCATTGAAATCCGTGCCAAGAGATTTGTTTTCTAATGTTAAGGCTGTACGTGTGTATGTTTTATGGAATTTTGATGATGTATGGATGTAAATGGGAGCCAATATTCACATTGAAAACCGTGCCTATTTGATACACACGATTTTAACCTCAGTATCAAAATTCACATTGAAAATTGTGCTAATATGTTAATCAAGTTTGCTGCTGACATTGCATATTTTCTGTTCGGCTTTGTTTTCCTGTTTTCGTTTTGCAATCCGTATGTTAAAAAAAAAAAAAAAAAGGGCTGCTGACTATGCAATGTTTTTATTTTTTTTATAATATGATGCATATATTAATTGCAATATTTTGTTTATGCAATCTTCTATGTGCATGGGTATTTGACATTTTTGGATACTCATGTTTATGTGGCTAGTTAGTTTATTAGAGATAATTTTTTAGATATGGTGGTGATACAAAGTCCCAAATTATTTAATTTCTAGAATTCTGTAGTAGGTCCATAAAAGTTGTAATTTCAGTTATTATTATTTTTTAGGACTGATGTATTAGAGGGGCCATTTTTTGGGCTATGTACTTTTGGGTATGTTTTGTTTATCACCAGCATAGGCCGAAAAATTATCTCGACATGAGCATCGAATGTCACCCAATTATTTTATGCAATTTATATGCATGATTATTATGGACAATGTTTCTATTCATGGATTATTTAATTTTTTATTATTGTCTTCAACTCGGTGGGAGATGATTATTAGCCTTTGGCGGTGAATTTTCGATCTCATTGAGTTAAAGAAAATAATAAAATTTTATTTGAATCCGAATAGAAATCTTTAAATTAAACCAGTACCTAATATGTTGCACATTATATACAGTGATGGATGCCCAAATAGCTTTTTCTGACCTTTATGGCTCTGGCAAACTTGATGGCCAAAACTATGCCATGTGGCATCGAAAAATTCAATTTGTGTTGCACCATATGAAACACCTTGATCATCTCACCACTGTTATGGCTATGCCAACTGAACCGGAAAATGGACAGAATGCCCAATATCGTCGCGATTTGGGCGCGCGTAAATAAGTGGGTAGATCGGGGATAGGAGTGCGCGCTATCTTATGTTGAGCTGCATGCATGACCATCTGATCCGTGAAGTTCGAAAAGTATCCAACAGCTAAGGAGCTGTGGGAAGGCTTGAAGTTCACGTACGGTACTACCTCGGCAACGAGGTTGAGGGCTCTTACCCTTAAATTTAACCAGTACGTGCTTGACCCAAAACACACAATGAGTCATCATCTTGATGTGATGAAGGATATGATTCGTGAACTTCAAAATGCTGGAAGTGAACTCACTGACGAACAACAAGTTTTGGCTATCCTAAGGTCGCTACCTGAGCAGACTTTGTAAGTCCAAGCGGCTACGATAATCTAGAGGGGGGGGTGAATAGATTATCTCCATCTTTTCAATTTCGCCCTCTTTTAACAATCGAATGCTCAAACAAAATAATGAAGGTGCGGAATGTAAACAACACACGTCGATTTAAAGAGGTTCAACCCACCTAGGGCCTAATCCTCTACCACCCCGATATCCAGGGATGGATTTCGAAAAGAAAAAGAATTTTATTAATTACCAAAATTAATACAAATTCAACTTACAACACCTTGAAGAGCACCACACTCTTCTTCAACACCACCTTTGAGATTACCACAATCTCTTCTTGAAGATTACCACAATCTCCAACGGCACCTTGTGAAGATTACCACAATCTTCAACCTTGAAGAATACCAAATTCTTCAACACCTCAACAAGAAGATTACCACAATCTTCTTACACCTAACACCTAGATCACCCAGTGTGTTCTTACCACAGAACACTCACAAGGATATCTTGTGTTTGAATGACGACCACAAATTCAAGATTACAACTCGATAATTGATAATACAATAGAGTGCAAGTGTAATCAAGAATAGCCTAGACCTCAAAGATGTGAAAGTGATAAGCTAGGCAATTTTACAACAAGAATAATGACAATGAAAGACCAAGTGTTTGCTTGAAGTGTATCTTGTTGTGTTGTATCTCAATTGTTATGTTGGTTGCTCCAAAACTTCCTCTATTTATAGGAGATGATTGATCAAGCATAGGCTCCTCTTGGGGATTGAAAATCTCTGAGAAAAATACAATTAAAATCAAGAATATAGTCATTTAGAAATCAATCCCACAATTTAAGGAAAGTTTGTCTCTTTGTCAAACGGTCGAAATTTCTTTGTCAAAACATAGAGCGGCCGGGTCGCACGAAAATAGGCGTTGGAAAAAGTACACAAAAAAATAACACAGGCGGCCGGTCGGCCGCGTCTACCTCGGCCGGTCGACCATCACCCCAACCGGTCCCCCTGCATGGATTTTGCAAGGATAAAACGTTACTTTCAAAAAACGAAACTTGCAGTGCCGGTCGGCCGACCATTGGGCGGCCGACGGACGGCCGACGCCCGATGCACGGCCGGTCGACTGCTCGTTTTCTTTTCCGTCTCATTTTCTGTTTCTAAAAACATCTTCGGTATGGGTTGCCCTATAGGGCGGCCGGTCGACCACGAGGCAGAAAATGTTGTCCAATTTTTGTCGAAAATAAAACTCAAGAAATACTCAAAATATAGTAAAAACATTTTAAACCGATCGGAAGTATTAGGACAACATTTAGAAACATCGTTTGAGAGTGAAAACCCAATAACGTAAAATCATTAAAAGCGTTGTCCAATTTAGACGAAAATAAACTTTGAGAAAATACTCAGGAAAATATTAAAATCATTTTAAATCATTTAGGAGTATTTGGACAACCCTTTAAAAACATTGTTTTGGTGATAAAATAAAATCATCAAAATTAAGATAAAAACATGTATCAAACAATCTCCCCTTTTTGATGATTACAAACCAAAACAATTTTATCCCAAACTAAGAGAGCAATTTTAGAAATGATTTTCCTGGTAAAAACATTTGACCGTTTGGAAGCAACCAAAATTTCCAAAAATATTAAAGCAACCAAGTAGGAGTAAATATTTTCAAAAATAAGCTCAAGCTCCCCTATCCACAAGCACATCAAGAATAATGTAAAAGCAATTATCCATAAGCTAAAAACTTAAGCTTTTACAATTTGCTTAGGAGCTTATAAGCTCCCCTGTCACAAAACAACATTAAACAATAATATAGGTCCATCAAGCAACAAATGGACTAACAATAAATCACAACTTATGGCTTTTATGAGCCATAGCTTATAGCTTTTATGACAAGCTTTAATTAGCTTCTTTGAGCTAACGAGCGATTTCTGTTTCTCCCCTTTGGAATCATCAAAAAGAATGTTAGTATGATAGAAACATCATAGAAGTATATCAAAGTGCACGAAAGAAATGGTTTATCAACCATTGAGCAATTTAGGCTTAAAAACCAAGGAAAATGGGAGAAATGTATCATGAAAAGTTCATACGCTCGTTTTGTTTCTCAAAACATGATCTCAATGAGTATTGGGGACTTTTTGAAGCGAGAGAATCATGTAGAAGTTGAAATTTTCATTGCGACATTTTAACAAACACCTTGTGTGTGTGAAAAATAGAAGAGGTTGTATATAACCTTTGTAAATGGTTCAAGCCAAAAAAATTTCATATCATTAATCAACCTCATTTCAAAGCTCAATCATATGCACCATATGCAATAAATTGTTCATCAATAAAGAAGCTCAAAGTAGATTCTCAAGGGTTCAACCCAATTGAGATAAGCTAAGAATGATCAAGGCATTACAAATGCCAAAAATTAGAGCAACCATCAAGTAATAAGTCATGCTTTCAACAATACATGTATCAAAAGTCCCAACATATTCAACTAAGCATAATAAAGCAATAAAAGAAGCACTTTTACCATCAAGTACTTCATACCAATGATCAAACAATGCTTTAGAGTATTTTTACCATCAAATACTCCATCAAAAATCATGATCATCCACAAGTCATTATCAACTTGCAATATTAACCCTTTTAAGAAAAACAAGCAAATATCATTAGTACAAATGAGTTTTACAAAAATTCATCAAAATACAAAACATCATTAATGAAAATGCTAGAAAGTAAAGGGGTGGGGTAACATCATTCCTCATCCGAGGAGAAGCGAAGATCCGGAATAAAGTCCTTGATGAATTTCTTTAACTTGCCGATAGACTTTTGCATTTTAGAGGTCTTTTGCTCCAAAGCCTCATACCTCGTCTCATGAAAAGCCCTCATCTCATCAAATTCGGCTTGAGTATACCTCCTAGGTGGTTGAGCACCGGTATTACCCTCCGGATTGCTCGGTTCGCCTTCTTCCACCAATCTTGCGGCCCCGGCGTCATCAAAGATGTCATTAGGATCGGAGACTCTTGACCTCTTCCTCTTGCCATTTTGGTTGGTCGGATGTCCATATTCTTGCGCATCGTGACTATTTGGGAGATATTGTCAATGTCGAAGTCATTTTGAAAAACTTCCGAGTTAAACTCCGACGAAGGGAGTCCCGATTGAATAAGAAGTTTACAAATCCAATTTCCCATAACCAACTTCTTATTACCTTGAGTAATGGACTCGATTAGACATTGAATGAGTATGGCACCAAAGTTAAGTGGTTCCTCCTAGCAATCTTATAAGTCAAAAAGTAATCCATATTGCTAGGCATCTTTCCCGACTTACCACAAATGCAATATCGACAATGACCGATAAAATGCGATGCTCAAGTGTCATTGCCAACAAAGAATACTTAGGCCATACTCCCAAATACGTCTTGACTTCTTTCATTGATACCCCCAACATTTCATCATTCCAAGTCCCGCAAGAGAAATAATCCCAACCACCTTCTCTAACATGTAAAAGCCGCAAATATCATTGGGAGTCCATCTAAAATGACGACCCTTTATAAGTGAATTAACGGCAATCGGCTTTCTATCATTATCAAATTGCACCCACATATTAGCAAAAAATGTTGGATAATATCATCATCATACAACACATAAGCATGCTCTCATAAATACATCCAACCTTGCTCCTCAAAAAACCTCTAATCGTAGGATACTCATTCGCAAAAGAACTAAAAACGACACATTTTAGTCCTCGCAATAGATTTACCTTTCATCCCCGTATCCTCATAGTACCATTCCGCATACTTATTGATGAAATTAATAGCATTGCGGGAATTAGGAGCTTGAGTAACAAAAGATTTTTTTACCTTTAAGCCCAACGGCAATTTTCGAGCGAAATTGTTCCGCGGAGCTCGGTGATTTGGGCCCGAGAGAGAATGGGATTTTGAACATCATCACCTTCTTGAGCCACGTTTCTTTGAGCGGCTCGAATATCCCTTTGTTAGAACTTCTTGCCGATTTCTTGTGAACCCTCTCCGTCCCTTCTACGCTTGGAGATGGGATTTCGACCGTGGAATTCTTTGGAGGTGCCATATGTGAAAGATTCTTGAGAAAATAAGAAGATTAGCAACAAGAATCGTGAAAAATGATGAAGAATTGAAGATTGTAGGAGAAAGGGGATGTTAGCGCGGCCAAGGGTTTGGGGATTTTTGTGTGTTACTGTTTTGAAACGAAGACAGAAAAGTTATAACCTCAAAAATTGGCACAGGCGACCGGTCGAGGTAGGGCGCGGCCGAGTCGAGTGCGGCGGCCGTCGCCCTGTGACCGGCCCGAGTGATTTTTCTTTCTCCCCAGTTTTCCAAAATTCGATTTTCCACCCCAAAAGTTTTAAAACTTTGCAAAAATATAAGTTTGGACTATATCCAACAAATATGGGTTTTGGGAAAAACATATAAATGATAAAATCGAGACTAAACACGTAGTGCCTTTTAAGAAAAATATTTGCAAGATCAATTAGGGGCACTAAAGGGGTCAAAATGAAATATCTTGAAAGATATGTGCATAAGCATAAAATCGAGTTTATAAGAGTAAGAATAACACAAGTAAACGTACCGATAATTTATGCCTTTCTTGACAAATAATGACATAAATGGCCATTTGTGAAAATATGTAAATCATACACAATTCTTAAAACATATCTAGCACAAATTTTAATGATAAAAGTGTAGGCTAAGAGATATCACATGTAAGCTCATGCCATAAAAATCCATAAAGGATGATAACACACTATAGTCAAAAAAATGCACAAGAGTTTTAAAAAGATCATATAAGGTCTTCTTTTTTAAAAAATTTTAAAAGCACAAGTATATATTGAAGACCTTAATTAAAAAATAAATATTTGAAAACTCATTTTGCAATTAAGACACAAATAAGAGCATGCATAATAACAAAATAAAATGCATATTTAAATAGGGAGATCGAGTTACCAATTCGCCATTTCCATGGGTTGTGTCTTTCCCATTGTTGATGATGATATCTTCCCATTTGGAAGTCACTTTGTTGATGATGACTTCCTTGATTACTCCATTTCCAAGGTTTGTTACCTTCCCATGGTTGATGGTTTCTTCTTCTTTGAAAATCATCTTGTTGATGATGTCTTTGCCATTTCAAGGATTGTGTTCTTCCCATTTTTGATTATACGCTCTTCTTGGAAATTTGCTTTGTTGAGAGTAGTTCTTCTTTGATCAAATGAAACGTTCATTTGATGTTTTCTTGGTGGCATGAATTTTCTCCGATTTTTGTTTTGCTTGGGTACCTAATAACACATTATTTTGTGGTACCCTCATGTGTTTGGGTCCTTTAAGATTAGCTTTGAGACTTTTAGGTCTCCAACAATATTTAGAGCTATTTCTAGCCCGACAAGAATAAGCCGTATGGCCCTTTTACCGCAATAAAAGCATGTAATAATTCTAGGAGCATAATGACCAATATGCATAGTGACTTGATCCTTTTTCATATGATTAACAATTTTAGGCTTATGATCAAGTTCTTTATCACAATTATTAATATCAACAATATTGGACATTTCATTGGTACTCAAGTTGGATTTTAATAAATCCTTTTTCATGCAATCAATATTCTCAACAAGAGTACTATTTTTTTTTTCAAGGTTTCTAACCTTGTCAAGTGTGGTGGTGTGAGCACATGATAGTGATTCATAGGAAGTAAATAAACTATCCTTATCATTTTTCAAAACAATGAATTCCTTTTTCAAATTTTTGTATTTAACAAGTAAGTTTTGGAATTCATCTTGTAGTTCATCAAAATCATTTTGCAAATCACTATAATCATTTTGAATAACAATATCATAAGAAGTAGAGGGTTTAAGACATACCTCATTTTCTTCATTGATGCCCATAAAACAATATTCAACTTCTTCATAATTGGAAGTTGTAGGAGGCTTATTCCTTAAATTTGAGCTTGTATGATCTTGAGAAGTAGATGCTTTTGTTTGACTCCTTTCATTTGCAAATACTCCATAGATGGCTTCTAATTTTTGCCATACTCCATGTGCCGACTTTATTCCTACAATATGTTCATATTCTAAATTAGTAAATGAACAATATAAAATATTTAAAGCCTTACCGTTTAAGGAGATGATTTTCTTTTCTTCATCATTGAGCTTTTTGAAGCCTTTTGAGGTGTATAGTGTATCTTTCGTCGGAATGGATTCTCCATTAATGACGGTGTTCCAAATGTCGAACCCGCAACCTTGTAGATAGCATTCCATTCTTTCTTTCCAAAAATTAAAATTCTTGGAATCAAATAGTGGTGGCTTGGTGGTGGAAGTGCCGGATAGATGATCTTCGTTCGTAGCGTTGATCGTTTCTCTTCACTCGCGATGTGAAACGAGCTTGCCAAAGAGTTTGGCTTTGATACCACTTGTAAGTCAAGCGGCTACGATAATCTGTAGAGGGGGTGAATAGATTATCTCCATCTTTTCAATTTCGCCCTCTTTTAACAATCGAATGCTCAAACAAAATAATGAAGGTGCGGAATGTAAACAACACACGTCGATTTAAAGAGGTTCAACCCACCTGAGGGCCTAATCCTCTACCACCCCAAAGATATCCGGGATGGATTTCGAAAAGAAAAAGAATTTTATTAATTACCAAAATTAATACAAATTCAACTTACAACACCTTGAAGAGCACCACACTCTTCTTCAACACCACCTTTGAGATTACCACAATCTCTTCTTGAAGATTACCACAATCTCCAACGGCACCTTGTGAAGATTACCACAATCTTCAACCTTGAAGAATACCAAATTCTTCAACACCTCAACAAGAAGATTACCACAATCTTCTTACACCTAACACCTAGATCACCCAGTGTGTTCTTACCACAAGAACACTCACAAGGATATCTTGTGTTTGAATGACGACCACAAATTCAAGATTACAACTCGATAATTGATAATACAATAGAGTGCAAGTGTAATCAAGAATAGCCTAGACCTCAAAGATGTGAAAGTGATAAGCTAGCAATTTTACAACAAGAATAATGACAATGAAAGACCAAGTGTTTGCTTGAAGTGTATCTTGTTGTGTTGTATCTCAATTGTTATGTTGGTTGCTCCAAAACTTCCTCTATTTATAGGAGATGATTGATCAAGCATAGGCTCCTCTTGGGGATTGAAAATCTACGAAAAAATACAATTAAAATCAAGAATATAGCTGTTAGAAATCAATCCCACAATTTAAGGAAAGTTTGTCTCTCATTTGTCAAGCGGTCGAAAATTTGTCAAAACATAGGGCGACCGGGCATCGCATGAAAATAGACGTTGGAAAAAGTACACAAAATAACACGGGCGGCCGGTCGACGTCTACCTCGACCGTCGACCATCACCCAACCGGTCCCCTCATGGATTTTGCAAGGATAAAACGTTCGTTTCAAAAAAAACGAAACTTGCAGTGCCTGGTCGACCATCAGGCGGCCGTCGGCCCGAACGGCCGACGCCCGAGCGGCCGACCTGCTCGTTTTTCTTTCCGTCTCATTTTCTGTTTCTAAAAACATCTTCGGTATGGGTTGCCCTATATGGGCGGGCCAGGTCGACCACGAGGCAAAAATGTTGTCCAATTTTTGTCGAAAATAAAACTCAAGAAATACTCCGAAAATATAGTAAAAACATTTTAAACCGATCGGAAGTATTAGGACAACATTTAGAAACATCGTTTGAGAGTGAAAACCCAATAACGTAAAATCATTAAAAGCGTTGTCCAATTTAGACGAAAATAAACTTTGAGAAAATACTCCGGAAAATATTAAAATCATTTTAAATCATTTAGGAGTATTTGGACAACCCTTTAAAAACATTGTTTTGGTGATAAAATAAAATCATCAAAATTAAGATAAAAACATGTATCAAACAGACTTGGGGACACGTTAAGCTTGTGCTCACTCATAACGAGCAAATCCAAACTTTTGATAGTGTTGCCAGTCATCTTAGGCTTGAGGCTGATCGTCGAGAGGCGGAGCGAGCACAAACAGTTGCTTTTGTCGCACATGCTGGTCAACGTAAGCCTATCAAAGGCAAACGTTGGAACAAACATAAGGGTGCAGGACAGAATAGTGGTAAGAACCAAAACTTGGGCCCACAAGGTGAAAAAGCCGCGAAACATCAACGTGGTAAAAGGGGCGGGAAGAAGAAAAATATTTGCTTTAACTGTGGAAAGTTGGGTCACTTTGCTCGTGATTGCACTGAGCCAAAGAAGGTAAAACCCGCTCCTAGCTCTTTCAACTCTTTTGTTTGTTCACATATTTTTGTTGCTAATTCTCTCCATGGTTGGATTGTAGACTCCAGAGCAACCAAACATGTGACAAGAGATAGAGCAAGTTTTGTAGATTATCATCAAGTCTTGAGCATGCGGCCATTATATTGCTATGGGTAATGGCGCACGGGGAGGAGGTTGTTGGAGTTGGGTCATACCACTCAAGCTAAGCTAATCGGCGCGAGCTACTCCTTAGTGATGTACTTTACGCACCCAAAGATTCGATGTAATTTACTTTCGTTTAAACTTTTAAGACATGGTTTTTCTTTCTGTTTGATCAAGCTAAGTTATCCATTTTCCTTGGTAATGAACTGTATGGTGTGGGATTTATGAGTGATGGATTTTTCATGTTAGAATTATCCAATGAATGTATTTCTTTTGTTTCTTCATCTGTTGATGTTATTTCTGATTCTGTTAAATGGCATACAAGGTTGGGACACATTGGACAAGAAAGATTGACTAGGTTAGCTCGAGAAGGTCTTTTAGGCCAACTCGCTAAAGTCAACCTTCCTATGTGTGAACCATGTCTGGCAAGAAAAGCCTGCCGGAAACCTTTTGGTAAAGCAAAGAGGTCTACTCATCCTCTTGAAATAGTCCACTCGGATATATGCGGGCCTATGAACATAAGGGCACGACACGGTGCTTCCTATTTTATCACTTTTATTGATGATTATTCACGCTATGGGTCAGTGTATCTCTTATCTCATCGGTCAGAAGCGCTTGACTGCTTTATTGAGAACCAAAGAGAACGAAACCTCAAAGTTTTACGTACTGATAGAGGGCGAGAATATTTGTCTGATCAGTTCAGACAATTATGTGAAGAAAAAAGAATTATAAGACAATTGTCCATTCCATATACTCCGCAACAAAATGGGGTTGCAGAGAGAAGGAACAGGACACTTCTGGAAATGACCAGATCAATGATGGCGCAAGCTTATCTTCCAATATCTTTTTGGGGAGATGCGATTTTGACTGCTGCCTACATACTAAACCGTGTGCCTTCAAAGTCAGTTCCTACAACACCATATGAGTTATGACATGGCAGAAAGCCTAATTTAGAAAGCTTGCGCCCTTGGGGGTCAGCTGGTTTTGTTCACAACACTTCTCATAAGCATGGGAAGCTTGGTCCTAGAGTGATCAAACATGTCTTTATTAGATATTGTGATCACTCGAAAGGCTATGTGATGTATGGTGAACATCCTGATGGAAGAACGACTGAAATTGAATCCGGCGATGTTAACTTCCTCGAGGAGGAATTTCCAACAATTGGAGAAGTAAGAGGGAATCTAGAACTGTATGAGTTGCAAGATCCCAAGGACAATGGTATGCTTCCTGGCGAGGGTGAGACTTCAAAATCTCATCTAGTTATCGACGGGGACAATGATAGTGGTCCTAAAATCAGTGGGAGTGACCCACTGGTGGAAGACTCTCAAAATCTATTTATGCGTCGAAGCAATCGTGGAATAGTACCCCGACGACGTTTTGAAATCGAAGGGGAATCTTTCATGTGTGCTTCTATAGATATTGATGAGCCAGCCACCTATCAAGAGGCTATTACTTCTCCTTATGCTAAAGAGTGGATAATTGCTATGGAGGAAGAGATGAGCTCGATGGCTAAGAACCAAGTCTGGGAGCTAGTTGATCTTCCACCTGGACGTAAGACCATTGGGAACAAATGGGTTCTTAAGGTCAAGCGCAAGGCAGATGGGTCGATCGACAAGTATAAAGCTCGTCTTGTGGCGAAGGGCTATACTCAAAGAGATGGTGTAGACTATGAAGAGACATTCTCCCCAGTGGTGAGATTTGCCTCAATTCGCCTGATTTTGGCCATTATCGCCCATCTTGATCTGGAATTATTCCAGATGGATGTGAAGACAGCATTTCTCAATGGGGAACTGGATGAAGAGATCTATATGGATCAACCTAAAGGGTTTCACCATAAGGGACAAGAGCGCAAAGTATGTCGCTTAAAGCGTTCCATTTATGGATTGAAACAATCATCCGCATAATGGTACTATCGATTTCATCAAGCTATCACGTCGATAAGCTTTATGATGGTCGAAGAAGACCATTGTGTGTATGTCAAAAGAAATGGGAGAAAATTCTTGATTCTCTCACTATATGTGGACGATATTTTATTGGCTGGAAATGACATGGAGATGATTGTCGCCACACAAGAGTGGTTGTCCTCTACATTTGAGATGAAGGATATGGGAGAAGCAGAATACATACTTGGTGTTAAGATACACCGAGATCGTTCAGAAAATTATTGAGTTTGTCTCAAGAGACTTACATCAATAAGATTCTAAACGATTTCGTATGCAAAATGCTAAACCTATTGACACACCCATGGAAAAGACTTGTGTTCTTAGCAAAGATTTATGCCCGAAAACAATTGAAGAAAAAGAATGCATGGCTAAGGTTCCATATGCAAATGCAATAGGAAGTCTGATGTATGCAATGATGTGTGTACTCGACCGGACATCCTGCTTTTGCGATTGGAATGGTGAGCGGATATCAAAGTAATCCGGGCGCCCATTGGGTCGTCAAGAGGATACTTAGATATTTGAAAGGAACAAGTGGTCTTTCATTATGCTATCATAGGGTAGTTTAAAGCTAGTTGGGTATAGCGATGCTGGATGGATCGGCGGATAGAGATGAACGCAAATCCACATCGGGATATGCATTCTTATTGGGAGGCGCTGCTATCACTTGGTGTAGTAAGAAGCAACCATGTATCGCTTTATCCACCATGGAAGCTGAATATATTGCTTGTACATCGGTTGTACAAGAGGCAATCTGGTTGAGAAGATTTCTTCAAAGTATGCGCATAACAGCGCATGTTGATGATGCAGTTGTTGTCTATTGTGACAACACCTCTGCATTAGCATATGCTAAAGACCCCAAGTATCATGGGAGGACCAAGCATATCGACACCAGATATCACTTTATCCGAGAAAGTGTTGCGCAAGGTCAAATAGTTCTCAGGCATATTCCTACTAGCGATATGGTCGCTGATCCTTTTACTAAACCTTTGCGCAGAGATGTGTTCCAAAGGCACGTTAAAAGTATGGGACTGCGTAGGATTTAAAATTGTAAGCCTGTATCAACATTTTACCGATTAATAAGTTTTTTTTTCTTATTAGTCTGTTATAGTACTGTGTTTAATGATTGATAATGTCACCAGACTAAGATTGAACCACTCACAGGTGAAATCGCCCTGGCGCTTTGGTAGCGAGCATGATGAGACTCATTGATCATGATCGTTGATCATCGTCACGCTAGAAATAACGTGAAAAGCTAAAGTTTAGCAATAATCGCCTTGGCATGAGGCCAAGATGAGATCATACTTGATCGAGAATGGAATAAGTCCAAACTTCATAAAAGTCTGTTTATAGCCAAGTGTGCGAATTGTCAGAAGATGTTGCGGAGACTAACTTTTGTAATACGCAGGTCAGACGCTAGAGAGCAACTGGACTAAGACTTGTATGATATTTAGAGCATGGCATGCCCAAGTTGAGTGGGAGCTCTATCATAACATGTATTCATACTACATGTGCTTTACGTCGACCTTGTAAGATGAGTGACTGAATGGATCCCTGCTTCGTCACTTTGTGAGCTCTTATTGTGTTTATAAATACCCTTTGGGACTCAGGACTTTGTCATGATGCGTAAGCTTGATGATGCTACTTTAGCATGTATCCAATGACCAAGATTAATTCGATTACTCACGGGCATGACTAGGAAAGTCATTAAGACCAAACCGATTGACATAAGAGGCCGAGGAAAAACTATGTTGGTATTTACTCATGATGAAAATGATTCTGCGTGTTTTGTTCGATTCTGTGTCTTCAATTGTCGTTTAATTAGAATTTGATATTTTATCATGTGTTTTTTATTTATGGATGAAAATGAAACTTGTATGATTTATCCTAAACAAGAAATTATTTATTTTGTTGGATTCCGTGTGAGGAAGTACTTAGGGAATTTAATGTGGCAATGTTGTTCTGCTTTGTGTTTTGTTCTTGTTACGTGTCTTCAATTGTCGTTTAATTAGAATTTGATATTTTATCATGTTTTTTTAATGGATGCAAATGAAACTTGTATGATTTATCCTAAACAAGAAATTATTTATTTTGTTGGATTCCGTGTGAGGAAGCACTTTAGGGAATTTAATGTGGCAATGTTAATGAAATCAAAATGGTGCAAAATGTTTGGTTTTGAAATATGAAGATGCTTTTTTGAAAATTATGATTTGTATGAGGGGAGAAATATAAATTACTTGAGTTTGATTTCATCAATCGAGAAACAACAATTTCTTAGTGTTTTGAATTTTTAATTCATAAAATAATAGTTTAAGGTCAAAATATGACTAGTGTCTAAGTAGTATATAAAAATAAATATTATCATCCATAAGATAAATATTTTTATTTATGTTAAAATAGAAAAATTGAGACGACCATAACGACCGATCACATGCCCGTAAACAATACTTTTTCCGTAAGTCACTTTTGCAAGAATATTTAGCAGTCTCAAACAAACATCAGAGTAGTTATTTACTTATTTCTACGGGAGCCGCTATTAACACCCCCAAAACCTATTTATACACTCCCTCTTTTTAATACACCCATCTCCTTTTTAAAAATAATATATAATATATATACTTAATACACCCCTTACTCTTCCCGTCACACAAATCAAAAGAAATCAAAAGAGACAAAGGTAGAGCTAAAAAGACTTGGAAAAAAGCTATTAAACAAGACATGTTATATCTAGAAATAAATGAAAATATGGCTTATGGCCATAAACGATGACGCGATATGATCCGTATAGCCGATCCCACAGAGTGGAATCAAGGCTTAGTTTGTTGTTGTTGTACATCTCTTACTCTTCCCCAATTTAGTCTTCCCCCAATTAAAAACCTAATAAGATTATAAAAAATTATTTATATAATAATTAAAAAGCTAGAAATTGCCTTTAAAACAAAAGAGGACATCCATGAAATAGTGCAACCCGCAAAAATGTAGATGTGATCTTTTTTAGAGTCATCCTTCATTGTCTTAGGCTACAAACAAATGCTATCAATTTAGATTAGTGTCTTATGCACGCTAACTACAAAATGTTTAGTACCAGGATAATTAGGGTACCCGGGAAAATTCTTCTAAAGACTCTTAATTTTAAGAACAGGAAAAGCAATGGAAGGGAATCCATGCACGAAGTCATCCATGAGTTTGTTAACAAAATTTAGCTAGCTCCCACTATTTTCCTTAAAGATACTTATTGAAGGATCATTCACATACTTATACACATATTCAGGAAGCATCCTATTAGAGTGTTATACCTTCTAGATTATATTTCTGCCCACAAGGAATGATTGAAGCTCAATTTAACTTCGAGTATAAAAAGTTAAGGGATAATTACAAAAAAAAAATGAAGTTCGGGCTAACTACAAAAAACTCCAGTGGTTTTTAAAAATTACAAAAAATCCCGTGTTGTTTGATTCCATCTTATAATTTTTCCTTTCAAATATTTATTTCCCTAATATTTGTACAAATATTACAATCACCCTTTAAATTTAAGAGAGAATCAAACTTAAGGGGACTTTTTGTAATTTTAAAAGATCTTTGAATTTTTATAATTAGCCCAAACTTTAGGGAGTTTTTTATAATTATCCCAAAGCTTAACTTTGCATGTGAATTCTCAGCATTTTAACTCGAAGGACCAACGAAAAATTGGAATATGAAAGAGTTGAAGATTATTAATAAGAAAGTGTTGCTTTGTTTTTCTCATATTGAAGAGATTCTTATTTGTAAGAATTTGCTTCCGAAAATAAGTGTGAACAATAAGTGACATGGATAATATTTGAAATTTGAATCACAATTCCAGTTAACAGCAACAAATGTAAAACATAAAATTACAAAGCCATATACAGTATAACCTCGATAATTTAATATTCGATTAATTAATAACCTCGTTTAAATAACACTTTTGGTCGGTCCCGACTTAGGAACAACAAGCAAAATTAATAATTCGCTAATTTAATATCTCGCTAAGTTAATAAATATCTACAGTCCCAAAGATTATTAATTTATAGAAGTTTAACTGTAAACTAAAAAGGTACATATGTATGTGTTTTAGTTAACTAGTCGATAAATTAGAATATATCGGACAAACAAGAAGTAAACCAGTAGTTACAAAGCCACTATTCATCAGTTATCTTTTTTCCGTATATATCTTCAGAAATTACTTAGCTAAACAATGTTATGGAGATAAGTAGTATCAGCCTAGCCAATTCATAAGTTGAAAATAATCAAACTACATAGTCTAACATCAATACAATGGAGAATTCCAATACGTGTCAGCATAAAGTTTAAAATAAATTTACGGGATTGTCCACTACGTTCACAAGTACAAGCGAGGCCGTTTTTTGCTCAAACCACTATCTGACCTACTAATTACTATCACCATGCCATGTTCGTTCCCTCTTTCACGCACCCAATCAAATAATTTCTCTCGAGATGAGAAAAACTCATGCGTCGTGAACACACTCGGTGTAATCCATAACAATATCTTAAACAGAATCAAGAATTAGGATAACATGGAGTAAAAAAAAGCACGAAGAAAAGTAAAAGTAAAAGACATTATTGAAGAAAAAAAGAATGAAAACAAAAATAAAGCAAAGGAACGAAAGACGAACAGATTCGAAGCAATCTCTCAACTCCAATTGAGTTTTAACGGCGCAATATGTTTCAATCTCATAGGTTGACTGTTTGATGAGCCTCCAATCGTCCACCTTTTGTTTTAAAGGCAATTTCTACCTTTTTAATTATTATATAAATACATTTTTATAATATTACTAGGTTTTTAATTGGGGGAAGGGTAAATTGGGGAAGGGTAAAGGGGGTATTAAGTATATATATTATTTTTAATAGGAAGATGGTTGTATTAAGAAGAGGGGTGTATATATAGGTTTTGGGGTATTAAGGGCATCTCCAACCCATGACACAAAATTTGGTGAGAAAATCACACCACATTTGGTGCTTTGGTGTAATTCTTCAAAAATCATCTCCGACCCATTACACCAATCTTACACCACACGGGTATTTTAATACCTTCTTTTTATTTTGGAATAACAAATTTATTTGTTTATGCAATTATTTATTTTACTTATATCTTATTATTAATTAATGTAACTAAATAAAAACTTACATTTAACTAATATTTCATTAATTAATTATATTGCAAAATATACAAATAATATTACAATAAATAAATATACTAAATTGCAAGATAAATAACAAACGACTTTGATGCTCTTTTAATTAAATTATAATTTTGTTACTTAATTACTATAGTTTATAGAAAATTTTATGTTTATTTTATAATAATTTATTGGTAAATATTAAATATTGTTAGTTATTATAATTGTTCATTCAAATGAATTATATATCAAATGTAGGATACAATTGAAATTTAAGTTTAAAGTAGAAGAAATTGGAGGGCAAAGAGGGAATATTTGTATTACACCAAATTTGGTATAATAAATAGTATTATATTAAATTCATTACACCAAATCTGGTGTAGGGTTTAGAGTTTTTTTGACTTATGTAGGGTTTAGAGTTTGGAAAGAGTTTTCTCCATATTTTGTGCAATGGGGTAGGATATAAAATGGCCTTAACAGCGGCTCCTATTTCTATTTGCACTCTCTCTCAAACAAACGACTTTCACTGAGTTAATTGTATCTGTAAAACCTAGTCCCTCTTTTTCTTTCGCGGTCAATTGCTAGCTCGCACGCGGACGAGGGATTGGTTCCTCGATTGAAAGGTTAGTTTATCTTTTTTCAATTGTTTTCTTATCTCCGTTTTTATTCTTAATTAGGGTTTCTTGAATTTTTATGTAATTTTGTTCAATTGTGTTTCGCTGTTTGATTTCTAAGTTGAATTGGCTTTTAATTCGTAATTTTCTTGAAATTTGAGCTAAAGAGTGTTGGGTGTTTGTGATAATGGAATTTAGAAGTTTTTGAATTCTGAGCTAGATTTGGAATTCATTAATTGTTGCTTTAGGCATATTTGCTTGCCTTGTACTATTATTGCTTCTGTTTAACTTGTCTATCAAGGTTTGGATGCTGTATTGCTATAACCCTCAATGGTGTTTTGACCTGCTGTATTGTTTTCAGCTGTGTTCGTTTAGGATGTTTATCCTCTTGGTTTAGCTTGGAAATTTTCTATGTTTCTGAAGTTAGTCTCTGGTCATTTGGCCACCCCACTGTATATCCTTGTTTGTGAGTTATCTATGTACTATTGATCGTTTCAAAAAAAAAAGTTAAAAAGAATTTATTTTTTTAGAATAAAAAAATCTAACTCCTGTACGGTTCTGTATGAATTAAAATTATTTTTCTTACAAGAAAAAATGAAAAAAAAGATGGGCAAATCCTACTAGTACATTTTTAATACCAAAAGGAGAACCCTACACTAAAACGAAACTCGGCTGCTGGCCATTTGTTTTTCTCGTCTCTCCAACTGAGATACACAAGATTATTCTTCCACATATCCAGAGTCTATAATTGCTGTGAAACCCTGAATCTCCTAAACCCTAGTCTCCCCATAGATTATTGTTTTCTTTTCTTTTTCATTTTTTCTCAATTAAGGGTTTTTCTCCAGTTTCACAGACTCTCCACCGGCCGCCAGGTATAGCTCCTGTTTTTCTACTTCCGTGTGGAGATAGTATTATTGATTTCCATTTCGTTTTTTTCGTATTCTTATCCAGGTTTTTTTGTTACCGTAGGAAAATCTGAGAAGAGAGAGGTGGTGTTTTGGAGAAGATGAGTCACAGCGTCCGTCAGTGCAATAATGTTTTCTGTAAGTTTATCCAAACCAATCGACATTTACCCGTGGCAAAGCCTTTTCCACGTTTTTTCCAGAAAACAAAACTTTCCCCAAAAAAGAATCCCAATACTCTCCACTTGTCGACTCGGCCCGTGATACTGAATTGTGCAAAGTCTCAAAATGAGCGTGTAGATGTAAAGAATAACGGTGATTTGACGAATGGTGGGGCTTTTGGTGCTACAAAAGTGGGTAAAAGAACTGATATTAAGAAGATTTTAATCTTGGGGGCTGGCCCTATTGTCATAGGGCAAGCTTGCGAGTTTGATTATTCAGGCACGCAAGCTTGCAAAGCCCTTAGAGAAGAAGGGTACGAGGTAATTCTAATAAATTCAAACCCCGCTACTATAATGACTGATCCTGAGATGGCCGATAGGACCTACATTGAGCCAATGACACCCGAATTGGTCGAGCAAGTGCTCGAGAAGGAAAGACCCGATGCTTTGTTGCCCACGATGGGCGGCCAAACCGCACTTAATCTCGCTGTAGCTTTAGCAGAGAGCGGTGCGCTTGAGAAGTACGGTGTGGAGCTGATTGGGGCGAAACTCGATGCAATCAAGAAGGCTGAGGATAGGGATTTGTTCAAGCAGGCAATGAGGAATATCGGTCTCAAAACCCCTCCTTCGGGGATCGGGACAACACTGGAAGAATGTTTTGACATTGCTAATTCGATCGGGGAGTTCCCTTTGATTATCCGTCCCGCGTTCACGTTGGGTGGGACCGGGGGTGGGATTGCTTATAATAGGGAGGAGTTCGAAGCTATTTGCAAGTCGGGGCTAGCGGCTAGCGTGACGTCTCAGGTTTTGGTGGAGAAGTCTTTGTTGGGGTGGAAAGAATACGAGCTTGAGGTTATGAGGGATTTGGCTGACAATGTGGTGATTATTTGCTCGATCGAGAATATCGACCCTATGGGGGTCCACACAGGGGACTCCATCACGGTTGCTCGGCCCAAACCTTGACGGATAAGGAGTACCAACGGCTTAGGGATTACTCTATTGCTATTATTAGGGAAATCGGAGTTGAATGTGGCGGTTCGAATGTTCAGTTTGCTGTTAACCCTGAGGATGGTGAAGTGATGGTAATTGAGATGAATCCCAGAGTTTCGAGATCATCCGCTTTGGCATCAAAAGCCACTGGTTTCCCAATAGCGAAGATGGCAGCCAAGTTATCGGTGGGGTACTCGTTGGATCAGATTCCTAATGATATCACAAAGAAGACACCAGCAAGTTTTGAGCCTTCCATAGATTATGTTGTGACCAAGGTAATATAATTTTGGGATAATTACAAAAGCACCCTGAGGTTTGGTCTAATTACAAAAAATTTAGAGATTTTGAAAATTACAGAAAACCCCTTGAGGTTTGATTTTGTCTTAAATTTAAGGTGTTAACTGTAATATTTCTTTAAAATTCAGGGAGGTTTTTGATATATTTTTTGCTTATGAATGAGAAAAATGAATGACATAATCAAACCTCAAGGGGTGTTTTTTAGTTTCCATAAATCTCTAGGTGTTTTTGTAATTAGTCCAAACTTCAAGGTTTTTTCTTTTTTCTTTGGTAATTGTCCCTATAATATTTCCCTTTTCATTAATCTCTAGCTAGTTACTATCATTTTGACTTCTTGTTTACTCTCTCTGTTCATATGCAGATACCCAGGTTTGCCTTCGAGAAGTTTCCTGGCTCGGAGCCAATTTTGACTACCCAGATGAAATCTGTTGGTGAATCCATGGCGGTGGGCCGAACATTTCAAGAGTCCTTTCAGAAAGCACTGCGTTCACTAGAATGTGGCTACTCTGGATGGGGTTGTGCACAGGTCAAAGAACTTAACTGGGACTGGGAACAACTAAAATACAGCCTGAGGGTACCTAGTCCAGATCGTATCCATTCCATATATGCTGCAATGAAGCGTGGAATGAAGGTGGACGATATCCATGAGTTAAGTTTCATAGACAAATGGTTCCTCACTCAGCTTAAGGAACTTGTAGATGTCGAGCAATATATTTTGGCACGGAATTTGTCACAATTGACAAAGGATGATTTCTGGGAAGTGAAGAGAAGAGGGTTCAGTGATAAACAGATAGCTTTTGCTACAAAATCCAATGAGCATGAAATTCGATCGAAGAGGTTGTCTTTAGGTGTCAAACCAGCATATAAAAGAGTTGATACATGCGCGGCAGAGTTCGAGGCTGATACTCCTTACATGTATTCATCCTATGAGGTTGAGTGTGAATCGGCTCCCACTAAAAGACAAAAAGTTTTGATTTTGGGCGGAGGACCAAATCGAATCGGACAGGGTATTGAATTTGATTACTGCTGCTGTCATACGTCGTTTGCCCTTCAGGTTTGTTCTTTGATGTCTTTTAACGGTTAGAGTGAAAAGAAATGTTAATCCCAACAGTTCATGTGTCTCTTTGTTAATTGACATTTGTGAAGTGTACTATTAGATCCTTTGGCTCCAGTTTTGATTGAATCTTACTTGAAAGTAACATGTGAAGGACTTAGCTGAAGTTATTCTTTAAAAACCTGATTAGAGCTTATAATTTGTATCCTTTATCCTCAAAGAAAAGTGTCCTAGTAATGATGGGCAGCAGAGTTGCTTTAAAAGATGGTAGGAATCAACATTATACTGATGTTAGGATAAATTTTAGCGATAATTACTAAAACTACCCCTGAGTTTGCGTTAATTTCAAAAAACCCCTTGAGGTTTGATTCGGTATTACACTTTACCCCCATAAGAAAAAATGTTTCAAACACCCTCCGTACATTTGTAAAAAAATATTACAATTATCCCCATACGTTTAACACATAATCAAACCTCAAATGGTTTTCTGTAATTTTCAAACATCTCTGGATTTTTGTAATTAACCCAAACCTCAAGGGTGGTTTTTGTAATTGTCCCTAAATTTTATGAGCTTTTGTAATTGAAGAGTGCTTGAAAGTTCTACATCACAGTTGCTAACCCGTCTTGGAGACAGGAATTTGGGTTGAGGGGTTGAAGGGATCTAAATCAGTCTGTTGAAAAAAAAAAAAGAAAATCAGTCTGTTGAATGTAAGTTAAAGGAAATTTCGCGGGGAGAAAAAATAAAGGCACATGCACACACACACACACACCACACATGGGGACAAAGATGAGGCTTCTAATTTAATTAAAATTTCAGTTTCACTATATTTGATTACAATTCAATGATCTATCCTCGTCATCTTTCCTTATAATTCTGAAGTTTTTTTTTTTTTTTTGTCGGTTTTATAGGACGCAGGCTATGAAACAATCATGATGAATTCCAACCCTGAAACAGTATCAACAGATTACGACACCAGTGATCGACTCTACTTTGAACCTCTGACAGTTGAAGATGTTCTCAACATCATTGACTTGGAAGGACCTGATGGCATCATCGTGCAGTTTGGAGGACAAACACCGTTAAAATTATCTCTTCCTATTCAGCGATATTTAGACGAGCAGAAGCCCAAGTGCAAAAGTGGTTCTGGATTTGTTCGCATCTGGGGCACATCGCCTGATTCTATCGACGCTGCTGAGGATAGGGAGAGATTCAATGCAATCTTGACGGAGTTAAAAATCGAGCAGCCAAAAGGAGGAATTGCGAAAAGTGACAAAGATGCCCTTGCTATCGCAGCAAATATCGGCTACCCAGTCGTAGTTCGTCCTTCGTGCGTTTTGGGCGGTCGGGCAATGGAGATTGTCTATAGTGACGAAAAGTTGTAACGCACCTCGAAACTGCTGTCGAGGTGGACCCAGAGCGCCCTGTTCTGATCGACAAATACTTATCCGATGCGATCGAGATCGATATCGATGCGCTCGCCGACTTGCACGGTAACGTTGTGATTGGTGGGATAATGGAGCACATCGAGCAGGCCGGTGTACATTCCGGTGACTCAGCGTGCATGCTTCCGACGAAAACAGTGTCACGCTCATGCTTAGAAACAATTACGTCGTGGACGACAAAACTGGCAAAGAGGCTAAACGTGTGTGGACTAATGAACTGTCAGTACGCAATCACGGCTTCTGGGGATGTCTTCTTGCTCGAGGCGAACCCTCGCGTCGTCGCACCGTCCCGTTCGTGTCGAAGCGATCGGTCATCCACTGGCTAAATACGCCGCTCTCGTCATGTCGGGAAAATCTCTGTTTGATCTCAATTTCACGAAAGAGGTCATCCCGAGACACGTGTCGGTCAAAGAAGCCGTTCTCCCGTTCGAGAAATTCCAAGGCGCTGACGTCCTTCTCGGTCCTGAGATGCGAAGCACGGGCGAGATTATGGGAATTCACTACGAGTCGTCGATCGCATTTGCAAAAAGCGCAAATAGCCGGGTCAAAAGCCGCCACTTTCCGGTACTGTCTTTCTTAGCTTAAACGACTTAACAAAGCCTCATCTTGCTGCAATTGCACGCGCCTTTGTGGGCCTAGGGTTTGAACTGGTGGCAACGTCTGGGACGGCTCGTGTTCTTGAGTTAGAAGGTATTCGGTTGAACGCGTGCTGAAAATGCACGAAGGGCGGCCCCACGCTGGAGACATGATTGCTAATGGGCAGATTCAGATGATGGTGGTTACGAGCTCGGGAGATCAGCTCGACCAGATTGACGGGCGGAAGCTGAGGAGAATGGCGCTTGCGTATAAGATTCCTGTGATAACTACTGTTGCTGGGGCGTTGGCTACTGCCGAGGCGATTAAGAGCTTGAAATGCAATAAGATTGAAATGACAGCTCTTCAGGATTACTTCAGTTCGGAGAAGGAAAATGAGAGCAGTAGTAAAAGTTTGCAGTCAGTTACGTCTACCCAAAGTTGAGAAAATTATGTTTTGTTTTTGTATTTCTGTGATGAACAGCAGTTCTGCTGTGTTTTGTTCTGATTCTGTGTCTTCAATTGTCGTTTAATTAGAATTTGATATTTTATCATGTGTTTTTTTTATGGATGAAAATGAAACTTGTATGATTTATCCTAAACAAGAAATTATTTATTTTGTTGGATTCCGTGTGAGGAAGCACTAGGGAATTTAATGTGGCAATGTTGTTCTGCTGTGTTTTGTTCTTGTTCTGTGTCTTCAATTGTCGTTTAATTAGAATTTGATATTTTATCATGTTTTTTTTTTAATGGATGCAAATGAAACTTGTATGATTTATCCTAAACAAGAAATTATTTATTTTGTTGGATTCCGTGTGAGGAAGCACTAGGGAATTTAATGTGGCAATGTTACTGAAATCAAAATGGTGCAAAATGCTGTTTTTTGAAATATGAAGATGCTTTTTTGAAAATTATGATTTGTATGAGGGGGCGAAATATAAATTACTTGAGTTTGATTTCATCAGTCGAGAAACAACAATTTCTTAGTGTTTTGAATTTTTAATTCATAAAATAATAGTTTAAGGTCAACAATATGACTAGTGTCTAAGTAGTATATAAAAAATAAATATTATCATCCATAAGATAAATATTTTTATTTATGTTAAAATAGAAAAATTGAGACGACCATAACGACCAGTACCGCCCTGGTAAACAATACTTTTTCCGTAAGTCACTTTTGCAAGAATATTTAGCAGTCTCAAACAAACATCAGAGTAGTTATTTACTTATTTCTACGGGAGCCGCTATTAACACCCCCAAAACCTATTTATACACTCCCTCTTTTTAATACACCCATCTCCTTTTTAAAAATAATATATAATATATATACTTAATACACCCCTTACTCTTCCCGTCACACAAATCAAAAGAAATCAAAAGAGGCAAAGGTAGAGCTAAAAAGACTTGGAAAAAAGCTATTAAACAAGACATGTTATATCTAGAAATAAATGAAAATATGGCTTATGGCCATAAACGATGACGCGATATGATCCGTATAGCCGATCCCACAGAGTGGAATCAAGGCTTAGTTTGTTGTTGTTGTACACCTCTTACTCTTTCCCAATTTAGCCTTCCCCCAATTAAAAACCTAATAAGATTATAAAAAATTATTTATATAATAATTAAAAAGCTAGAAATTGCCTTTAAAACAAAAGAGGACATCCATGAAATAGTGCAACCCGCAAAAATGTAGATGTGATCTTTTTCAGAGTCATCCTTCATTGTCTTAGGCTACAAACAAATGCTATCAATTTAGATTAGTGTCTTATGCACGCTAACTACAAAATGTTTAGTACCAGGATAATCAGGGTACCCGGGAAAATTCTTCTAAAGACTCTTAATTTTAAGAACAGGAAAAGCAATGGAAGGGAATCCATGCACGAAGTCATCCATGAGTATTAGTTGTTAACAAAATTTAGCTAGCTCCCACTATTTTCCTTAAAGATACTTATTGAAGGATCATTCACATACTTATACACATATTCAGGAAGCATCCTATTAGAGTGTTATACCTTCTAGATTATATTTCTGCCCACAAGGAATGATTGAAGCTCAATTTAACTTCGAGTATAAAAAGTTAAGGGATAATTACAAAAAAAAAAAAAAGAAGTTCGGGCTAACTACAAAAAACTCCAGTGATTTTTAAAAATTACAAAAAATCCCGTGTTGTTTGATTCCATCTTATAATTTTTCCTTTCAAATATTTCAGCCCCCCTAATATTTGTACAAATATTACAATCACCCTTTAAATTTAAGAGAGAATCAAACTTAAGGGGACTTTTTGTAATTTTAAAAGATCTTTGAATTTTTTATAATTAGCCCAAACTTTAGGGAGTTTTTTATAATTATCCCAAAGCTTAATTTTGCATGTGCATTCTCAGCATTTTAACTCGAAGGACCAACGAAAAATTGGAATATGAAAGAGTTGAAGATTATTAATAAGAAAGTGTTGCTTTGTTTTTCTCATATTGAAGAGATTCTTATTTGTAAGAATTTGCTTCCGAAAATAAGTGTGAACAGTAAGTGACATGGATAATATTTGAAATTTGAATCACAATTCCAGTTAACAGCAACAAATGTAAAACATAAAATTACAAAGCCATATACAGTATAACCTCGATAATTTAATATTCGATTAATTAATAACCTCGTTTAAATAACACTTTTGGTCGGTCCCTGTTAGATAAATGTTTTTATCAAGATTTTGATGATTTTGTTTTAATAAGATTTTATACCAAAACAATGTTTTTATATGTTGTCCAAATACTCCTAAATGATTTAAAATGTTTTTACTAATTTTTGGAGTATTTCTTAGAGTTTTTAATTTGATAAAAATTGGACAACACTTTTGATGTTTTTGTTTAAATTGGTTTTTACACCAAAACTATGTTTATTAATGTTGTCTAAATACTCCCAAATGATTTAAAATATTTTTACTAATTTTTTGGAGTATTTCTTGAAGTTTATTTTTGAAAAAAATCGGACAACATTTCAAAGGGGCGATCGACCGGTATCCCAAAGTGGTCGACCAGATGAGATTAGAAAATCGAAACAAAACTTACAGTCTTGAAAAAAGAGGAGGGGACCGGACCAGGTCGAGGGTCGACCTCGGCCAGTCACTGCCTAGGCGGCCGGTCCCGCACCTAGGCGGCCGGCCGCACCCCGCAACCCCTACCGGATCGCACTATTTTTTCAAAACGGTCGAAATCTTCAACAGGGCAACCGGGTCGCCTTTTGTTATTTTGTGACAAACAAAATTTCAACCGTTGGTAACTGTGATGACAAGATTTGCTTTTCTATTTTGTACAATATTTCTACATCTTGTGATCTTCTTTTTGTAGACAAAAGTGAAGATAGAGAGCCTATGTTGGGAGCCTATGTTGGTGAAGCTTCCCTATAAATAGAGGATGAATTGAAGACACAAGATATAACACATACAAGCAAAATATACAACAAGAAATCTGCAAATTGTTCAAGCTTTCATTTTTACATTCTTGTTGTAATAGTCTAAGTACTTTCACTTGCACATCTTTGAGGTGTAGGTTTTTGATTCTTGATTACACTTGCACTCAATCTTTGTATTGGTTTCATAGAGTTGTAATCTTGAATTTTGTCCATCATTCAACACGAGACATCCTTGTGAGTATTCTTGTGATAAGAATACACTTGGGTGATTTAGGTGATAGGTGTTTGAAGAGTGTGGTACTCTTCAAAGGTGGTGAAGGAAGATTGTGGTAATCTCCTTGAAGGTGTGTAAGAGGATTGTGGTGATCCTCAAGGTGTTGTATTAATTGTGGTAATTAATAAAATCTTTTTCTTTTTGAAATCCATCCCTGAGATACTTGGGGTGGTAGAGGATTAGGCCCTAGGTGGGTTGAACCTCTTTAAATCAACGAGTGTTGTTTAATTTCCGCATTTATATTCTTGTCATTTACTTGTTGATTCGAAAAAGAGGGTGATTTGCGAAAATCGGCATAATCTATTCACCCCCTCTAGATTATCGTAGCCACTTGGACTAACAAGTGGTATCGAGCCAAACTCTTTGGCTAAGCTCGTCTCCGAGTAAAGAGAAAAGATCCATGGCTACGAATGAAGCTTATCTCACCACCGCGCCTCCACCAACAAGCCACCACTATTCGACGCCAACAACTACGCATTTTGGAAAGACCGCATGGAGTGCTTTCTACAAGGATGCGGATTTGATATTTGGAATGTGGTCATTGAAGGAGTTGCTCAACCAACAACAAAATTGGAGGATGGTATCACTACTCCCAAGCCATTCAAGAGTACGATGAAAATGACAAGAAGGCTTTCTCTCTAAATGGTAAGGCCTTAAATATTTTACAATGCTCTCTTACCGCCACCGAATATAATCGCATAAGAGGCATACGGTCGGCACATGAAGTTTGGGAAAAATTAGAAACCATTTATGAGGGCACAAAGAAAGTAAAGCAAGCAAGAAAAACAATGCTTGTGAAAGACTTTGAAAATTTCAATATGCATGATGGTGAAAGCATATCAAAAATGGTGGAAAGGCTCGACAACATTGTCAATCCTCTTGTGGCTCTTGGAAAGGTCATCTCCGAAGAAGACAAGGTGACCAAGGTATTAAACGCCCTTCCCGGCTCATGGTCCGAAAAGGTGACGGCAATCACGGGCTCAAAATCTTGAGACACTCAAGTTTGATGAGCTCATTGGGAATCTCCTCATTTATGAAGTATATCTCAAGGAGAGGAAAATTCTCAACCATCCACCTCTAAATCGGGTGCGCAAAATATTATTAAAGGCTTAGCATATTCTTCTAATAATGTTTATTATGCTAGTGATGAGGATGATGAAGAAAGCGGCGGCTCTTGTTAGAAAATTTGCAAAATTTGTAAACAAAAATAAAGCAAGAAAGCCAAGAGACAATTCTTGCTTCAAATACGGAAAATCCGGCACTATATAGCCGATTGCCCAAAATTAGCGGAAGAGGAACAAAAGAAGAAAAGCCTTTTCCAAAAAAAGGTGTTAAATGCGGACGTCAAAACTTGGGATGAATTACTTGAAACAACCGACGAAGAAGGAGAATCCGAACATGGTCTTATGGCCATAGACGATGAAAATACCGAGTGCGCTCTAATGCTTCATCTTCTTCCCTAGTTGATGAATTACAATGTGATTTTGATGAATTGCAAAATGAGTTTCAAAATTTGATTGTTAAATACAAGAATTTGAAAAAGGAGCATAAAGAGCTTAAACTAGAAAAAGATAAATTATTTACTTCTTATGACTCTCTTGATAAAGCTCATGCTATTACTCTTACTATGATCCGTACTCTTGAAACCGAAAAACAAACGCTCACAAATGATATTGAAAATTTGAAAAAGGATGTGCATCGATTCAATTTAAGTACGGATAAAGTCACAAAAATTTTAGATGCACAAAGAGGTGAGCATTCTAAATTAGGACTTGGTTATAAACCTTTTCAAAATGCTTTTAAGAAAAAAGGCCAAGGTCCAACCTTTGTACGTGCTAGTAGTCCTCGTATTATTACTTGTTTTTATTCTGGTAAGAATGGACACTATGCTAGCAATTGTAAATTGAAGAATAATTTTAGCTATTATTGGAGACCTAAAGGTCTCAAGTCTAACCCCCATGGACCCCAAAATTATAGGGTACCTAAAAATAATTCCTTTGTAGGTTATAGGGGCTATAACAACAATGGAAGATTCAAAATGGCTCGTGGACAGCGGATGTTCGCGCCATATGACCGGAAAGAGAGAACTTTTTACCAACATCAAGCTCCAAGAAGAGGGTATGGTCATGTTCGGCAATGGCAAAGGAAAAATTCTTGGAAATGGAGAAATTGGTAACTCTTCTTTCTGTCTTAGTAATGTTCTTTTAGTAGAAGGGCTTAAGTTCAATTTGATAAGTGTTAGCCAACTTTGTGACTCAAATTATAATGTTGTTTTTAATAAAGAAAAATGTCTTATTTCCAAAAATGATAAAATTATTTGTTAAGCAATTAGAAAAGGCAATCTTTACAAAATTTGTACAAGTGATTTGGTTAGTCAAAATGTTTCTTGTCTTGTCGCCAATAATGATTTAACTAGCTTATGGCATAGGCGACTTGGACATGTTGGATACAAAAATTTGCAAACTATTTACAAAAACCAACATGTAAAAGGACTACCCAAATTGAATTTTGAAAATCTTGGCTTATGTGACACTTGTCAAAAGAACAAATTAGTTAAAAGTAGTTTTAAGCCCAAAAATGAAATTTCCACTACCAAACCCCTACAAATGCTTCATCTTGATTTGTATGGGGATATTGGTACGGCAAGTCTAAGTGGAAAACATTACACCTTTGTTATAGTTGATGATTTTTCTAGATATACTTGGCTCTATTTCTTACAAATAAAAGCGATGCCGTTAATGAGTTTGTTAAGTTGTGTAGACTCATTGAAAATGAAAAGGAAGATACTATTAAGTCCATTCGAAGTGATCGAGGTGGAGAATTTGACGGCGAATTTAGAGTCTTTTGTGAAACCAAGGGATATAGTCATAATTTTTCGGCTCCAAGGACACCTCAACAAAATGGAGTAGCCGAAAGGAAGAATCGGACACTTCAAGAAATGAGTCGGTCCATGCTCAATGAATTTTCACTTCCAAAATATTTTTGGGCCGAAGCTGTAAGTACCGCTTGCTATGTCATTAATCGAGTTTATATTCGTCCTAAAATGAATAAAACTCCATATGAGCTTTGGAAAGGAAGAACTCCAAATATTAGTTATTTCAAAGTATTTGGATGTAAATGTTTTATTTTGAATACTAAGGATCAATTAGACAAACTTGATCCTAAGGCCGATGAAGGAATATTTATGGGGTATTCAATCAAGAGCAAAGCATATCGGGTTTATAATAAGACTAGTGGGGTTGTTGAAGAATCTATCCATGTCAAATTCAATGAAGCTTCGGAAAGGATACCAAATGATGAAAGTGATGAAGAGGAAATCGTTGAAACCATTGTTCAAGATGAAACTCAAAATGATCAACCTTCAAGCTCAAGTGTTCCTCAAGAAGATAAAGGTGATACTTCGAATCTTCCCGTAGCATTGAAATTTAAGGGAGATCACCCAAAAGATCTTATTATTGATGATCCCCTTGATAAAGTAATGACTCGAGGAAAATTTGCTGAGAAAGCTCTTATATCTCAAAAAGAGCCTAAAAATGCTAAGGAAGCCATTGAAGATGAGGATTGGTTTTTAGAAATGCAAGAGGAGTTGAATCAATTTGAAAGGAATGATGTATGGGAATTAGTACCTTGTCCTCCATCTCAAACCATTATTGGTACAAAATGGGTATTTCGAACAAGCTCGATGACCAAGGCAATATTGTTCAAACAAAGCAAGGTTAGTAGCTCAAGGTTATTGTCAAGAAGAAGGTATTGATTATGATGAAACATTTGCACCCGTAGCACGTTTAGAAGCTATTCGTATTTTACTTGCCTATTCTTGTTTTAAAAATTTCAAGCTTTACCAAATGGATGTAAAATCCGCATTTTTAAATGGTATTATTCAAGAAGAAGTCTATGTAAAACAACCTCCGGGGTTTGAAAATTTTTCTAGGCCTAATGATGTTTATAGACTTAAAAGGCCTTGTATGGTTTGAAACAAGCACCTCGTGCATGGTATGATAGACTTAGCTCTTTTCTTTTGCAAAATGGTTTTACAAGAGGTAAAGTTGACACTACTCTCTTTGTTTTTGAAAAAGGGCAAGATTGCTTATTAGTGCAAATTTATGTTGATGATATTATTTTTGGTGCTACTAATGAATCCTTGTGCAAGAAATTTTCTAAGTTAATGCAAGGTGAATTTGAAATGAGCATTATGGGGAGCTCAACTTCTTCCTTGGACTTCAAATTAAGCAATGCCAAGAAGGAATTTATATTTCTCAATCAAAATATACAAAGGAACTTTTGAAGAAATTTGGCATTGAAGAAGGAAGAACCGTCTCTACCCAATGGCAACAAACGTCAAGATTGACAAAGATGAAAAAGGCAACTTCGGTTGATGAATCCAAATATCGAGGTATGATTGGTAGTTTACTTTATTTAACCGCAAGTAGACCGGACATTCTTCATGCCGTATGCCTATGCGCTCGTTTTCAAAGCAATCCCAAAGAATCTCATTTAAGTGTCGTTAAAAGGATTTTTCGATATTTGAAAGGCACTATTCAATATGGTTTATTTTATCCAAAGAATGAAAATTTCTCTCTTAAAGGTTATAGTGATTGATTTATGCGGAAAATATTGATGATCGGAAAAGTACTTCCGGATCATGTCAATTTTTAGCGATTGCCTAGTATCTTGGTTTTCAAAGAAACAAAATTGTGTTTCACTTTCAACGGCCGAAGCCGAATATATTTCCGCGGCATTTTGTTGTACACAACTTCTTTGGATGAAACAAACTTTAGCGGATTATAAATGTTCTTTTGAAAATGTTCCTATCTTTTGTGATGACATATCCGCTATAAATATTGCGCAAAATCCGGTTCATCATAACCGTACTAAACATATTGAGATTCGACATCATTTTCTAAGGGATTGTGTCTCAAAACGAAAAATTGAGATATCTTTTGTACCATCTCAAGATCAATTAGCGGACATTTTTACAAAACCGCCATCTTCCGAGACTTTTGCATCAATACGAGCTCGGTTAGGCATAATGCATATTGAATGAAGCTTACGTTTGTATTTTGCACGTTTTTAAAACTTAGGGGCGAAAAATCGGATTTTTGGTTGAAAATTCGGATTTTGGAAAAACCGACAAGACAAAATGAGTGAAGGAGTTGAGGGCAACCGTCGCCTCAACCTCGACCGGCCGCCTCTAAGCTATATTTTGGCTTATAAACGTTCGTCTTGATTCTTCATTTTAACATTTTTTGGCCATTTTTCGTCCCCTTTGCCAAAATCACTAAAATTTCACTTCAAATGTATTTTCTTGTATATGTTTCATTTTTTGGACTTCATTAAGCTCGATTATCATCATCATTGCTCATCTTTACCGAATAAATGGTAAGAATTTTACTCCATTTGCTCAATTGGGTTGAACCCTTGAGATTTTGACTTATTTGCAAAATTTTTGATGCTAGTTTCATATGAATGTGATGAGCTTAATATTTATGATGTATTGAATGTTGTTTGAACTGAATTGGTGATGAAAATTTTTGGCTTAAATGAATTTCAAAGGCGTTATATATTTCTAGTTTTATTCAACGCACGCCAAGTGTTCGACAAAATGTTTCAATGAAATATTCGTCACTTACGTGATTCTCTCGATTTGAAAAGTCATATAAGTTTATAGAGATCATGTTTTATCAATCAAATGAGTTTTTGCAAGTCAATCGATCAACTTTTCCCTTTTATTTGGAATTTAAGCTTCAATTTTCAATAAGCTCGATAAATCGATAAATTTGCGCACTTTGATATGAATATACGATGTTTTTATCGTGCTAACATTCTTTTTGATGTAGTGTGGACTTTTATGCTTGACTAATGATGCTTGAAACAGGAAAAATGCTCATACGCTCAAAGAAAGCGAAAATAAGCTTGCAAGAAAAGCTATAAGCTAGGACTCTTGAAAGCCATAAGCTGTGAACAATGCTTAGTCCATTTGATGTAGTGTGGACTTTTATGCTTGACTAATGATGTTTTGTGACAGGGGGAGCTTATAAGCTCATGGAATTCAAGCTTAAGTTGTGAAAGCTAAGCTTTTAGCTTTTAGTTGTTGCTTGTATACTTGTTCTTTATATGCATGTTGATAGGGGGAGCATGTGCAAAAATGATTTTGAAAAATCTCTGCTCCTATCCTTGTGTGCTTGTACTTATGATGTATCTTGTTTGTAATTGATTGTTGTTTTAAGACCGAAAAATTTGTTTTGTTTTAAAATCGACCTTCTAAAATTGTTTTGGTTTGTAATCATCAAAAAGGGGGAGTTTGTTAGATAAATGTTTTTATCAAGATTTTGATGATTTTGTTTTAATAAGATTTTATACCAAAACAATGTTTTTATATGTTGTCCAAATACTCCTAAATGATTTAAAATGTTTTTACTAATTTTTGGAGTATTTCTTAGAGTTTTTAATTTGATAAAAATTGGACAACACTTTTGATGTTTTTGTTTAAATTGGTTTTTACACCAAAACTATGTTTATTAATGTTGTCTAAATACTCCCAAATGATTTAAAATGTTTTTACTAATTTTTTGGAGTATTTCTTGAAGTTTATTTTTGAAAAAATCGGACAACATTTCAAAGGGGCGGTCGACCGGTCGCCCAAAGTGGTCGACCGGCACTGTAGATTAGAAAATCGAAATGCAGAACTTACAGTCTTGAAAAAGAGGGAGGGGACCGGTCAAGGTGAGGTCGACCGTCGCACCTTGGGCGGCCGGCGCACCCCACCTCGACCGCCGCACCCCCTGCAACCCCTACCCGGATCGCACTATTTTTTCAAAACGGTCGAAATCTTCAACAGGGCAACCTCGCCCTTTGTTATTTTGTGACAAAAAAATTTCAACCGTTACTGTAACTGTGTGACAAGATTTGCTTTTCTATTTTGTACAATATTTCTACATCTTGTGATCTTCTTTTTGTAGACAAAAGTGAAGATAGAGGAGCCTATGTTGGGAGCCTATGTTGGTGAAGCTTCCCTATAAATAGAGGATGAATTGAAGACACAAGATATAACACATACAAGCAAAATATACAACAAGAAATCTGCAAATTGTTCAAGCTTTCATTTTTACATTCTTGTTGTAATAGTCTAAGTACTTTCACTTGCACATCTTTGAGGTGTAGGTTTTTTGATTCTTGATTACACTTGCACTCAATCTTTGTATTGGTTTCATAGAGTTGTAATCTTGAATTTTGTCCATCATTCAACACGAGACATCCTTGTGAGTATTCTTGTGATAAGAATACACTTGGGTGATTTAGGTGATAGGTGTTTGAAGAGTGTGGTACTCTTCAAATGTGGTGAAGGAAGATTGTGGTAATCTCCTTGAAGGTGTTGTAAGAGGATTGTGGTGATCCTTAAGGTGTTGTATTAATTGTGGTAATTAATAAAATCTTTTTTCTTTTTGAAATCCATCCCGGAGATACTGGGGTGGTAGAGGATTAGGCCCTAGGTGGGTTGAACCTCTTTAAATCAACGAGTGTTGTTTAATTTCCGCATTTATATTCGTGTCATTTACTTGTTGATTCGAAAAAGAGGGTGATTTGCGAAAAATCGACATAATCTATTCACCCCCCCTCTAGATTATCGTAGCCACTTGGACTAATAGTCCCGACTTAGGAACAACAAGCAAAATTAATAATTCGCTAATTTAATATCTCGCTAAGTTAATAAATATCTACAGTCCCAAATATTATTAATTTATAGAAGTTTAACTGTAAACTAAAAAGGTACATATGTATGTGTTTTAGTTAACTAGTTGATAAATTAGAATATATCGGACAAACAAGAAGTAAACCAATAGTTACAAAGCCACTATTCATCAGTTATCTTTTTTCTGTATATCTTCAGAAATTACTTAGCTAAACAATGTTATGGAGATAAGTAGTATCAGCCTAGCCAATTCATAAGTTGAAAATAATCAAACTACATAGTCTAACATCAATACAATGGAGAATTCCAATACGTGTCAGCATAAAGTTTAAAATAAATTTACGGGATTGTCCACTACGTTCACAAGTACAAGCGAGGCCGTTTTTTGCTCAAACCACTATCTGACCTACTAATTACTATCACCATGCCATGTTCGTTCCCTCTTTCACGCACCCAATCAAATAATTTCTCTCGAGATGAGAAAAACTCATGCGTCGTGAACACATCGGTGTAATCCATAACAATATCTTAAACAGAACCGAAGAATTAGGATAACATGGAGTAAAAAAAGCACGAAGAAAAGTAAAAGTAAAAGACATTATTGAAGAAAAAAAAGAATGAAAACAAAAATAAAGCAAAGGAACGAAAGACGAACAGATTCGAAGCAATCTCTCAACTCCAATTGAGTTTTAACGGCGCAATATGTTTCAATCTCATAGGTTGACTGTTTGATGGGCCTCCAATCGTCCACCTTTTGTTTTGAAGGCAATTTCTACCTTTTTAATTATTATATAAATACATTTTTATAATATTACTAGGTTTTTAATTGGAGGAAGGGTGAATTGGGGAAGGGTAAAGGGGGTATTAAGTATATATATTATTTTTAATAGGAAGATGGTTGTATTAAGAAGAGGGGTGTATAGATAGGTTTTGTGGTATTAAGGGCATCTCCAACCCATGACACAAAATTTGGTGAGAAAATCACACCACATTTGGTGCTTTGGTGTAATTCTTCAAAAATCATCTCCGACCCATTATACCACCAATCTTACACCACATGGGTATTTTAATATCTTCTTTTTATTTTGGAATAACAAATTTATTTGTTTATGCAATTATTTATTTTACTTATATCTTATTATTAATTAATGTAACTAAATAAAAACTTACATTTAACTAATATTTCATTAATTAATTATATTGCAAAATATACAAATAATATTACAATAAATAAATATACTAAATTGCAAGATAAATTACAAACGACTTTGATGCTCTTTTAATTAAATTATAATTTTGTTACTTAATTACTATAGTTTATAGAAAATTTTATGTTTATTTTATAATAATTTATTGGTAAATATTAAATATTGTTAGTTATTATAATTGTTCATTTAAATGAATTATATATCAAATGTAGGATACAATTGAAATTTAAGTTTAAAGTAGAAGAAAAATTGGAGAAAAGATAATATTTGTATTACACCAAATTTGGTATAATGAATAGTATTATATTAAATTCATTACACCAAATCTGGTGTAGGGTTTAGAGTTTGGAAAGAGTTTTCTCCATATTTTGTGCAATGGGGTAGGATATAAAATGGCCTTAACAGCGGCTCCTATTTCTATTTGCACTCTCTCTCAAACAAACGACTTTCACTGAGTTAATTGTATCTGTAAAACCTAGTCCCTCTTTTTCTTTCGCGGTCAATTGCTAGCTCGCACGCGGACGAGGGATTGGTTCCTCGATTGAAAGGTTAGTTTATCTTTTTTCAATTGTTTTCTTATCTCCGTTTTTATTCTTAATTAGGGTTTTCTTGAATTTTTATGTAATTTTGTTCAATTGTGTTTCGCTGTTTGATTTCTAAGTTGAATTGGCTTTTAATTCGTAATTTTCTTGAAATTCGAGCTAAAGAGTGTTGGGTGTTTGTGGTAATGGAATTTAGAAGTTTTTGAATTCTGAGCTAGATTTGGAATTCATTAATTGTTGCTTTAGGCATATTTGCTTGCCTTGTACTATTATTGCTTCTGTTTAACTTGTCTATCAAGGTTTGGATGCTCACTGATGACTTATATTTGAACCAAAATCTAATAATTTTGTCTGTTATAAGTGTATTGTAAATGTGCAAGCATTTTGAATCAATCTAATAATTAAGTGCAACTTACACATACTCGTATAGTCATTTGATCCGATTTTTTTTTCTTCTCTTTCTATTTTTCACACGTAGATGGCTGGTTCTGGGACACTTGATGTCCTTCAAGTCACATGGCATCTTCCGCAAACACTTTTGGTTCAATTTCCATAACCAACAGCATTTATGAGTGGCTTGTTGACCTCAAAAGAAAGTTTGACACTAATGTGTTGACATGTTAAAGCCTGAATTAAGATTGACTTGAGCATAACTCAAGTTTTCTTAGAAGATGTCTGGCTTCTTACTTGAGGCCAAGTATGAAAGTCTATAAGATGGCAGATGGAGATGTTCCCTAAAAGTAGATGGCTATTTTGTATTGACCTCATTCACTTGGATTCTATGCACTATACCTTCACCTCTCTCACCTGAAACTTTGGAGAAGGTGGTACAAGCATACACGTGCAACAAATTGCCACTTCAAATGAGCCTACAATGCAGCCACTTAAAATTACATTCCTTGATGTTTGATCCATATTATGATTCTTTTTCAATTTACAAAGATAGCAGTTGGTGCATGTTGTGCATCTATTAGGATGAAGCATATACATGTTATCGTTCTTGATCTGAGCTTGTGACAAACACTCAACTCCTGGCATAAATGTGCAGAATGGACACATGTTGTAAAGTGCCATCATCTATATGAAACACTCATCTCCTGGCACAGTATACTCTGAAAATGAAAAGTAAAGTGCCATCATCTATATGAAACAAGTCTAGGCACAATATTGGGATTCGACAAGCTATACCTTTGGTATATCCATAGTCAGTGGATATACAGACTTCCCTTCATGGGGAAATTAACTCAAGGCTAAACTTAGAGCCTTTCTCTTGTTGTAGAAACAGGCATTTAGAGGGTCTCAGTATTAGCAAGGGTTTCCAAGGTTTTCATGTTGCAGCATAAACCAGTGAATGTATTCTTTTAGATTATTTATTAAGCACATTTTTGTATTTGTTTGCTTTGGATCGTGCCATGTACTGATGATTTCCAGCCATGTACTGATGATTTGCTGGAATTCTTATGAAACAAATTTAGCATGACTCAGTAAATGCTGCATTTCATATTGATTTCTACAAGAACTTGGAGCTTAAGAATTCAGAAAGGCAGAAATCTGTCTCAAGACTGAAGTTGGGTGGATGTTTGAATAAGAGTGTTTTATGGGACCTTGTGCTTTATATTGGCGTTTCTTTAATTGAATTGTTTGAACATGGTTTTTATATGATTCACTGTTGGTGTTTAAGACTTGGCTGACCAAGAGTCTGTTGATCCTGTCATGGAGCTAGCTTATTGGTGGCGTGGCTTGTATTTATGTGGCAAACTTGCTTGTCTATCAAGTCAGCTCAATTCAACACCTTAACCCATAAATCTTGGTTGATTAATTTGTCACCCTTATCATTATCATTACAAATATATGGTTTCTGTTTAGATGCTTGTTGTGTAGAGTGAACAACTTATATCCATAGAAATAAAGAAAGAGTGGTTCGTCACGTGACTAGAATCGAGAAGCTAAAAAAGAAAAAGAGTTATTTACTTCCCTGATGTTTGGAACAATGCAGTTAGGATTGAATGAAAACATCCTGCTGATGGCTCAAAAGCTACCTTTAAAACCGTAGGCAAGTGCACCTATCGTTTTATAGTATAGATTATTGAGTACCGAGTGTCATTCCCACGAGGATTGTAAGTACTAATAATTACCGTCTTTTTGTTATTTAATCTAACAATTTTCAGAGTTTTTGTTTGATGAAAAAGGAAAACAAATTATAAATTGTAAAAATAAAGGAAGATTTGTAAAATAAGAAATCAAGAGATAGAAATGTGTTTGAATGTAAATCCCTCTAGAATGTTTTTGTGATTTGACAAGTTAAAAATACAACCGTAAGCCCTTAAGCAAAAACCAACCTCTTTTAATAAAATCTCATGTCTTGTGGACCGTTGAAATTCCCAATTTAAGTTAAACCCTTTCTCAAGGCGAAAAACTTCTAATCTCAAGTTGATTAACCGAAATCTCTTTCTAGTTAAAACCCCCAAGACAACATTATAGCGATTTGTGAATTCCCATATTAGGTTTGACCCTAATCCGGGAAGATTTATGTCGTCCCATATCTAGGATTGCATGCAACTCTTTTCACTTATATAGGTTCTATTTCACCATGAATGTCTCGATTTCCTGATGAAAAATAAACTTCAAATCAATATTGCGCATATATCAATTCGAATGAACGAAGCATAATATAAGTGAATCACACAAAATATGAAGATTTTATTAAAAACATACACACCTTAATCACAAATCCATTTTAGAGTTCATTACATTCAAACACTAGGAGTTTAGCTACACATGATTTTGACCAAAGAATAAATTACACAAGAAGATTTAAGTATTGTAGACATGGTGTACTTATCTTTCTCAAAATCTCAATTGGCTTCTTTCTTGATTGATGATGTTGCTCCAAGCCTTCTTCTCCAATATTGCCCCAAGCTTTCTCCTCCAAGACCCCTTGATCCCAATTCTACTTAATGAAATGAATACAATGAATATTTCCTGAGTATCTAATGAATGCCTCTCCCAACTTCAACCCTTGGCTTTTATAGGCAACCAATACATTGATAGTACTCTCTTTTGTTAAACAATTGCCTCCATTTTCATTGTTGGTTGGTGAATTCTTGTACTCAATTGATGATTGAGGGAATATGGGGACATGTTGCAGCAAAATTGGGTGTTAAAGGTGTATAAAAGTGGTCAAAAAGCTTGGTAGGTGAGTTTTCCATAATTTTCGCATGGAAAAGTTGCAGAAAAGTGCCCCGGACACGCCCGTGTCGCCCAGAACGGCCGGGCCGTGCTGTTTTATCACACAGGGAATCAGGGAGACATGGCCGTGCTTCCCAACACGGCCTGGCCGTGTCGGAGGCTGTTTTGTGCGAAAAAATCGAGTTTTTAGCTCCCGGCGGAACACGGCCGTGTTGCCCGACACCCCCTGCCCGTGTTGGACCAAAAATGCCCCGAAATGACGCGTTTGGCTTGGAATTCCGAGCGTTTTTGCATCCTTAAACTCCCCGGTATGTTTTGACATGAATCCATGGTCCGAAATTCACCAAAATTAGCCCCGAATGGTCAATCTACATCAATAAAAGCACCTCGGAGTAATATGAACTATGTACAATAAAAAATTTACAAAACTAACAATAAAATAACTCGAATTCTACTCAAATATACACATAAAACGTGCATAAAAAGACCCTTATCACCTGCAAATATCCTTTGTCATTGCATCTTGACTAAAGTTGTTAAGTAAAGATGTTTTTATGGAATACATTAACACGAAAGTATTTATGTTTCATGATCACTCTACATAGGAAAAGCTAGAAGCTTAGAAAAGAACTCTATCTGACTTTCTAGATGATATGGTATTTTTGTCTCTAATTTCGGTTGTCTTTTGGGGAGGGGTGGGGGGTGGGGTTACAAGCAGTTTCAAAGTTTTTAATCAGATCAAGAGTAGTTGTTAATGCTGAAACTGTAGCATAGCTTATATATTTCCTGTTTAACTTCTGCACTGTCAAAATGCTTAAAGAAAAATTGACGACCATGGTGCCTACACATACAATATCTAGACTTGGAGTGGTATACGTGGACTAGTTTATGCATAAGTCTTATTTATTAACGTAAAAGAATTTTCATTTGATTCTTCTTCTTTTGGTTGCATGATTGAGTATATATGCTCCAAGAAGATAACTATGCATGATCTTAAATAGAGTATCACTGTCAGTTAACCTATATTACTTGTTTCAAACAGATCCAGCTGCATAATCCAAGGCAAATATTGCAGGCTTTTGTTAGCAAGGGTTCTCAATGGGTGACAAGAGAAAACGCAAATCGTTGTGGGATATGGGAGAAGAGACTAAACAATTTTCTGGAATGAGGGAACATAATTCTTTGGCAGGAAGGGAGCACCATTCTAATCGTGATAGTGGACGTTCTCATGAATTTTCTGCATCTGGAACTTATACAGCACCAAAATCTAGAGATAATTCTGGACAGCCATATTGGGAATCAAATGAAGACAACCCAGTTGCTCCAGTAAATGAAAGCTTCATCAAAAGTGGACAGAATGCTCCTGAAGGAAAGGATATAGGTGGGGGGAATAGATATGACCAGCATATGTCTCCTGGATTTGATGGAATGGATCGACATAAATTTAAACACTCTATTGTAAATGATAGAAGCGATTCTTACAGGTCTGTCTTCATATATACATTTTCTATCACATTATAAGTGTGGAAAGTGGATTACCTAACAGTTTAATTTTTTTGGTTAAGAATTATCAGCCAATCAAGTTTGGTTTGCCTTACTTTATGCTGACAGGCACTCATCATTTACCGTGGTTTTGCAGAAACAATTAGAAATCCTCAATTGTAATGTTTACAATTGTTGGGTTTTTACGATGGCGTGCATTTTGTGGCATCGTAGGATAAAATCAAGAAAATGGGTTCTTTTCAAATATTTTCGCTATACAGAATTTTCCACAATATGCACATTTTTCATGTTCCCAACATAAAACTCCCTCCATCATAATCTTTAAGTATCCAATTGACTGAACACGAAGTTTTAGAGTTAAAAAAGTTCAATTTTTAAGTATATTTACAAAATTGCCCTCAAAATTAATGGTTTAGAGTTAGTAGTGTACACCGTTACCTGATAGGTGTTGTGAGAAAACTGGTTTCATTCAGAAAGAGTCTTATTTTGGGATGCCCAAAAAGGAATGAGTCGTTTGAACAAAGTGACTGTTATTCATCATTTTTCTTGCATGCACACTCTGCTTTATTTTTATTGTTATCTCATTATAGGCACCTGGGAAGAGCCAGGAGCAGGAGTCGGAGCAGAAGCAGAAGCAGGAGCAGGAGCAGGGACAGGGGAAGGGAAAGAGGAAGGGACTGGAGTAGAAGCAGGATCAGGAGTGTTGGTAGTCCGAGGGGTCAGACAAGAAGTCGTAGCCCAATAAGAGATGATAGACATCAATCTTATGGAAGTAGTGACCGAAGAAGCGTACCTGATAAATCATCTCAAGTCTGTAGAGATTTTTCTTCAGGAAGGTGCAAGAGAGGCAGCCAATGCAGATTCGTCCATTCTGAAAATAGTAGTCGTGCGGATCGGGATCTTGTGGCTGACGACACAGCAGAAATTTGGATAAATAGGGCAGATCGTGGCCATGTTTCTAAACATTCTTACAGCAAAGTTCCTGGTTCTGATTTACGGGATGATGTTTCTGATTCTTATCATGGGGAGGACGAGCAATTTCAAAACAAAAGTAGAAGTGCAGTTCCTTGCAGGAACCTCATGAAAGGTAAGTGCAGATGGGGAGACACTTGCAGATTTTCTCACCATTTTGCTTCTAATGAAATTGTTGGCGAAGGCAATAGATATAGGAAACCCCTTTGCAAGTATTTTGCAGCAGGCAAGTGTGATCGGGATAATTGCACCTTTTCTCACGAGGATCCGAAATTTAACAGCCTAGAAGGCAGGCGAGGTGTTACTGATGACCGCAGTTTACATGACAGTAATAATAATAGGAATGGTCTGACAGGGAATGATGCAACCAGAATCTCAGACATTGTGAAGCCTGCTGATCTGAGTGAATCAATTATGACAATAACAAATAGTACTGGTGACACTACTAATGCGAAAAATGATAATAGATGGGGCCTTGGCATGGAAAATGAGAACATAAGTTCGGAAATACCAGAATGGAGGGATGATTCTGTAAATCAGAATAAACGATCTTCTCCTCCTGGACGAAGTGGTAGCTATGGTTTGCATTTGCAAAATCAGGATGGAAATTTGAATGTGCAAGGACAAAAGACATTGCAGGGAGGCCAAATTTTTTCTATGGAAGCCTGGCAGCAGCAGAATGTTTCTCCAGTTTCACATATTCAACAGCAGGATAATGGAGTTATAGAAAATTATACAGGGAATTCATTTCGGTCTGATGTTCATGATGAGGTGAAAGACTCGAGAAATACCACACATCCAATTCCTTTCTCTGGTCGACACTTAAATGAAAATGGTGAAAATGTATTTCATGGCTATTCTTCTATTTCCAATGCTACTGATGGCGATCATAACATGCTCTGGCCTAAAACGGCAAATCGATTTAGTGGTGACTTGAATGGGCCTGATACAAATCTAGTAGCTCGTCAGAAAGCTGTTCAAATTACAGGGATGTTAGAAACAAATGCCTCACAATTGTTTTCAAATTTGTTAACCAGTGAGCAATTTGCTCAATTCACAAACTCTCTGGTGTCTATTCCTGGTCAACAGGTCGCTCCAGTGACAAACCCTACCGTGCAATCTAATCCAGTTATAGATTCTCGTGGTCCAATTGATCCCATGGAGAATGAGAGGGTTGCTAATGAGCATGAAAATTATACAGAACAAAACAATCAAATGCAGGTGAAAGGATCATCTCCATTATCTATTGTTCATATGGAGCCGGATAATTCAAAAGTGAATCATTCCGAAAGTCCAAATCTAAAGCAAGAGACAGCACGTTCGAATTCGAAAGTTGATGAAGGTAATAGAGCCATTGGTGAGGAAAGCAAGGGAGTTCAAAACATTAAGCATGCTGAAACTACAGATGGCCATAAGAAAGCTGAAGAGAGCATTGCTAACAAGGATGACAAAGGTATGCGTTTATTTAAAAATTCTCTTATAGAGTCTGTGAAGAACATCTTGAAGCCTACATGGAAAGAAGGTCGACTGAATAGAGAAGCTCACAAAGATATTGTGAAAAAGGTGGTTGATAAAGTAATCAGTACAGTTCAAGTCGATCACATTCCAAGGACACAGGATAAAGTGGAGCAGTATCTGTCATGTTCCAAACCCAAAATTGCCAAACTAGTGCAGGTAATACCTTGTCATCTAGTCAGTTTTAGTTACATATGACTTCATTCTTGAAGCACGAATTAGTCAAACTGTTGAAGAATGTGCTTCGCACTTTTGTGCTACCTTTAAAACTTTCTTCTTTTCTCTAACCAAAAAAAGGGAAGGATGAAGAAACACAAAAGAATATGGAAAAGGGAGTGTTTGCAAATACCGAAAAAAGATGATTCTCAGCTTTTAGCTGCAAAAAATCACTTTTTAGTTTTGCAGATACAAAGTTTTGCTTTTGCTATCGCTTTAATCAAAATCTAAAAGCTGGGAGTGGGGTGCTTCTGATTTTGGAAAAGTGCTTTTGGTATTTTTATAAATAGAAGAAGTTTGTTTCTAACATTCTTATCCTCATATTTGAGAAATATAATATTGGTGTACTAATAATAAGAACGATGTTTTTGTCCTCCATCCCAGAGCTCATTTTGAAACTGGCCTTTTTTTTTCCCAAACACTTCAACTTTGATTTTTCCAACTTTCAGCTTTTTTTGCACACACTATCAGTTTCTGATTATCAACTACTTTTAGCTTTTGTTACGATAAATCACTTTTTCTAAACGCAGAACTGTTTGTAAATACTCCCTACACGCTCATATTTAGCTGGTATACTATATACGATTGTGTTTTGATTGTTTCCTTGTGCTGGGTGGGGGACAGGGTATCTTGCATGCGGTTTGCGGTGATACATGCAGTTGCAACATCCTTCTCCTTCCTGATTTCATCCTCCTAATTTCCCACCCTTCACTTCCACTTTTACTTATCAAAACTAGAGTTTGTGCAACATATTAGTGAATTTCTTTGAGAGCATTAACACATCACTATTTATCCATCACCCATACATTACATTGTGATCCTTTGCTTTGTCTCTAATCATTTAGTGGTAATTAAGAGTTCTCTTCACTTATTACTTCATATTCATACATCCATGCGATAATGTAGTAGCTCTTCGCCCAGGAACAACTGATTGCTTTTGTTTATTCACCCTGGTCTTCCTGGTGGTAACACTCAAACTTCTGTTCTTTCCTGCAGGCGTACGTTGAGCGTTGTCTAAAGACTGATTCTTGAATCACAATATTCGAGGTTTCCTATATTTGCATCATTATTGAGTGTTTGTGTTAATTTTTTAAGTAGTTTTTTTTTTTTAAAACTGCACATTTTTCCAGGAAAGCATTTCTGGAACTTTTACCCTTACCAGTATGTGTGATTTGAGCATAATAGCAAATCTTGTTCCTCAGTTTACAGAATCTGAAGGATGGCTCTTCTTTCTATTAACTTGCCATATTGCCCATTTATTCATCTTAATCTTTGTTGTTGTTTATGAGTACAATGTAAGCGAAAACTAAGGGTGTTTTGAGTTTTAATTGTTAGAGTTGATAATCTTGATATGCGCGTGCGTTTATTTCTTAAATATGTTTTTGTTCTTGTCTTTTTAAGTAAATAAATAAATGACATGGTGATACTACTTACTAGTCAATAGTCATATGAATCTGTCTTATACTTTGATAAGTTATCACCCCCTGTCTTCCAAGATAAATGCAATGAATATGACCCAAAAATGATGTGCCCAAACCAACCAGAGCGATTTGGTTTCTTTTTCAAATTTATTTTTACATTTTGAAATTTTTAAGTTTCTTCATATATTTTTTAGGTTTTTGTAGAAGAAGTGAGAATATTTTATTGCCTCACGTTTAAAAAAGAACATGCAGTATAGTTGTTTAATGATATTAGTATGTTGCCCGTGCGATGCATGGAGTTTGATATAATAAAGTATTGTATAGTATTGATATAAAAAAAATATCTTATAGGAATGGTAATGGAGCGAGGCATGATGAGTATCTCAATGCCCATCCCGGCCATATCCATTGAACTGGGGAATGGTTGCAGAATGATACATCTTGACCCGAACAAATAATTTAAGATTTATTAAATTATTATTATTATTATACTAATTTAATATATTTTCATAAATATTATGTTAAACTAGTGTTTTACCCGTGCGATGCACGGGTGTATATTGTGAGGCCTCTGTTTTGTACTGTGATGTGTGCATTTTCCTAATAATTTTATGAATTATATATCCTGTATTATAATAACTTTGATATATCATCAAACAATAGACATGAAATATTATTTAATGTTTTTTTAATTGATGAATTCAAAAAAGAAAAAAATATTATACTTCATAATTATAAATAATACATTCAAGGGTGTGTATTTGTGTTCCATCTTCGAAAAGTGATTTTTCATAGAACCGCACAAGCGTACCTGCATCGCCTATTTCGTTTTAGTCATGTCTAGATTTTTAATAAGTGTGAAAATTGATGTCACATTTTTTTTCAAGGTTATAGCAGTACATTCGGATGAAATTTATTTTTCAAAGTTATTTGTATGTGTAAATTGGCAGCAAAGCTTTTTGCAAAAGCTCATTATAAAATAAATGAAAAGTTAACACGTGATATAAGATAATAGGAGAACTAATTACAATAATTAATGAAATAGTAGTCACCAAAACATAGTTTTGACAACATTATTGTTTTTATTAGATTTACTTTTTGGAGATATTTTTTATTTTTACCGATTTTACCATGTATTTTATTTATCCATGTTATTACAATTTTTAATTTTTTTTTGAAATTTAGTTGTGGAGATTTGTATTGTACTATTTGGATTTTCTATTTATTATGTTCTATCCGAGTTCTCATATTTGGTATTTTTCAGGATGGGCGATGCACGAATTGTATTTGTACAAAAATAATTTTTAGTGATTGCAATTTTTTTAGAATTTCGATAAATAATTAAAATAGAAATTTGATTAATTTGATTATAAATCATACAGTCAAACAATATAAAAATAAATTATTATATTAAAAACCCTCTTTAAGGACAATAAATTTGGTTGATAATAAATTTTGTGAAAGTGAATTGTATCTATTTATTGAACATGTTTATTTATAAGAAAGTGCCAATTTGAAAAAAAAAAATACAATTTCTCAATGCTAAATATTAATGTATTATAGTTTCAATACAACCAACAAATAAAGTCATTTCAAATTCCAATATTTTTAAGGGTTTAAAAAGTTAAACAATTGTTAGAATTATTAAAGGAATTAAACAAAAATTTTGTTTCATATTCAACAACATAATTTTAGGGAAAAATGAAACATTTCAAAAAATAAAAACTATCTATTTTTGTATGTGTATATATAAAAAAATATCAATCAAACAACTTCATATCTAATAGTCAAAATGTACAACTTTAAAAGTAAAATCAAAATACAATGATAAATATTAAAAAAATCTATTAACATGAAAAATATGTTAACAAATATAAGAAGTAATTTTCTATATACATTATTATGAATATGATTTCATATTAAATAAAAAATTTGTTTCTTCTTACATGAATATATATAATTATAATATGTATGGATATACATAATATATATAAATAATATTTGGATACATATTTTGAGATACTTTCTTCAATTAAATAAATATTTTTTGATTGAATTTAATCAAGTTAAATAAAATTCTATATAATTATGAAGAAATGAGATGAGATAAGCTCAAATATAGACTATACATGTATCATAGATAGTCAAAATACATGAATATACAAATTGATGTTTAGTAGCTCAAATGTATAATTTTTAAAACCCATTATAAAATAATGAGTAAATGTATAATATATTTTCTTTTATTTATTATGTTTATTTGTTTATTTTATGTGAGACCCCAGATTTAGCCGATTATATAAATAGAGGATTAAGAAATAATTGGGTTTTAATTATCTATACCTATTCGAGTTTACTGTTAGTATATGATTTTTAGTTGTTTTAATAATTGATATAAGTACTTTGATTTACTATAGCTTGGTAATATTTTAGTGGGATTTAATTTAGTTTAGTGCTTGAGCTATGAATTTTGGAATTTAGAACTTGTAATATTATATGGATGGTATTAGTTAATTTTATTATTTTAGAAGTATTAGAATTGAGAGAGTAAGTAGTGATTATTAATGGTTTTACTTAGGTTATGTCACCTATTTATCAACCCTTTCTTTGAACCCTCACCTCTCGTTCTAAACCACTCAATGACTCAATATAAATTGTTTCATCAAATATTTTTAGATTCACTTTGTATATTTTAAATAAACTCGTACTTTTTTTTAAGTTAAGTCTATCTTAGACATTACCTTAAATCCATTTTAACTAAAAATTTAGAAGCTCAAAGTATTTCATAAGCTTGAATTTTTAAACTTGCGTCTAATATTTCGTAAACCATTCTTATACACATTATTTAATGAAAATCCTCCATCTTCATTCTTATTTCACATAACTCATTTCTTAAATTACTCAATTACCCATTGATCTTGAAAAAGCCAGTAAAACAGGTTTGTTTATCATTTTAATTGCCTCATGAGGAACCCAAATTTAATTTCATTTCCTTTAAGTCCAAAAACAATTCCTACCATTTTTCTAGCCCAACCAAATTCTATTTCAAGAAAGATGAATCAACCCATTAATAACTTTTCTTCTAAAGTGGAGCCCAATAATTAAAAAAAAATTAAATTGGCCTAATTTCTTATTAATTTTCGGTCCATGCTCCTGGAATCCAAGCCAAACTTTAAACAAATTTTAAAGCCAAAATCAAGTCCACTCTTCTACTATAAAAAGGTAACTAACGGCCTCAACACTCATTTCCTTCATTCCAAATCTAGAGCACAAGTTTTTTTTTTCTCCTTAGTGACCACTGCCGAGAGGTAGTAAATAAATTCATTCTTTCTTCCAAATATTTTCCATCCATGCTTTAAAATTAATCATACCCAATTACCAATCCACCACTTAGGATATAATTTCCATAATTAGGATTGAAGAATCCATCATTGTCGTGAGCTTGAGGTGTCAAGTTGGTGGACCAAACTTTGTTGCACTTGCATCTCACATGCAAATGAGGAATTATATCACCTATCAAGTGTAGAACATAAATGTGTAAGTTGATCGTTCTTCTTTTGAGGCGTAAAAGGATATGCAGGATTTTGAAGTTTTAGATAATTTGGGTTAATTTATATGTATATTGTGTAGGTGAGTTGATTGGAGATTTGAATTGGAATAGTTATTGAAGTTCTTGCCGGATTGAGTTGGTGATCACCTTTTTTTTCAAACGATAGACTTTATATATAAAAACTCGAGATGATACAATGATTCATACAATCGAAGCCCACTGGCTTGCTTCCTACATGACTAATCTAAAGCCAAAAGGGGAATTGGTTTTCCCAATTACACTTTTCACAGTTATCCAAAGCCAAAAGAGATAATCTATTACAGATGTTCTTACTCTTTTGCTCCAACAAACAAAAAACCACAAGACTAAAAAAGGTACCAAAGTAGAAAGATGTCTTCGGCTATTGTAGCAACCTCAAACGCAAACGGAATTTTGTTGTTGAGTTTGTACACAATATCCTCATCATCTATGCAAATGGTGATCTTTTTGAGGCCTTTTTGAAATCCCAAACACAAAGCTTTCCCGATTCCACAAAGTTGAGATTCCACTGGACTATCAATATTGTCCCTAGAATCACACCAAGCCTGAATCATTCTTCCATTAGTATCAAGAATCCAGCCTCCAATTCCAGCCCGTCCATTCATCCACATCGCTCCACTGACTACCCGAGATATAGGTCCTAGAGTTAATGAGAAGCTGCCATTTTTCTCCTGCTAAGACGAGGCAGATGACAGTAAACAATCCTGGGAAGAGGCCGTCTGCCTGGCTCCCAAGAATTCTTGCCATTCGAACAGTGCACCTTCCGCAATCTCTTTCTCGTTTCTCCAAATTTTTTCGAACACCCAAAGGTTACGAGATTTCCAAAGCCACCATAGTATATACGTGGAAAGTTGAATCCGGTGTTGAGATATTTCGCTTTTATCCAAAAATCCCAGATTTCCCCACCACGTTTTGATGCAAAAGTCTGGATTAAGAGTTTCATTCCAATTCACCAATGCAGTTTCCAAACCGTTTTTGCCCGTTCACATTGAAAGAAAAGGTGAGAAACAGATTCCGGAGCATTACCGCAAACTTGACAGATCCCAGAAGTGTTCATTCCTCTTCGTAGCATTTGATCACCGGTTGGTAGAATATTGTTAAGACACCTCCAAAGAAAATGTTTAACCTTTACTTTAGCTTCAAGAGTCCAACAACTCTTCCAAAATGAGTACATATGCTTCATACCATTGCTTGCTTCAGGAAAATCTTTTGAAATCTTTTCCTGCTGTATAAGATTTTGGAAATCGTTTAATGAGAAAAATTTACCATTCCTTTCCCAATGCCACACCAATCGATCTCTCGCACCTACAAACGAAATGGGAATCTGCGAGAATTGCTTGAAAGATCATTTAATGAAAAACATTTAAAAATCAGCTCCTTGTTCCAATTCAACTCATCATTATTAAATAAGTCCCTAACCCGAAAAATATCGAATTCACTGCAGTTTTTCAATTCAGGTTTAAAAGATTTCAGCATTAGGGATCCAAGGTGATTCCCAAACTCGAATGGATCTCCCATACCCAACTTGATATCTAATTCCCAAAACAAGAGTACTTTTAGCTTTTAACCAACTTCTCCAAAGCCAAGAATCCCCACCCTTTGGTTCTACAGAAAGTAAGCCTTCTTTAGGAAAGTATTTAGCTTTCAGAAGTTTACTAATGAGAAGATTAGGCTGGGTTACAAGTCTCCAAAGTTGTTTGGCTAAAAGGGCATTATTAAAGAGATAAATATCCTCAAAACCCAACCCCCCACAATTTTTGGTTTGAGTCAGTTTTTCCCACGAAGCCCAGTGGATTTTACCCTTCTCTTTCCCCGCCCCCCCAACCAAAAATTGGCGATAGCTTGATTAATCTCCTTGCAAATAGTAATGGGAAATTTAAAACATGACATAACATAATTAGGAAGAGCATTCAAAACCGCTTTAATTAACACCTCCCTACCAACTTCGGAGAGGAAAAAATTACTCCACCCATGAACTCTTTTTTTTAACACTCTCCACTACATATTTAAAGACCTCTCTTTTGGATTTTCCAATAACCATAGGAAGGCCAAGGTATTTAGCACTTCAATGTTCAGTCACACCTTTCAAAACCTCACAAATCTCCTATTTAAAATCACAAGAAGTGTTTTTGCTAAATAAAACCAAAGACTTCTCAAGATTAACCAATTGGCCAGACACAATGCAATATTTATCAAGAATATCAGAAACAATTCTAGCCTAATGAACAGTGGCTTCACAAAATAAGATTGAGTCATCTGCAAAGAAAATGTGAGTAACCATAGGGCCACCCCCACATTCGAATGCCATGGAACAAAGATTGAGCTTGAGCTTGTTTGATTAAGTTAGAAAGGGCCTCGAGACGAATAATAAACAAGTAGGGGAAAGAGGATCCCCTTGTCTAATGCCACGGGAGGGAGAAATAAAACCAGACACATTACCATTAATATTGAAAGAGAATGAAGAAGAATTGATACAAGTAAGAATCCAATGGACAAACTTCAAATGGAAACCCATTTTGCAAATAATAGTCCCCAAAAATTTTCATTCCACTCTATCATAAGCTTTGGACATGTCAAGTTTAAGAGCCATAAAAGTTTTCTTGTTTTTTCTGATTCCATTTAGGAAAAGGATACACTCATGAGTTATAGCAACATTATCAATAATCTGTCTACCTGGGATGAAGGCGGGATGATTAATGCTAATGCACTTATCCAACACAGTTTTCAACCTATTAGCAATGATTTTGGAAATCACTTTATAAGACACATTGCATAGGCTAATCGGTCCTCGAAATGATTATAGATGTGGGATTTCAAACTTTAGGAATCGGGGTAATGATTGTATGGTTACAACTTTTGAGCATTTTACCACTTTGGTGAAGAAAGAATTAACAAAAAAGCAAAATTTCTCAAAGAATAATAGGCCAAGATTTTTGAAAAAGAAGGGAGTCATACCATCAAGCCCGGGGACTTTGTTGAAATTTGAATCGAATAAGCGCATTTTTGATTTCCAATTTCTCCACAGGCCCGATCGGAGTATGGTTCATTGTAGTGGAAATTGACCGAGGAATTCCTTCAAGGATTCTTGTATCTAGTGGGGGTTCACGAATCAAGAGGTGCTTGTAGAAATTACTGATTTCGATTCTATAGCTTCGTGGAGTATCACAAAGAAGCCCATCCGACCCAATGAGTTTGTCAATACAATTGGTTTTTCTTCTTTGGATGGTACATGCGTGAAAAAATTTAGAGTTTCGATCCCCTTCTTTAAGCCATGAAATTCGGATTTTTGGCTCCAAAAAGACTCCTCATCCTGTAAGCCTTAGCCAAAACCGATCTCACCGAGCCCATTCCTTCCAATCACCTTGGCCTCTTGCCTTTTAATAACAGAGTCTTTCTTTGCATTTTTTAATGGTTTTCAAGGCATTGGTTTTGTGACTTTTGTTCCAATTGATGAAAGCCATGCGACAACTAGCAATTTTTTTGAACTTGGAACATAGGCATGCCTCTCACAGTGTACTCAAGCCTTCTCAACTAAACCGTCCGCCCCATCCCAGCCAGCCCACTTTTTGTCGAAAAAAAATCATTTTTGACCAAATTTACCCACAAGCTGAGTTTCCAAAAACAACAAGCAGTGATCAGAGGACTGTTTATCGATATGGTTCACAATGCCTCTAGGAAATTCAAGAAGCCATTCTGGGGATCTGAACAATCTATCCAATCTCTCCTCCACAAATCCCTCGCCCTCTCGATTATTAGCCCACATGTAATGGTGCCCTTTGAAATCAATCTCTCCCATTTCCATGTTTGCAATGAAATTTTTGAAAGTATTAAAACTTGCATTGCTACGCTTCCTTCCACCTTTCTTTTCCTCATGATCCTTCAAATCATTAAAATCACCTCCCACAATCCATTGTTTTTCCCCATTTCTCTTTAGTTTCCTCCAAGTAGTTCCATTGGTCTCTCCTAACGCTATTATCCGTACTTGCGTAGACAAAAATAATCCAAAAGTTATCCTCACTGTCGCCTCCTTCAATCTCCAATTCGATACAGAAACTAGAAGCACAGATTTGCTTCACCTTAATTCTATCCGCCCAATAAACAAACAAACCACCACTTTTACCACACGGGTCAACACAAAACCATCTATCACCCATTTTAAGTTTCTTACAAACCGTTCCAACAAAAGCTTTTTTTTTTCGTTTCACACAAAAATACCATATCAGGAAGGTGGAGCCTTAAGGCCTCATTAAGCTGGGGAATTGTAGCGGGTCCTCCCAATCCCCTACAATTCCACACACATACTCTCATTGATAACCACGGGCCCATTCAAGGCTGGCCGCCTCCACCTTATTCGGATGATTTTGCGGGTTTTCTCCCATCGTATCAGCTTTATGTTTCTTGAGTTCATTAGAGGGGAATATCCCATCCTCTTCATCAACCAAATCAAGATTTCTTTTTTGGCCTGTAATGTTTATTCCATAATCATTTTGTGTTTCCATAGGGATGTTCTCTGCATTGTCACTCCCTCTTTTTCTGATATATCTTTTTCCTTGTTTAGGAATTTTTTCTTTTTTACATTCCACCACAGGAGCTGCAAATTGAATTTCCTTAAAGGGTGTTCTTTTGCCATTTGCTTTCACACAAACATCAACCATCTCTTGGCTGTCAATGCACATAATATTTTCTTTGTTCCCCTGATCATGCAATTCGACTTGAGCCTTCTGGAATTGGGTTATCCTACTTCCATGTTGGACACTAACGTCATGGGATTTCTTAGGGCTGACATTAGGCTCCACTTCTTTTAGATTTGTGGGATGTGTCACATTTATTGCAGGAATACTACCCTCCCCTTCATATCCTTCATTGTTACTTGCACTGGGGGTAATGCTTTTATCCTTCTTTGGATCACTGCAACCCACATCTCCTCTGCTAGTTTCCGCCACTCCCACCCCCTTGTTGCTCTGTTCTTTATTTTCAGTTTTTTTGGGTGAGGCAATTCTCTGATATTTAAACATCATTCTCCCCATACCGACTTCCTCAACTCTTAGCCACCCTCCGAATTGATCTTCATGCATATTATTATTAATGATATTTTCCTTCCGAGCACAACAACTTCTCTCCAAGTGACCAACCAATCCACAATAATAACAAAAATTTTGTAAATTTTCATACTTGAATTCTGCCCAATGGCTCTCTGTGCCCAACTTGATTTGAGTACCCCGAATCAACGGCTTCTCCAAATTAACTTCCATCAGAATTTTAATGTGACGACCTTTAGAGCACCCTGTTTCCGGAATAAAGATGTCGGATATTTTCCGGAATTTTCCTCCAATTTTTCTCCCAGTCTCATTACTGAGCCAGTGGTGGGGGATGTTCCAAATCTGCACCCAAATGTCAATGGAGTTCATCAAGCTTGCTGTTTCCAACACATTCACCGGCCATTCTCGGAGTATGAGGTATTGGTTATCAAAAGACCAAGTTTCCCCCCCCAAGAACTTTTAGTTTATCTTCTTGAGATGTGAAGACGAACTGGAATAAATTTTCTCCAACTTCCCGGATTGTAAACTGATCTTTCGTTTGCCAGATGTTGAGGGTTGTGTTTTGAAGCTCTGCAAAATTGGGTTTTTTGTAGCCAAAGATTTTTCCCAGTAAGCTTCTTTTGCATTCCTCAGTACTTTTAACCACATCTTTATCCTCTAAGGAAGCTTCTTCTATTTCCTCTTAAGTTAAGGAGAATTTTTTAATCCTTTCCGTTAAATCTAGATCCATAAGAGCCCAAAAATTCCTCAGCCTTTAGATCCAACTACAATGACCACAGATCTGTCCACCTGGAAGATCTAAGAAACAGAAATGCAACCAACAAAAAAAAGAAAAAAGTCAAGAAAAGGAAAAAGCGAAATAAATGGCGATAGAATAGTACCAGTGGGGTATCAAGAGGTTAGGTGGTGTTGGAATAATTTCCTAAGGAACATGGTTGACTGCAATAATGGTGAGTGGGGGACAACAATCTTAAAAAACAAGTTAAAACTTACATAATCAATTAAAAAATTTAAAAGTTAAGTTACTCTTATCCTTACACATGTCCATAAACCACCATAATAGCTTGGAACAAAAAATAAATGGAGACCAAGGAAAGTTCACCAAAAACCGCCGACCAGAAGGCAATAAGGAAAGCAAAGACAAAAATGAACAAGGACAAAGACAAAGACACACAACTAGGGTTCTCTCATTCTAGAGAGAGAAATTTCCACTCTAAACAAAAGAGACTCAAACCCGGATCATGAGGTTTGTCTACCTTTAGTTTGAGTTGGTGATCACTTGAGGTGGACAAAATTTTTTTCTATCTTTTTTCAAATGGGTTTCTTAAAATTATTGTTAAACCATGAAATTGATTGAGCTAGTATGCATTTATATGTGTATTTATGTGATAATTGTCATGGTTTGACAAATTGATGGTTGGTTTATTTATAGTTGTTAATTTAATCAAAATTTTATTAAATTTGGAGGCTAATTTGTAATTACTAAAATTATGGGGCTATTTTTGAAAGCTTTAAAAATGCTATTTTGTGGATCTTTGTTGATTACTTTAATTAGTAGGGGTTAATTTTCAATTTATCAAGAGTTTGGAGGTGAATTTAGTAAGAATCAAGAATTTGGGGCCAAATTACAATTTTCAGAAACTGTCCTACCCATTTTTATGAATTTAAAAACTGACTTGGGTTTATTTTATATTTTTAAGGAACTTGGAGTAAATTTTGTAGGTTTTAAAAATGCATTTTGTAGTAATTTTGTAAAAATGAAAATTCTTGGGGTCAATCTATAAATTTTCGAAAATCGTTGTATTGTTCTAATTTTTTTTTTTAAAACTGCTGCGGGCTGTCTGTATTTCTTCATAATGTTCGAGTAGTAACTATGAATCCCGTTTCCTGTTTCTCATTTGGCGTGGGTGGTTTGGGCAATCAATCGAACAAGTCGCCTGTTGATGTTTGCTCGACTACACATGTGCCTATTCCCATTTTTCTGGTCGGGCCGGAGACGGCGGCAAAACTTGGGTCGTAGTATTGGTATATTCCAGAATATGACGAACTCTGGGTATAAACCCATAGCTAAAGAGTCGTCGAGCCACTCGGAGAAATTAGGTGGCTGGAGGCTCCGACTTGGTGAGTTGGAGAATGCAATAGGGTTCGATGTTTGATCAACATCGACCCTGCATTTATTTTGTGCATCTCGTTGGGTTTTAAAATGGGGCATAAAATCTTGCCCGTTTTAAAATCAGGCTAGAATTGGAACGTTAGGGTGCGGTGTTTATTCCACATCGACCCAGTGTTATTTTGTTTATCCTGAACGTTGGATTTTAAAATGGGGCATAGAACCCTGTCTGTTTAAAATCGTCTCAATTACCGAAACTACTTTCTTTTCGCATTTGAACTTGTGTTATATCTGCATGACCATGATAATCATAAAAATTATTTACTTATAATCATTCAATAAGTTTGTGAGTAAATTTAATGTCTGGTTATTTTGTATCTATATTATACGCATGAAAACTATTTTGCACACCAAGTGCTCTGCTCAATATTTTATTAAAAAAAATTTATATGTTTCTCATTTCTTTAACTACTATGTATTCCCATCCCCTACCTGCTGGGTTCGTTTAGCTCATCCCAAATTTTTTAAAATTTTCAGAGATTGGTGAGACTAACACCAAACCACCTACGGAAGAATAGTAGCGTTGAGACTATTGGATTGGACTAGTTTGGGACTTCATTTAAGGATTTTGCTTAGGGGATTGTTGTCATCTTATTTTATATTATTTGTCCTTATTTTATTTTGTAAGTTAAGACTTCCGCCGTATTATATGTAATAAACTTAGGCATGTATCTTGGATTTTCTGGACTTTTCTATAGATTTAGATTTGGTCAAGTTATATATTTCAGTTATTGTAGTTTTCGGTAATTATTCTTGTAGAGCCTAAGTTGGTATAAATCCAGAGATGTACCTGATAATTGGTGTTTTGTGATTAGTTTGGTCTATTGAATTTGGGGCGTTACATTTTATATATGCAATATAGGTGTCAAACTGAATACTGTAAAAAGATGATTAATTGAATATATTATACGTCAAAAATGGAAAAAAACTATTTAAATTTAAATAAAAAGAAGACAAATATAATAGTTAATGCAGCACACACATATTTGGAAAACTTATATAATTCTATCTTTTATATAACTTTAAAAATTGATTTATTTAAATAAAGTTGACCTCCAGAGATAATAAAATCTCATTTTATTAATTAAATCCAAAAAGCAATTTTTTTTTATTGTTTTTAGAAATTGAAAAATGGGCGGGAAAAGTAAGAGTTACTATTCTAAGAATAGTCTCTTATTATATATATAGATATCCAACAATAAATTAAAATTTTAGAACGAAAAAAAATGAAGAAAACAAATTGATTATATTTGAAGCAAATTTGTACACGTACTGAAAAATACATATTGAGTTGTCTAAAACTTTAAAAATTATATTTTTACTTAATAATCATCGATAACTAAATTAAATTGGATCAATTGAGACATAGTTGAAATTTATACCAACAAATTACTATGTATGTTAATATAATAATAAAATCAGAGTATCATTTGATTTGTCGATAACAATATCATTCTACTCAAATTATGATTATTTGAGAAACTATCTTATAACATAAAATATTATTGATAAATAAATATAATATAAATATATAATAGTACAAATAAATAGCATTTCTTTTATATAATAAGTATTTACTTATTACAGAGACTACTAGGACCAACGAGAGGACGATAAACAAGTAAAGGAAGACATGATAGAGGAATTAAATAGACAGAAATGAAGTGCAGAAAAATAACAAAGCATAAAAGGAATTATATAAATATAATATATATATATATAATATTTATATATATATATATATAGTATATATATATCTATATCTTGATCGAGGTACCCCCAGTTTCTCTCAAGGATACCTTTGCAAAGGTCTCCACAGATCAAGTAAGAACAAGGAATTTAAAAGGCTAGGCGATTAAACCATCCATAACATAAATTAAATGACAAAAATTCAAAAGACAGAATGTAAAAGGTTAGGCGGTTAAACCGGCCATGAACATGAATTTAAAAGACAGAATTTTAAATCAAACCTTTTACATATATGGGAATATATATATATATATATATATATATCACAGCCGCTTCTGGAAATAGTATGAGAAATTTTTCCCGTTCTTTTGCAGTTATTATAAAAAGTAAAAAATATATGTGTAAAATAAAACAATGATAAATATGTTGTATTTCATTATGTTTGGTAGTCAAGTTTCTTTAAATAATTATTTTTTAAAATAATATTAAAAATAAAATTATTTAAAATTAGCTTTCCAAATATGTATGTGAACTGCATTAATTATTATATTTATGTTTTTCTTTTAGTAAAAAAAAAAAATAATTTTTGTATTTTTTATCAGTTTTTTACGTATAATATATCAAATTAATCAATTTTTTATGACCTTCAGTTTGACATCCATATTATATATAAAATATAAACGACGAAGACCTAATAAAGAAAAATATATAAAAAATATCTACTCATCATTTTGTAATTTGTAGCGGACTTTATAAGTTATGCATTTGAGCTATTGGACATCAATTTGTATATTAATGTATTTTATTGCTATTTGTGATCTCTATATATAGTTGCTATTTGGGTTTATCCCATTTCTTAATAATTATTTAGAATTATATTTAAATTAATTATATTCAATTAAAAAAATTAACTAAAGAAAATATATCAAAATATGTATCCAAATTTTATATCACATGTATCTACGCATAACATTATATATATTTATGTAAGAAGAAAATTAAGATTTATTTAAAATGAAATTATACTCATAATAGTATTTTATATATAGAAAATTACTTTTTATATAATCACATACTTTTCATATTGATTGAAATTATTTTTTATATTTATCAATGTATTTTGATACTCAAGTTTTAAAGTTGTATATTTGGAATTATAAATGAGTTTTTATGTTTGATAATTTTTGATATATGTGTATATATAAAAATAAAACAATTTTATTTTTTTTTTGAAATATTTCGTTTTCCCTTAAAATTGCGTTGCTAAATATAAAGCATGGTTTTTGTTTAATTTCTTTAACAATTTTGATAATTAGTCAGTTTTTAAACCCCAAAACATATTATAATTTGAAATAATTTTTATTTTTAATTTTATTGAAAATATAATTTATTAAATATTCAGGATTAGGGTAGTAAAAAAATTCCACATTGTATAGTTAAAACGTTTTTCAAACTTTTACTATGTCATGCATAGATAAACATGTTCCATAAATAGATACAATTCATGTTTACACAATAAAATATTTCGTATTTAAAGAGATTTTCTTATAGTCTATAATAATTCATTGTTATTGTTTAATTGTATGATTTATAATCAAATTAGTTATCTTTATATTTTAATTATTTTTTAAAATTTTAAACTTTTTACAATCACTATTCTTTTAAAACCTAAATAACATAAATACATAATTTGTGAAATAAAGAATAAGAACAAGTAAAAATGAAAATATCCTTCGGTTTAATTTTTAGAATTAATAAAATAATAAATTATAAATATATTGAATATATATATATATATTTATATATAATACACATATTCGGGAATAGGGATGAGAACAGAGAATTCCCATTTTATCTTATCAGAATAGAAAGGGGGACGGGCATATAAATAATATCCCTATTCCATTCCCGATTCTAAAGAAGTAGAGATTCCTTATCCCAGCTTAGATCCCGAAATAACCAGGGATTGACCCCTTCTATTCAATTACCAACGGGGATGATGCTAGAGATATAATTAATTGAACTATTAGAAAAATATACGTGTAACAATACCAAATAGAGGCCTAACAAACATATATCCCGTGCATCGCACGGGCAAAAGACTAGTTTGGATTAAATCTTCATACAAAGCTTCCTTGGAAATGGAAGGTGGATTTTGAATCTCAAAACTAAAAACTAGAAAATGAAGCTTGCCTAAAGACAATTGAAAGCTTCTCTAAAAAATATTTCGGAATTTAGTTTTTTTTTTTCTAACATCTAAGAAAGATGGAAAGGATTTGGACTTGGAGAAGTTGTTGAAGTTTTCTTTCTTGTTTTGGCTTCTAAAAAACTTGCCTTTCTTTTGAGGGGGATCCCCCCTTTTTATAGAATTTTTAGGGTTTTTTTGGGAATTTTTTATAATTCATCTGATAAAGAACGCATCTTCTTCTGATCTAAACGATTCTCTTCGATTCCCACGTTGCTACTGATCTTTGCCGATATAAAATTAATAATATATATTATTTATTATTGACATTCCATTGTTTCCAAAAAAGGGTTCATTATCATCTGCTAAGTGTATTGAAATATCTTCAGAGGCTGAAGAGGATTAACTGTCTTCTCAGTAGTGTATTTTTACGGGATGGCTTGCATTTCTTCGAGTTTTTTCTTTGATGCAAGCATGGCTGCCATTTGGGATTTATGTGCTAGGAATTACATTGTTGTGGTGTTTGAAATGTTTTGGAATCTTCGGAGGAGTATTGCCTTGACTTGTAATCCGATTTTCTCGTTTGTTCTGAAAGGTTGGGTGGAATATTGAATTTGTCCCACCATTTTATCCCGAATCTTCATTGGATCACTGGAGTTTTGTGATTAGTATATTCAACTGTCCATGAAAGAACCCATGGAAGATAGAATTTTGAACATAAGAGGGATATTGTTGGAATTTTTGTTCTTCTGGTAAGGGTTTATAATGGTTTTTGAACATATTGAAGGAATTTGGTACTAAGGGTTTCAAAATTTCATTTTCAGGTGATGATCCGAAGCAATCCCACCATGAAACCGACAATGCTGGAAATAGTTTGGTGTTGCATTCTCTAGTATTAAAATAGAAAAGCCATGTGTGTTTCTGTTTTTGGTAGTTCTAATAATTAAAAGGGGCTTTGAAGAAATGATCCGCTTTAAATTCTTCTAGAAAATAAAGGGATTTGGATAGGTCATGTCCCCAATCTGCTAGAGTGATGACTTTAGTAATTTTACTGGTAGAATACGCAGGATGTTCATGTGTTTCATGGAGAAAGAAATGTTTGTAAGTGGCAGAATCAGTAATTTCAAGAATGGCTTGATAGAATTGAGGAGCTTTACTAGTTTCCCATGGTTTGTAAGACCATCATTTTCCAAAGTATTTTTGGAGAGTTTGAAAAGGATCTTTTTTCATAGAAATCTCTTTCTACATTGATGATATTTTGCCATTGAGGTTTTATGAAAAAATCTGAGGAAGGTTTCAAGGATTCTTGTGTTAATGAAATTTGAGAATTTGAGAATATAGGATTGGAAAGGGTTTTTGAGGAATCATTAGATTCAGATATAGCTTGAAAGATATTTGAAATAGTAATTGGTTTTGAAGAAGTTTCACCTGGGCCTTTATTTTGTTGTACTTTGGTTAAAACCTTCTTGACCTCTGGCGTTTCAGGAAGAACTTCAAGAATTTGAAGTCTTTTTTCAAGGTTAGTAGTTCCTTGTTTTGGTGCCTGGATTTTTGACTGGGCGGTACCTCTCAATTCTTCTTCTTCTTTGACCACGACATTGTACCATGATTTTGGTTTACCGGAATCAATAGACTTTTTACCTTTATCTTTTCTGGGCGGCATTGACTCTGTTTTAGAGGAATTCTCTGTTAAGAAAATCTGATATAGAATTTGTATCTTTAATAAATTCAATATCAAAATCAAAAATACTGATCATGGCTTGCCATCTTGCGCAAATCTGTTTTGATGCAAGATTTTGAACATCTTTTGTGAGACCCTGAATTTTAAATTAGCCAAATTGTAATAATCCGGATATTGTACCATGTGACTAATGTCACAAATTGATATTAACAAAATATAGTTTAAATTTTTATATTCTTAGTATCTAAATATTAATGTTATCTTATCTCCCTAACTTACTAGTTGCTAATTCTAACTACCCCTAAATGATATATTACTAACTTGACTTATGTTTTTTGGATGATTAACCAACTATAAGAATAGATGACTTATCAGTAGAATTGAGATAAGGTAATTGACTTATATAGGAAGAGTAGAGTATAAAACTTTGATAAGAGGAATTATTATGTGATAAGAAGAATAATATATCACTAAAATACAAAAAAGAAAAAAAGAAAAAAATGGGATTGGATGCATTGTAGTGGGCGGCCAAAGGGATAAGAAGGAGACAAGGAATTAAACACAAGACATACTCATTAAGCATGCCATGCCAACCCCAAACCCCATGCACCCCTTCAATGCCAAGACTTGAGCCACTCAATTTCGCAAGATCAAGAGAAAATAATCATGCCTGTTTCATTTATTGGGGGGGGGGGGAGGGGGGGAATATGGAGGGGAAATAAGGAGAAGACTTGTCATTTTTTTTGCCTTATACTTTGCACACAAAACTCTCTCCAAAACATAACCCCATCTCCTTCTCTACACCTAAAGGGCCGAAAATTTGGTGTCCTAAGGTAAGGAATTCTCCAACTCCTCCTTCTCAAAACCAAGCTCAGTACTATACTACTTCAGCTTAAAGAAATTTTGACTTATAGCATTGAAGAAGAGGGGCTGATTTTGGGCAGACTCATAGGCTTGAAGTTGAAGATTTTGAAGTACTAAGGTTAAGGCAAGCTTTGTCCCAAGAATACTCTTGTTATTCCTTCTTTTATTCTTTCATTTTTCTTCAACTTTTGACACCCTAAAACCGCCATATAGAGGCTGTCCTAAGATGGTAGAGTACCTAAGGGAGTTAGTAAAGCTAGAGCTTGAGACCATTCCTACCAAAAAGCACTAGAAGAGGTGAGTGAACTTTTCAAAAACTCATGATATTTTTGTGCATAAAATAACATGAAAATTATGTGTTTTTATTGTTTATATTTCTGGAAAAAAACTAGTTTTTATTCTGGAATTTTGGCCCAAAAGAATATGTGTATGTGCATGCACCTATGTAAAAAGTGATTTTACTTAGAAAAATAGCTTTTGTATGCTTATATGTTTTTTTAGCATGAATGTATGTATTTTATTTTATAATATATTCTGGAAAATTTACAGTTATGTTTCTGGAATAATGTGTATGTGCATGCACCTATGTTATGCGTGTGTGTGTGTATGGGAACTAAGCCAAATGTGATTTTGCATAAAGAAAATAGTTTTTGTGTATTTTTAGGCCTTATTGTTATATATGTGCTTAAAATAACTGAGAATATAAAAAATATATTTTGTTATATTATATTAATATTCTGGACTTGAGGACTTGTGAACAAAAATCGAGTTTGGGCCACTTTTGTAAATAAGGCAAAATATAGGACCAAAAATAATAAAACCAAAAACTATGAAATCCCACTGTAAAAATCTGAAACTTCAGACTAAAACTACTGGAATAATAAAGTAAAAATAAAAAATAATAGTTGGGACCCACCGGGGACAAGCAAATGCGAATATACGAACTTTAGACACTTAAATGTAATTTTCCAAACTTTAAGGGACTAAATTGTAAAATTTCAAATATTTGGACAAATACTGTCCCAAAAATCATATGAAATTATTTTAACTAATATTCTGGACCTTTAGTCCAAATTTCACGAAAAACGGGCTTGAAACGAGCCCTTAACCTTTCGTTAAAACCTGGAAAATCGGTACTAAATCTGGATCGAAACTATTTTTAACCCACATACTTACTGCCCACAGAAATTATTAGACTTGGAATCTCGTTAAAACCTTTTTCAGTTTAAGAGATATCCATTTTTAAAAGTATCGGATCAAAATAATAAATTGGGAGAAAATTTGGGACTGACCTGTAATTTTCGAAAATCTGATCCCGAGACCTAGAAAATATGATTCCTTAGAATTTTTAGAAAAATTAGAGACTGAACTTGCTCTTTTCCGAGTCTGGGATCACAACTTATGTAATTGTAAAACCCTGCATAAATTTTCCTCTTTAATTAAAATATTTTATTTTAAAATAAAATTTACCAAGGTCATAGGAAATTATTTTATTTTCTAACTTCAGTTTATTCATAAAAATATTAAAATATTTTATTTAATTAAAAATTATATTTTTAAAATTATTATCCGAATTTATTCAAGATTTTCATACCGACTAATTGTCCCGATAATAAGGCGACTTCCTCACCAGCATAATCCAAACCTTATTAAAAACTTCAGCATAATACATTGAATCAATGAATAGAATCGGCTAGATTACCCCTCCGGTATCTATACCGTGTCAATGACTGACTGATTGAATATCGGACGCGACGAGTCTATGAACGCACCGGTCTCTTGGTAGATCGGTTGACGAGGTTGGCATCACACTTTCGTGCGCAACCAACTGATCTGAATTGACGGATTTGTGGAATGGATAAATCGCGTATAAGATGGGTAGCTTGGCTACAGTCTCATGCCGGCCTCCATCGTCCAACTCCCAACCTCGAGCCGGATAGGAGAGTCTGGCGGGCGATTGGGTCGCATAGGATTTTGGGTATAATCATGATTATGATGTTCTCCGAACTTATCTGGCTCCACTATGGAGACGTCATGCCAACTGGGATAACGGTTATGGCCCTATCGACAGGAGGGATAAGGTGTACTATTGGGGAGATGATGTTTGATCAACACTTCGATGCCGTATAAGGTGGTCTGGGTTTGCGTCACAATTTAAATGCATTTAATCGATACGAATTGATGGTATCCATTTGGCGTCACACTTTCGTGCGCAACCAACCGATTTGAATTGACAGACTGACTACTAACTAATACTAATAAAATTATTAAATATAAGAGAATGCCTTTGCACGTTTCTTGCATTAAAACTCATGAAACGATTTTACTGCATAAAATATAAGCCCCACTTAAACACATACTCACCACACACACTGAGAATTTTTGTCTTACTCCCGCCTATTTTTCTCAACCAGAGAATGAGACCCTGCCGAAAGAAGGCGGCGATGAAGAATTTGATGCCATCGACTAGCCCCACATCGTACTGGACCTTGAGTCAACGGAATCTTATTTATGTTATTTTTGATGACCAAACAATTGAGAAATTTGTAATAGACGGGCCTAGGACCCGTAGAAACATTTATGAACAATGATGTACTTTGTTATTTCCGCTGCGATATTTTAGACTTAGACTACTTTGACATTATGTATGATTTGGGATTTTCTATTATACTTAGTATAGTTTATGAATGAATGAATGCATGATTTATTTTTGGTCGGCTTAAGTAAACTGACAAAAGGGTGATTGTCTGTGTCACAGCTCCGGGTTGGGGCGTGATAGACTGTGGTATCAGAGCTCAGCTAGTAAGAAGTAACTTACACCGAGCTAACCCAGGATAAGACCCTTTGTCTGTATTGAGGCTCTACAACAACAGGTAGAGGCTCAGGAATGACAGATACTGCTGAACTAGGCAAACTTCATACACGGACCAGTGCTTGCTCGAAGCGAGGGTTAGAGGCCGTTAACATCAGGTCGGTGGTGGCCGGGAACCGAGAAGTGGAGCGAAGCGAACGGGGATAAGGATCCAAAGGAAGATCCGGAATAGGATCCAGAAATGGACCCGATGGACTTCCTGCAGGATCCAGATGAAGAACAGGAGGATCCGAACCTGGTGATGGATATCGAGGGGGATAGCAATGACGATGCACACAACACCATCACAGACTAGATTAGCTCATTTTATTTCCGCCATTTTCTGTATTTCAAATTCTATAATAGACTGGATTGTAATGGATAGCGTAACCATAGTTCAGTAACCGTTATTGTAATTATACTTAAGCATTCTTTTAGTAATAGAACTCGTATTTTTTCTTTTAATTGCGCTATGTGTTGCTATTCTTATGTCTATCGTACTTGTTTATTTAAATTAACCTGTCGTGAATCTTGCATATCATATCTATGACTTTCACATGTATAAATGGATGAACTCTAATCCTTCTAGGCCCTCGAGATAATTCAAAACTTACCCTGGTGAGCTTATTTTTCGTGTCGAACCTGCTCCCTTCTCGACGTACTGGTTATAACATTTGAATTTTTCTGACATTCTACGTTCCCGACACGGATCCTATTAAATATTTTACATTTTATATGATCATCTCTATTTCAGGTATTCGGGGAATCCTCCTTAATAGACGAAATATTCCTATTATGTCAATGCCAATTGAATCAATGTTATTAGTCAGTGAATTGAACTTTTTGGTATTTTCCGTTTCTTCGGATGATATGATGGGTCAATCATTTGCTTCATTGGTTTCAACGGTGGTAGGCGAATCGCTATTGGGTTAGCCATTTTCATTATTACTTTCCGAGTCCGGGACTATTCCCTGTAGAGAATCTATTAATAGCATTCAAGGTTAAACATGACTCTTAGAGAGTTACCAAAATACGAAGTTATCTTATCCTTACACAGATGGATGGAAGAAGAGAAGGTTTGAGGCCACGCAGTCTTCACAGGGAAGACGCTAACCCTTCCCCTGAAAGGACACCTTCACCTGAACTACAACCCCGCCACCTCCTCCTCCAGCTGTGGGAGACAATTTGACCGCCTGTGTCTTGCAAAAACAGATCTTCACTGTTCATGCGATGTAGCAGGTTGGGCAAAATTGGAATGTGCCCGAGCCTACATGAGATGCTCACGATAGGGTGCTGGAGCGATTTCTGTGTTTCGACCCACCAGTCTTTAGGGGAACCGAGCAGACGCAAAGGCCAATGATTGGGCGGGAGCGAATAGAGAACATATTTGCGCCCTTCAAGATTGAGTCGAAGAGCAACATATAACATTGGTTTTCTGATCGGAATCCGTGGCCCGAGACTCGGTGGAGGGTGTGGAGAAAAAATGGGTTCGTGACGAGAACCCGGGACGTGGGAGAATTTCCTCTGCGGAGTTCAATGACCGGTATATCCCATAGCTGGTCCGAGAGGCCAGAAGGGATGAGTGTCACCGACTGAGGCAAGGTAGTATGACTGTTGCGCAGTATGAGTCTGAGTTTCACCGTTTGTCAAAATACGCCCTGGGATCCATAAGTATTGAGATCGACAAATTGTACAAGTTTACTAGGGGGATTGCGGTTGGAACTGCAGAAACAATTGCTGACTGTTGAGATGGAAACCTACTCGGCTGCGGTCAGGACAGCTTCCCGAGTGGAGAGCATCAGGCTCGAAGAGGCCAGTGGCCGGGAGGATATCCGGGCCGCCTGTGAAGTTCCAGAAAGGTGGAGCCGGAGGGGTTAACAAGGGAAAACAGCCCGCGCAAGGCTAGACATGCTCTCACTACAACAGGCTGGGACACTCACTAGATCATTGCTGGCGTAAATAAGGAAAATACATCCGCTGCGGTAGTGCTTAACATTAGGTTCGAGAGTGCCCATTGTATACTGCCCTGGCTAACAAACCAGCGCCACCTCAGAAGCCAGGAAATAACAACCGAGCTAGGGTGCCTACCCTTATCTTTGATCTAGCCGGGAAAGAGGGCCCGAACGCGACCGGCATGGTGGAAGGTACGCTCTTTATATCTGATCACCGCGCTAAGGTCTTATTTGACCCTGGCTCATCGCACTCCTTTGTTGTACTGCATTTTGCATCTAAACTGCATTCATGCATGGAACGCATGCCTATTTGTTTGGAGGTATCGACTCCTTTGGGCGCGAGCCAGATAACTGATGCTATATATAATGCATGCGAGATTAAGATCAATGATGCATGTTTTCTTGCTAACTTGGTATTACTGCCTATATATGAATACGACGTTATTTTGGGAATAGACTGGTTAGATGAACACTTTGCACAAATGTACTGTCACATCAAAACTGTTAGGCTATGTAAACCTGGAAAACCCATAGTCGAGCTATCGGGTAATGCACGAATTCCATTAGCCCCGATCATTTCTGCCATCAAGGCTAGGAAGGCGATCTCGAATGGGGCGCAAGGGTACTTGGTGTTTGGAATTAACACACCTAAGGATGAGACCCAGATTCACCAAGTACCAACAGTATCGGAATACCCAGATGTATTTCCACAAAAACTCACTGCGCTGACCCTGGATAGGGAGATTGAATTCACCATCGAGACTTTACCGGGAGCACCACCAGTGGCAAGGACACCGTATAGAATGGCTCCAGTAGAGCTTTAGGAGCTGAAGGCTCAGCTACAAAAACTAATAGACGTGGGATTTATTCGACCAAGAACATCCCCGTAGGGAGCTCCAGTGTTGTTCGTCAAGAAGAAGGATGGATCATTGAGACTGTGTATAGACTATCGCGGTCTTAGCAGCGTGACCATAAAAAATAAGTATCCTCTTTCAAGGATCGATGAGCTCTTCAATCAACTTCAGGGAGCCACATTGTACTCGAAATTTGATTTGCAACAAGGGTATTACCAGCTGAAGATTAAGAGCGAAGACATACCCAAGATAGCTTTCCAGACTAGGTATGGCCACTACGAGTTTGTAGTGATGCCATTTGTATTAATGAATGCCCTAACGACATTTATGGATTTAATACACAGAGTCTTTCAACCTTACCTTGACCAGTTCGTAGTAATCTTCATTGGCGACATACTTTCAATCAGAAAAGGAAACAAGGGTCCGAAGGAGGAACCCTCTTCTCTGGTAATCCGCCGATATTTGCGTTGGTTTTTCCAATGGAAAGGTTGCACGTTTTTCTTTCTCATTCGGAAGGCTCAGTCCAACACTCTGACTTCAATGATGGGAACAACCTCCGCACTCCGGTGCTCTAATGAACAAGAGTTCTCCGCCTTACTTTATTTAGAATAGTGGTCGATACCTCGGGAGGGTAACTTGCTTCTACTTTATCTTCATCGAGATTGGGTTGGTGCTCCGTGTACCGGGTACAAGAAAAGAAAAAAGAAAGACTCCAAAATAATATAATATAGAATATATCAAGAATTGCTTAAATAACTCAGCGATCTCAAATCATAGTCACGATCTATTAAAAGGCAAGTAGCTTGATTGGTTCAAATCCAATTCTTGAGAGGGCTCTAGAAAGGCCTAAATTCTTCTTTTCTTTTTTCGGTATGCCGCTCTGCGAGCAGAGCGAATGAACAAAAAAAAAGATGAATGAGATTGTTTTGGCCGTCATTCCTTTTTTAAAGGAAGCTCACGAACAACTTGTCGCGGTGCAAGAGATCCTACCGCAAGGGCACTGAATCCGCCACTCGAAGTGGTGGAAGGACCATCAACATTCAACGACTTACGCCGATTAAAAGTGGATCATCGATTGGTTATACCCGGCAAAACTCATTTACGAAATATTGTAACGCTCGGTCGATATAGCTCATTCTTTGGCACCTTCTGAAGAAGGTGTGACTGTCTTGCCTCAAACGAGGCCACTGGGAGGCCAGTCGGAGGCAGCAGAAACCACATCTATGGGGCAAAATCGAGCCGTGGTACTAATCCGAGCCAACTTTATTGTCCGAGGGAGATCTTTCTCTTTCTTTAGTGAGGGAGTACTCTGCGGGGAGTCTTTGAGGTTCCGATGGCCGAGAGAGCGATTGGCCCACTCCTCTTTGGGCAGCTTAGGAATTTCTTGTCTGCGTGACCTATCTTCATCCGAGGAAGATAAAGTCGATACCGATAGCCTTACTCTTTGCCCGGTTTGTTTCCTATCATCTTTTTAGAAGTTGGCTAAGCAACTCAGTCCTCACCCGAAAGAGAAGATGGTCCTACCTCAACTGGTGTAACTGACCTACTTAGTTTCTTTGGGGCTACTTGCCTATGTTCCAACTCGGATTAGCCCGCTAGCTCTACATGGGATAAACTTCATAAAGAGTTAAAGGTTTTTATTCCATGCAATCTTGCATGGGTCGCCCAGTCATGTATTCCAAGACGAGAGAGGATCACGAGCGTTATTTGAAAATTGTACTTGAGACACTACGACAACACCAATTATACGCCAAATTCAGCAAGTGCGAATTTTGGGTGGAGAGAGTCACATTCTTAGTATACGATCCGGAGATGGGATCACAGTGGATCCATCAAAGGTTCCGACCGTGGTTGAATGGAAACCACTAGAAATAGTGACTAAAATCTGGAGCTTTTTGGGATTGGGCGGATATTATCGGAGGTTTATAAAGGATTTTTCAAAGATTGCTGGACCACTTTTGCGATTGACTCAGAAGCAAGTCAAATTTGAGTGGAACGACAAGTGCGAGTCCAGTTTTCAGGAGTTAAAGAAGCGATTTACCACTGCCCCCGTTCTGGCTCTTCCAAATGGAAGTGAAGGATTTGTCGTCTATAGTGATGCCTCGAAGGAAGGGCTAGGAGCCATACTCATGCAGGAAGGACGGGTAATCGCATACACTTCGCGAAAACTCAAACCATACGAGGCAAACTACCCAACGCATGATCTAGAGCTAGCGGCAATAGTGTTCGCATTAAAGAAGTGGCGACACTATCTGCACGGAGCAACGTTAACTGTTTTCACGGATCACAAGATTCTGAAATATCTGTTCTCACAAAAGGATCTTAACTTGAGACAAAGAAGGTGGATGAAACTTATTGAAGATTATCACTTCGATATCCAGTACCACCCTGGGAAAGCGAATGTAGTAGCAGACACCTAGAAAGGCCTGCATAGCGAGATTGATGATTAGGGAATGGAGATCCCTGGAGGAATTGGAATCGATGAGAATGGACACTCAGTTATTCTGCACCAATATCTCGGTAAGATCCGAGCTGATAGACGAGATTAAGGCAGCACATGAAGGAGACCCAAAATTTTGGGAACTTAAGAAAAAGGTTCAGAAAGGAGAACGTCCGGAATTTTCTATAGCAGAAGACCGGATTCTGAGGTTTAAGAACCGGGTATGTGTACCGAGCAATGAGGAGTTGAGGAATAAAATTTCGGGAGAGGCGCATCGCTCAAGGTACACCATACACCCTGGTGGTAAAAAGATGTATAAGGATTTGAAACAACACCTATGGTGGGTCCATATGAAAAATCAAGTAGCAGAATATGTGGCTAGATGCCTGACCTGTCAGCGAGTCAAGGCTGAACACCAACGGCCGTCAGGGTTGCTGCATCTATTACAAATTCCTGAATGGAAATGGGAACTTATCACGATGGACTTCATAATGGATTTACCAAGGACTAGAAGAGGTTATGATACCATATGGGTTGTGGTGGACAGACTCACCAAATCAGCTCATTTCCTACCAATGAAGAAACTGGATAGCCTACAGAAGCTGACACATATCTATATCCGAGAGATTGTAAGGCTGCATGGAATACCCGCCGACATCATTTCTGATCGAGATCCGAGGTTTGTCTCAAGATTTTGAAAGTGTTTACAAGGGGAACTAGGGACGACGCTAAGCTTTAGTACGTCTGCTCACCCGTAAACTGACGGACAATCAGAACGTACGATTCAAACACTCGAGGATATGTTGATAGCTTGTGCGTTAGATTTCCAGGGGAGCTGGGACATTCATTTTCCATTAGCAGAAATCGCCTACAATAACAGCTATCAGAAGACAATAGGAATGGCGCCTTATGAGGCACTATACAGGACAAAGTGCAAATCCCCACTACATTGGGAAATCGATGTCTAGTGGACCCCGAAAAGAGAGAAGCAACCCCAACAACCGTTCCTCAGAGTAGATCTAATACAAGAAACTGTAGACAAGGTTAGATTGATAAAGGAGAGGATTCGGACAACTCAGAGTTGGCAGAAGAGCTATGTGGATAAAAGGAGAAGGGAATTGGAGTTTTAGGTAGGAGATGAAATGTTTCTTAGACTTTCACCGCGAAAGGGAATAATTCACTCAAAGAAAGGAGGAAAGTTAAGTCCGAGGAACATTGGTCCGGACAAGATACTTAAAAGAATCGGGAATTTGGCCTATCAGTTGGAACTACCACCTCCTATCGCTGGAATGCATGACGTGTTTCATGTCTCTAGATTGAGGAAATATCAGCCCGACCTAGAACACGTTATCACTCAAGAAATCCCTCCCGTAATGGAGAACCTATCATACACTGAGAAACCCATACGAATCATTGATAGACAAGTACGACAGTTAAGGAAGAGAGAAATTCCAATGGTTACGGTTGTATGGCAAACCCACAACTGGGACGAGGATGCCTCGTGGGAGATGGAGGAAGATATGAGAAGACAACATCCAGAATTATTCTGAGAGGAATTTAGGGACCAAATTCTCTTAAGGAGGGGAGAATGTGAGGCTCCAAATTTTAAATTAGCCGAATTGTAATAATATGGATATTGTACATTGTGACTAATATCACAAATTGATATTAATAAAATATAGTTTTAATTTTTATATTCTTAGTATCTAAATATTAATATTATTTTATCCCCCTAACTTACTAATTGCTAATTCTAACTATCCCTAAATGATGTATTACCAACTTGACTTATGTTATTTGGATGATTAACCAACTATAAGAATAGATAACTTATTACTAGAATTGAGATAAGGTAATTGACTTATAAAGGAAGAATAAAATATAAGACTTTGATAATAGGTATTATTATGTGATAAGAGGAATAATATATCACTAAAATACAAACAAAAATGGGATTGGAAGCATTGTAGTGGGCGGCCAAAGGGATAAGAAGGAGACACGGAATTAAACACAAGACATACTCATTAAGCATGCCATGCCAACCCCAAACCCCATGCACCCCTTCAATGCCAAGACTTGAGCCACTCAATTTTGCAAGCTCAAGAGAAAATAATCATGCCTAAACATTTAGGGGAGTGGGCGGCCATATGGAGGGGAAATAAGGAGAAGACTTGTCATTTTTTTGCCTTATATTTTGCACACAAAACTCTCTCCAAAACACAACACCATCTCCTTCTCTACACCTAAAGGGCCGAAAATTTGGTGTCATAAGGTAAGGAATTCCCCAACTCCTTCTCAAAACCAAGCTTAGTACTATACTACTTTAGCTTAAAGAAATTTTGACTTGTAGGATTGAAGAAGAGGGGCTGATTTTGGGAAGACTCATAGGCTTGAAGTTGAAGATTTTGAAGTACTAAGGTTAAGGTAAGCTTTGTCCCAACAATACTCTTGTTATTCCTTCTTTTATTCTTCCATTTTTCTTCAAATTTTGACACCCTAAAACCGCCATATAGGGGTTGTCCTAAGAAGGAAGAGGACTTAAGGGAGTTAGCAAAGCTAGAGCTTGAGACCATTCCTACCAAAAAGCACTAAAAGATGTGGGTGAACTTTTCAGAAACTCATGATATTTTTGTTCATAAAATAGCATGAAAATTATGTGTTTTTATTGTTTATATTTCTGGAAAAAATTCAATTTTTATTCTGGAAATGTTCGTCCAAAAGAATGTGTATGTGCACCTATGTCAAAAGTGATTTTACTTAGAAAAAAATACCTTTTGTATGCTTATATGTTTTTTTGGCATGAATGTATGTATTTTATTTTATGATATATTCTGGAAAATTTTCAGTTGTGTTTCTGGAATAATTTTAATATATATATATATATATATGTGTGTGTGTGTGTGTGTGTGTGTATGAGAATTAAGCCAAAAGTGATTTTGCATAAAGAAAATAACTTTTGTTATTATTAGGCTTTCTTGTTATATATGTGCTCAAAATAACTGAGAATATAAAAAATATATTTTGTTATGTTATATTAATATTATGTACTTGAGGACTTGTGAACAAAAATCGAGTTTTGAGCCACATTTGTAAATAAGGCAAAATATAGGGCCAAAAATGACAAAACCAAAAACTGTGAAATCCCACTGTAAAAATCCAAATATTTGGACTAAAATTACTGGAATAATAAAGTAATAATGAAAAATAATAGTTGGGACCTCCGGGACAAGCAAATGCAAATATACGAATTTTAGACACTTAAATGTAATTTTCCAAACCTTAAGGGGATAAATTGTAAAATTTCGAAAATTTGGACAGCTAATGTCCCAAATATTATATGAAATTATTTTAACTAATATTCTGGATCTTTAGTCCAAATTTCACGAAAAACAGACTTGAAACGAGCCCTTAACAGTAAAATTGCCTTAGGGGTTAAAATAGAATTTTTCAGAAAATCGGTACTAAATCTAGAAATTTTTTGAAACTATTTTTAACCCACATACTTACTGACCCAAAGAAATTATTAGACTTAGAATCTCATTAAAACCTTTTCCGATTTATGAGATATCCATTTTTAAAAGTATCAGGTCAAAATAATAAATTGGGAGAAAATTTGGGACTGACCTGCAATTTTCAAAAATCTGACCCCAAGACCTAGAAAATATGATTCCTTAGAATTTTTAGAAAAATTAGAGACTGACCTTGCCCTTTTCCGAGTCCGGGCTCACAACTTATGGAATTGTGAAACTCGGCATAAATTTTTCTCTTTAATTAAAATGTTTTATTTTGTGTAGGTCCCAAGGGGTGTGAGTGTAAGGTTTAGAAGGGGGGTTTGAATAAACCTTACCAACTTTCCGATTTAGTCCTTTTAAGACGTTCAGAGTTAATACTTCACAGCTAAGTCCTTGATGGACAGCTAAGTTAGTTGATCAGCAGAGTTAGCCACTCAACAGACTCGACTGAGCTGTTGATAGAATAACTCAGCTGTTTTGACTAAAACTTAACTCAACTGTGATATGTTTTCAGCGGAAGTCCTAACACCCTTGAATCTTGGTTTAAGTTTGTTTTAATACTTGATTATAACACTTTGTTAATTATCAGATGGACAACAAATTTATCAGCAGATATCAAAATAGTATGCAGTAATTAAAGTGCTGAAATGTAAGTGACACAATAAATTTTATAGAGGTTCGAAGATGGGGTAATTCTTCTACTCCTCTCTTCTCCAACTCCTGGAGGAATCCACTAAGTATTGATCAATGTACAAAGTGGTTATCAGTCCAGATGTAAGCTGACTTGATCCTTTGGGACTCAGTCTGGAGATGCCTTGGTCACACAACTGGCTTCTCGTACGACTCAGCTTCTTCACATGGTAGCTGCCTTGCTACTACAGCCCACTTGCTCAAGCTTTTTGGATTTGATCACGAAGCCCTCCAAAAACTTGAAACTGGTTCAACCTTGAACCTTTCGACAATCCTTTGTGGAATGTAGACCCCTTGATTCTTCAAATGTTTCCTCTTCAACTGATTGAAGTCGTCTTTCCTTCACAGGTGAGTGTTGGATTGATTTCCTTCGTAATGCAGGCTTGAGGATTGAGCTTAATTGACTTGAGAGTATATCAGGTTACAGATATTGCTTTCTTGCTTGTAATGGTTTTCTCAGGTAATCAAGGTAACCTTTTCTCAAAGTGATTCCTCAGCCTTATAGTGTTCTTTTGAAAATTTGCCCGTTGAAGAGATAGGTTAATTTTCAAAAGACACTTGTGGCCAACTGTCTTGTTGCAGTCCTTGGAATTTACATTTTCTCGTATTGAATGAGTCTTCAGCTTTTCAGAGTTCTGACACAGGTGCAGTGCTTCCCATTGGTTTATTCCTTTTGCACGTTTCTGGGACTGAGCACACTTTAAGAAAGGCGAAGATGGGAGTATTACTTGTTTAAGTAATTTTCTTGACTTACATGGCAACGGATCTCTTTCATTGTCTCGACTTGACCGCATTTCCTTGATTTCCCCCGATGACTTCGAGACTTCCAATTATTGGATGACTCATCTGTCACATCAACTTGAGACTTGGCTATCTTGAGTTGACTTGATGACACTTTGCTCACCGTCATCTCACCGCACCTTCATCGAGTTCTGTCTTTTCTTCCTTGCTACACTCACCGCCTTTACAACGAAGTCTTCCTTCTAGTCTCCGGTTGACTTCTTGCATGTTCGAGGCATAGTCGACTTAACTCACTTTCGACCCGACCCCTATCTATTACAATGCAAATTACAGGAAAATGGGGTGCCAACTTTCTATTCTAAGTTTTACATGGCATTCATCAAAATCTAAAAATTAATTTCCCAACAATTTCCCCCTTTTGATGATGTCAAAACTTAAAACATGCATTCAAAGAATTAAATAGCAAAGATACGTCATGCAATGTAGAATCACGGAATGTATGCGTAGAATCAATCTTTTATTGATCATAGCATTCTTCTTCTTTACACAACTGTTTACAAAGTGTATCGAGCTTAATTAGAGCTTAAGGTAATCATGCTATTCTATATCTACGCAAGTATAGAAATTATACAATTTTATTCAATGTACGAAGACTTACATGCAAATGCATTTACATAGTAAAATACATGAAGGGGTGGACAAAGAACACTTCATCTCCTTCGCCGCTCCTTCTTTCCTCTTGACTCTGTCTTCTTCGATCTTTTTCTTTTCTTCTCTTCTTCACCGCTTTTTTTTCTCATATGCTTTTCCTCGACTTCATCTCTTCTTTTTCTTTCTTGCCTTTCTTCCCACAGCTGAGTTTGTCTTCTATTTTCTTTTTCGATTCTGTTCACATACTTAGCATTGTTCTTGGCTACTTGTATGTTGGCTATTGCATCAAGTCCAGCCCAATAGATCCCTCCTTTCTTCCCTGGATCTACGTATTCAATATTTTTGGGTAGAGGTCTAGGTCTGAAACCTCTTCCTCCACCACTGCTTCTTCCTCTGCCTCTGGGCATGTATTGTACTCATCTGTCTTCTCCTTCACAGCTGCGTCCTTCTTCTTCTCAGCTTCAGATCCTTTTAACGTCTTTAGGTATTCCTCTTCCCCCTTTTTGGCATCATCAAAGGAGAGAGGAACCCCTGGAAACATGCCAACAATCATGAAGTCCAAGCGACTGATAGCTGAGTTATGCTTGGAATCTGCTGCGGAGTATGCTGCACGGAATTCAGAGCGAGTGGCTTTCGATTCTCCGCCACCCACCTCTGCAGCTCACTTCGAGAGGAGGCTGAATTTCTTCTCCATGTTCTCCTCTACGCGCAGAAGCTCTTTGCGGTGAAATTCACGCAGCAGCTCCATTTCTGTGTTATGTGAGGTATGCATTCTGTCAATATTTTCATGCATCCTCCTTTTCATGTCAGCATTATCAGCGCTCCAAACTAGCATTTTATTGAACAATGTTCTAAAGTACCGAACTTGTTCCACGCGCATTGTCTGCTGTTGTTGCCACCATTCCCGGATCCTGACAATTATTCCACGCAAATCATCAGTTAGATTGGCATCTCGGTTATCCAGTCTCATGTCCAGTGAGGCCTGGTGCCTTTCCATATTCTCTATTTCCGCAAATATGGCCTTGAAAACTTCTCGAACCTCAGCTATCACTCCTGTCTGGTGGCGGCCAAGCAACGTCAAAGTCGAAATCTGCTAGGACGATGGTGTTTGTTGGAATGACGGATCGGTCTATGGAAACGTTGTTGATCCGTGGGTTTCTTCAAGAAGATCGGCACTCGAGAGAAAAAGGAACGGTTCTTGAACGGATCATCACGGACAACGGGGAATATGTTCAATGGTAACTCGTGCCCATGATGTGCCCGATTCGTCGATCTCTCAAGACTTGGTAGCTGTGTCGCGATTGATCAGTGCCAAATTGTGGTCTATTGGGGTATTGACCCACTGGCCGAGCTCACTATCTCAACAACACCTTCATCGGTCTCACCGGTTTTTCCATGTGAGTTGACCGGTCCTCGGCCGTAAGATGTCATCGGATGATGATGAGATTAGCATGGGTGGCTCATCATCAAAAGTAAAGGTTTGGCGAGTAGCCTTAAGGTTGGACTTACTCGTGCTTGGGAGAACATCCTCGGCCTAGTCTTTTGGATCGGCAATGGGGATGACTCGGCTTCGTCTTCACCTTCGGATCCTGAAAGGTTACATCAGATTGTCTGGGAATCGTGAAGAGCACTTATCCCCTTTTCGGATGGATCAATGATAGTAGGAGAGATGTTCTCAGTGCTTCCGTCTCTTTTACCCCGAGAAGTCTCAACCTCCCGTTGGCCTTCATTACCTCCCGCAATCTCAACCGCAGCGAGGCCTTGGACAATCCCTTCGGCTGCATTCAATCGCCTTTAGGGTCTTGAGGTGGCATCCACCGGAGTCTCAACTCCATGGATTGCACTTTCATTGCTCGTAGTGTTAACTCCCGGGCGGTTCCATCTCAGTGCCTCTCTACCGCATCGCCAGCGTCATTGGCCTTCAAAGCAGTTGGCACTTTAGCTGAGACAGACTCAACTGTCTGAGCCTCTTCAGTGACAACTTGCTGTGTATCCATTTGTTTTTCTTTCTCCACTTCGCCTCCAAGATTCGTTGTGGAGTCGATTCAAAGATCCTCCATCTTTGCTTTGCGCAGTGGAGGGAGTTTCCCCACCGCACACACACCGGTGAGTGACTTGGATTAGGGTCACTCGTCTCGGACTCACTGCTTCCCTTTGAGTGTTCAGCCATTGGGGCGGTGGTAAGACACCTTCATCAGGGGTTGGCTCGACTTGGGTCCCTAGGTTCCCAGTTTCATCGCCAATTCCCTTAACACATTCTTCTGAGTGAGCTGGGGAAGTGGTGGCAGCAACAACGGTTGCAATTCGCTGCACCACTCCCATAGGATCAATCTCCAGCTATGATTTGGAAGATTCCCCAGGGCCTTCCATCACCAAGGTTGCTCATTTAGGATCCTGGATTCCCGCATGGCTTCTTTGCATCTCCAATTCTTGATGCAGCAGGGGTCCCGATCCTCATCGCTCTCGACTGACAAAGATATCAAGGTGTGGATAAGTATGATCAGTGGTTCCTGTTAGAGGGCAGATACTGGCTTTCTCACGAGCTTCAGCTTCCTCTGCCAGTCTCTGCTTCTCCTTGTCTTTGAAGATCTGCAAGATATCTGTGCAGTTTTCTTCATCCAGTGCTTGGACCACAGTGGTCAATCCGAGAAAATTCAACAGTTCTTCTTCTTCTTCTTCAATAAACTCCGGTCTTTGGAACTGTTCCATGGATCGACTCAGCTTCCACTTCTTCCATTCTCGCAGACAATTTTGGATGTCTGGATATGGTGGGGATAGGATCATCACGTCATCATCTTCTTCATCATTATCTCCTTGCTGTCCCTCGTTCTCAGGGATTGAAGGTAGCAAACTTTGGTGCTCGACACCCTCAGCAGCGTCTGTTTCATGGGGGAGATACAACCCTGTCAACATGAGAGTTTGTTTTCTCGGCTACTTCTTGTGTCTCAGCCGTTCTGACTACAGCTGTGTCTTCAATTTGCCTCTGTTGATCGGCTTCAGCAGACTTGGCTGTTTCATCAATAATTTCAGGAGACTCTACTTCTCCAGTTGTCTCCGCGATCTATTCCAGTTGAGTGGCAGACTCAGCTGTTTTCTCAAGCTCGGATCGCTTGAAAAGTCTTCTCCTTTTGGTCCTTACTAGAGGAATTTCTGGTTCGGATGCAGTTTCCTCTGAGTCCTGGGCGGCGGGGGCCGGTGCTATTGTCTTTTTCTGAGGAGCTGGCTTTCTAGGCTTGTCAGTCCTCCTTTCTTGATAACCGGAGAAGGTATTTGAGGTTCCTTCTCCGCTGCGGCTGCAGGGGCAGGTGCATCTTTTGTTTTCTTTTTCTTTCTTTGCCGCACGGGCAATGATCTTCTTTGTAGGCTGCGGGGCAACCTTCTTCCGGGGGAGGAAGAGACAGTTTTTTCTTCGGGGCCACCGATTCCCCCTCACTCGTGACGCCCTCTTGGCGTATGCTCTCTTCTCGTGCTCCGGAAAGGTTCGATCGGAACATTTTCTTGTTTACATGGAACGCCTTTCCATGTCGAAGAGGACTCCTTAACTTCTCCGTCATCCGCCAATCACCAGGCCATATCCCAAAGATCCTCCAAACGAACCATCCTTCTTGAAGGATTTATTCCCAATATTCTGCGCGTAGTCTGTATATACAAACTCGCACCAGTTCACCTTTTTCTCCTCCATGATCGCAGCCATTCACGATCAACTTGATTTTGACACCGATTAAAGCTTCCAAACTTGATAACTATGCATTTGGCAACAATGTCTAACGACTTGTGGTAGTCCTCCTTGGCTGACTTCTTATCACCGTTTGTGTAGACAACCTTTGGCAAAAAGTCGGGTTTGGCTACTTCCTGCCATGCAGCAGCCAGGCTAACATTAGCTTCATAAACCTCCGACACTCCTTCCTCCGGCAACGAACAGTGTTCTACCAGATCCTTGGCAGTAATGGTGAAATCTTTCCCGTGAACAGAGGACTTGATGCCCTCATTGTGAACTTCAGCGTTCACATAGAACTGTGTGACCTCCTCCACGTAGGTCATCTGAAACTCCATCGACAAAAAGGGTTTCAGTCCTGATTTCTCCAACTTTTCTGCTATCTTCTTCACAAGGGTTTCGTCTGACCCTTGTTTGATCATGCCCTAGAAATCCACAGTAGATCCCGTGTGGATTTGTTTTCCCAACTTGACGAAGTCGTACGTAGATGCCATTTCTCGAAGATTTACCGAATGAAACTTTGAAAAATAAGCTTTGAAGATTTGTAGGGTTTTGAGAGTAAAAATGCTTTCTTTGCTCTTGAGAGAGATGAACAGTTTTGGTAAAGTGAGAAAATCGGACGAAATGGTATATGTATGGGTTATGAAAGGACGTGCGGGTGGTTTTTGAAATTTGATCAAGATCAACGGCTCAGATGTTGCACGCTGATTAACATTTAATTTCTTGCATTTAATGCGGCAACATTTATATCTAATCATAAGCTTGGTGTGCAACTTTTGACTGTACACGTCATAATTTTGCTGACATCATTCTTAAAAACATTCCTGCTTAGTAAAAACGACTGCGTTTTTGTCATTTTGCTCATAAATGTTTCAGCTTACTCCTTAGCTGATTTAACTCTTCTCTTTTTGCACATAGGCACTCAGCTGTCAGCTAACTCGATGCAGCTGATTCTCCGATACGACTGATTCACTTAGCTGATTCAGGAGTTCAGATCTTTTTCATCTTTTCATGTTCCATCTCTTTTCTTTGAGTCTTCCGAGTGTCGATTCAAATTAACCCTAATTCATGTTTGAGTTCTTCAAATCTTGATTCACATAATGGTTTTGTGAATATATCAGCTAACTGCTTATCAGTTGAGACATCAAGGTGATGTCCTTCTTCTCTACATGATCTCTTATGAAGTGATATCTGACATCAATGTTCTTTGTTCTTGAGTGCGACACGATTCTCGAGTAATTGCAATAGCACTTGTATTGTCACACATAATTGGAATTTCCTTTTCTTCTACTTCATAGTCTCTCACCTTTGTCTCATCCATAAGTCTTGTGCTGCAACACCGCCCATGACTATGTATTCTCGCTTCACTTTGTGGAGGTGGCTATTGAATTTTGCTTCTTGCTAAACCAGAAATTAGCCTATTTCAAGCATTTGACATGTACACGAGGTGCTTTTTCATCAACTCTACATCCAAAGATAGTCGAGTCCGAGTAACCAATTAGCTTGAATCCACCTTCCTTAGAATACCATAAGCCAACTTCTTGGCTTCCTTTCAAATATCTCAAGATTCTTTTGGTCATGCATCATGTGGCTTTCTTTTGGAGCAGATTGAAATCTTGCACATACACCTACCGCAAAGGTGATGTCTGGCCTGCTTGCTGTGAGATAGAGCAATGATCCAATAATTGCTCTGTATCTTGTTTGATCCACAGGCTTGCCATCTATATCCATATCCATTTTGACTGATGTATTTATTGGTATTTTCACAGAAGACTTCTCTTCCATATTAAATTTCTTCATTAAATCTCTGGTGTATTTTGTCTGACTTATGAAGGTTCCATCCTTCAGCTGTTTTACTTGGAGTCCAAGGAAGAATGTCAGCTCTGTAAGTCCAAGCGGCTACGATAATCTAGAGGGGGGGTGAATAGATTATCTCCATCTTTTCGATTTTACCCTCTTTTTCAAACCGAATGCCCAAAGACAATAATAAAAGTGCGGAATGTAAACAACACACGTCGATATAAAGAGGTTCAACCCACCTAGGGCCTAATCCTCTACCACCCTAGTATATCCGGGATGGATTTCAAAAAGAAAAAGAATTTTATTAATTACCAAAATTAAAACAAATTCAACTTACAACACCTTGAAGAGCACCACACTCTTCTTCAACACCACCTTTGGAGATTACCACAATCTCCCTTTGAAGATTACCACAATCTTCCTTCAACGGCACCTTTGAAGATCACCACAATCTTCAATCTTGAAGAATACCAAATTCTTCAACACCTCAAGAGCACCACACTCTTGAAACACCTATCACCTAGATCACCCAAGTGTATTCTTACCACAAGAATACTCACAAGGATGTCTTGTGTTGAATGATGACCAAAAATCAAGATTACAACTCAATAATGAATATTACAATATGAGTGCAAAGTGTAATCAAGAATAGCCTAGACCTCAAGGATGTGAAAGTGATAAGCTAGGCAAAATTACAACAAGAATAATAACTATGAAGAACAAGTGTTTGCTTGAAGTGTATCTTGTTGTGTTGTATCTCTATTGTAGTATTGGTTGCTCCAAAACTTCCTCTATTTATAGGAGATGATTGATCAAGCATATGCTCCTCTTGGGGATTGAAAATCTATAGAAAAATACAATTAAAATCAAGAATATAGCTGTTAGAGATCAATCCCACATTTTAAGAAAATGTCGTCTGCTGTCAAACAGTCAGATTTTGCTATCAAAAGATAGGGCGGCCGTCACAGAATAGAAGTTCAAAAATGACACAACATTTTTACATAGGGCGACCGGTCGACGTGGGGTTCGACCGATCACCCCTTTGCCCAATCGGTCCATGTCTCAAGGAAGTGAAGAATGGGAGTTTCTGTTTCAACCAAAACTTGCAGGCACCGGTCGGCCGCACTGGCGGCGACCGGCCGACCTGACCGGCGACGCCTTGATGCGGCCCGCCGACCTGTTCTTTTATACTCTAGGCTCAATTTTTTTGTTCCAACGTACTCTTCAGGTACGGGTTGCCCTATAGGGCGACCGGTTGACCTCGAGATAGATATGTTGTCCAATTTTTGTCGAAAATAAAACCCAAGAAATACTCCGAAAATTTTGTAAAAACATTTTAAACCAATCGAGAGTATTTAGACAACATTTAGGAACCTTGTTTTTAAGTAAAAACTTATAAACATAAAATCATTAAAAGTGTTGTCCAATTTTATCTGAAATAAAACTTGAAAAAATACTCCGTAAAATATTGAAACCATTTAGGAGTATTTGGACAACAACTAAAAACATTGTTTTGGTGTAAAATCATCAAAATTAAGATAAAAACATGTATCAAACAATCTCCCCCTTTTTGATGATTACAAACCAAAACAATTTGTAGAAAAATTAGGAGGACAATTTTAAAAATGATTTTCCGGTAAAAACATCTAACCGTTTGGAAGCAACCAAAATTTCCAAAATACATAAGCAACCAAGTGAGGGACATAAATATATTCAATAATAAGCACAAGCTCCCCCTATCAACAAACACATCATGAATAATTAGAAACATATATAAGTCCATACTACAACCAATGGACCAAGAAACATACACAGCCATAAAACACCAAGTGGACTAAATATGATCCACAACTTATGGCTTTATGAAGCCATAGCTTATAGCTTCTTTTCGTTAAGCTTATCTTAGCTTCTTTGAGCTAAAGAGCTCATAGCCTGTTTCTCCCCCTTTGGAATCATCAAAAAGAATGTTAACACGATAAACATATCATATATTCATATCAAGGTGCGCAACTAAACCGATGTATCGAGCGATTTGAACATTGAAGCTTATAAACCAAATAGGAGGGAAAAGTAGATCATACGACTTGTAGAAGCTTATGAAAACTCATTTGATTTGCAAAACATGATCTCTATAAGTATATAAGACATTTAAAAGCAAGAGAATCATGTAGGTGATGAATTTTTCATTGAAACATTTTATCGAACACTTGGCGGGCGTAAAAAATTGAAGAATATATATATAGCCCTTGTAAATGAAACCAAGCCAAGTTTTTCATCACCAAATGCAATTTAATAAATATCATTCATCAACAATCAATAAGCTCATCACAAACATATATAATTTGCATCAAGAAATAGACATTTAAACCAAGTTCTCAAGGGTTCAACCAAATTGAGATAAAGAAGTAGAATTCTTACCATTTAATCGGTGAATATGAGAAATGATGATGATAATCGAGCCTAAATACACCCAAGATATGAAATGTATGCAATAAAACAAATTTGGAGTGAAATTTGTGTGCAATTGGCGAAGGGGACGAAAAATGGACAAAATAAGCCAAAATGGCTAAGTCTGGAAACATAACCATTTTTAACCAAAAAAATCGTTCAGGGCGACCGGTCCAGGGCATGGGCGACCGGTCGAGCTGGTGGGCGACCGGTCGGCCCCTGCCCTGGCAGCCCACTGTTTTGGTTCTGTTTGAAAAATCTGAAGTTTGATCCAAAAATCCGATTTTTCGCCCCTAAGTTTTAAAAACGTGCAAAATGCAAACGTAGACCTCATTCAATATACATTATGTCATAATCAAGCTCGAAATGAGGTAAAATACTCGGCGGTGAGCGATTAAAAAGTACACGAGTTATCCTTGAGACGGAATTAAACACATCTCAGGTTTTTGTTAAACATGCAATCCCTTTGAAAAATTATCGAATCTCAATATGTTTAGTTCGATTATGACGAACCATATTTTGAAAATTTTTGACCTGACTTGTTATCCCGAAAAATAAGAATGTGTTAAAGCTTTGGATACAACAAGTCATAAGAAGAAGTGTCTTTCAAATATTTGAAAATTTCTTTTAACGACACTTTAATGAGATTCGTTGGGATAGTTTTTGAAGTCGAGCATATAGACATAAGGCATATGGAATGTTGAGTCTATAGAAATAATACAAGAAAACATACCTTGAATTTATTTGTCAACCGATATGCCTTTCTCAACCTTTGTCAATCTTTAGCCATAGAGGTTGAGATGGTTCTTCTTTCTTTAATGCTTAACTCCTTCAAGAGTTCTTTTGAAATATAACCATTTTCTTGGCATTGAATAATTTGTAGTCCAAGCAATAAATTGAGCTCCCCCATCATGCTCATCTCAAGCTCACTTAGTATCAATCTTAGAAAAATATATCTTGCACAAATATTCATTAGTAGCACCAAAAATATTCTCATAAATATGCACAAGTAAACAATCTTGTCCTTTTTCAAAAAACAAAGAGAGTAGTATCAACTTTCCCTCTTGTAAAATCATTTAGCAAAAATAGCTAAGTCTATCATACCATACTTGGGGTACTTGTTTTAAACCATACAAGGCCTTTTATAAAATTCATTTGGCCTAGAAAAATTTTAAACCCCGAAGGTTGTTTTACATAGATTTCTTCTTGAATAAAACCACTGAGAAAATTTGATTTAACATCCATTTGTTAAAGCTTGAAATTTTCTTAAAACAAGAATGGGCAAGTAAAATGCAAATAGCTACTAAATGTGATATGAGTGCTAATGTTACATCAAAATCAATTACCTTTTTTTGAAAATACCTTCGAGCTACTAACCTCGCCTTAGTTTGACCAATGTTGCCTTGGTCATCGAGTTTGTTCCGGAATACCCTTTTTGTCTTCTTCATCATAGGACATCCAATTGATCTAAGGTGTTCATAATAAAACATTTACATCCAAATATTTTGAGGTAACTAATATTTGGAGTACTTCATTTCTCATCTACACAACTTGACAAACTCATTGTCGGCATCGCTTATATAAGCAAGAAAAAGTAGCTCAATTGTAAAAACATGCCTCAATCATCAATCACAAAATATCTTGCATAAGAGCATAGTAGAAATATACACTATATATATAGACCATGAAGCAAGAAACATATACTATGCATTTAGAAGATCATCAAGAGTTTAATAAATCATGCAAGTTCAAATAAGCTTAAGAAAGCTACAAAAGGTCTCTTTTGAAATTTGAAAATTCGATAGCATATAGTTGAGACCTCATTTAAAAGAAGTATTTGAACAAAGCATATATGTGCAATCAAATATCGAATAGTGTTTTTTTTTTAAAAAAAAATCTAAGAATCCTCTTAATGGCACTTGTATGAAATACTATGAAAAACAAGCACATGGCAATACATATATCGAGTCTATAAGAGTAAGAATAACACAAGTAAACGTACCTCGATAATTTATGCCTTTCTTGACAAATAATGACGTAAATGGCCATTTGTGAAAATATGTAAATCCTACACAATTCTTAAAACAAATCTAGCACAAATCATAATGATAAAAGTGTAGGCTAAGAGATATCACAAGTAAGCTCATGCCATAAAAATTCATAAGAGATGATAACACACTTTAGTCTACAAAAAATGCACAAGAGTTTTAAAAACATCATATAAGGTCTTCTTTTTCAAAAATATTTTAAAAGCACAAATATATATTGAAGACCTTAATTAAAAAATAAATACTTGAAAACTCATTTTGCAATTGAGACACAAATAAAAACATGCATACTAACTAAATAAAATGCATATTTAAATGGGGAGATGCGGTTTACCAATTACGCCATTTCCATGGGTTGTGCCGTTCCCGTTGTTGATGATATCTTCCCCTTTGAAAATCATCTTGTTGATGATGGCTTCTCCAATTACTCCATTTCCAAGCATTGTGGCCTTCTCTTTGGAAATCATCTTGTTGATGATGTCTTTGCCATTTCCAAGGATTGTGTTATTCCCATTTTTGATTATATCCTCTTCTTGGAAATTGACTTTGTTTTCTCCTTCTTTGATCAAATGAGATGTTCATTTGATATTTCCTTGGCGGCATGAACTTTCTTCGATTATTAATCCGCCGAGTACCTAAAATGACATTGTTTTGTGGTACCCTCAAGTGCTTGGGTCCTTTGGGATTAGTCTTGAGACTTTTAGGTCTCCAACAGTAATTAGAGCTATTTCTAGCCCGACAAGTATTTACCGTATGACCCTTCTTACCGCAATAAAAGCAAGTAACATCACTAATATGCATAGGAACTTGATTCTTTTTCATATGCTTGGCAATATTAGGCTCATGATCAAGTTCACTTTTCAAGTTATCACAACCATTAATATTCACAATATTGGGCAATTTATTGGTACTCAAGTTGGGTTTTGATAAATCATTTTTCATGCAATTAATATCCTCAACAAGAGTACTATTTTGTTTTTCAAGGTTTCTAACCTTATCAAGTGTGGTGGTGTGAGCACATGATAGTGATTCATAGGAAGTAAATAAACTATCCTTTTCATTTTTCAAAACATTTTGTACTTAACAAGTAAACCTTGGAATTCATTTTGAAGATCATCAAAATCATTTTGCAAATCACTATAATCATTTTGAATAACAATATCATAAGAAGTAGAGGGTTTAAGACATACCTCGTTTTCTTCTTCGATGCCCATAAGACAATGTTCAACTTCTTCATAGTTGGAAGTTGTAAGAGGCTTGTTCCTTAGATTTGACATTGTATCCCTTTGAGATGTAGATGCTTTTGAGTTTCTCCTATCATTTGCATATACTTCATGAATGGCTTCTAATTTTTTCCATACTTCATGTGCCGATCGAATTCCTACAATATGTTCATATTCCAAATAAGTAAGTGAACAATATAAAATATTGAGAGCTTTACCATTTAAGGAGATGATTTTCTTCTCTTCATAATTTAGCTCTTTGAGGCCTTTGGAGGTGTGTGGTGTGTTTATCATCGGAATAAATTCTCCATTTATGATGATGTTCCAAATATCGAACCCGCAACCTTGTAGATAGCATTCCATTCTTTCTTTCCAAAATATAATTTTTTTGGAATCAAATAGAGGTGGCTTGGTGGTGGAGGTGCCGGTAAGATGAGCTTCGTTCGTAGCCGACGATCATTCCTCTTCACTCGCGATATGAAACGAGCTTGCCAAAGAGTTTGACTCTGATACCACTTGTAAGTCCAAGCGGCTACGATAATCTAGAGAGGGGGGAATAGATTATCTCCATCTTTTCGATTTTACCCTCTTTTTCAAACCGAATGCTCAAAGACAATAATAAAGGTGCGGAATGTAACACACGTCGATATAAAGAGGTTCAACCCACCTAGGGCCTAATCCTCTACCACCCCAGTATATCCGGGATGGATTTCAAAAAGAAAAAGAATTTTATTAATTACCAAAATTAATACAAATTCAACTTACAACACCTTGAAGAGCACCACACTCTTCTTCAACACCACCTTTGGAGATTACCACAAGCTCCCTTTGAAGATTACCACAATCTTCCTTCAACGTCACCTTTGAAGATCACCACAATCTTCAATCTTTAAGAATACCAAATTCTTCAACACCTCAAGAGCACCACACTCTTGAAACACCTATCACCTAGATCACCCAAGTGTATTCTTACTACAAGAATACTCACAAGGATGTCTTGTGTTGAATGATGACCAAAAATCAAGATTACAACTCAATAATGAATATTACAATATGAGTGCAAAGTGTAATCAAAAATAGCCTAGACCTCAAGGATGTGAAAGTGATAAGCTAGGCAAAATTACAACAAGAATAATAACTATGAAGAACAAGTGTTTGCTTGAAGTGTATCTTGTTGTGTTGTATCTCTATTGTAGTATTGGTTGCTCTAAAACTTCCTCTATTTATAGGAGATGATTGATCAAGCATAGGCTCCTCTTGGGGATTGAAAATCTACAGAAAAATACAATTAAAATCAAGAATATAGTTGTTAGAAATCAATCCCATATTTTAAGGAAATGTTGTCTCATTGTCAAACGGTCGATTTTTTTGTCAAAAGATAGGCGACCGTCACAGAATAGAAGTTCAAAAAATGACACATCATTTTTACATAGGGCGACCAGTCGACGTGGGGTTCGACCGGTCACCCCTATGCCCAACCGGGAGTTTCTGTTTCAACCAAAACTTGCAGGCACCAGTTGCACCCTGGGCGACCGGTCGACGCCCAGGGCGACCGGTCGACCTGCTCTTTTATACTCCAGGCTCAATTGTTTTTGTTCCAACGTACTCTTCAGGTACGGGTTGCCCTATAGGGCGACCAGTTGACCTCGAGACAGAAATGTTGTCCAATTTTTGTCGAAAATAAAACCCAAGAAATACTTTGAAAATTTAGTAAAAACATTTTAAACCAATCGGGAGTATTTAGACAACATTTAGGAACCTTGTTTTTAAGTAAAAACTTATAAACATAAAATCATTAAAAGTGTTGTCCAATTTTATCTGAAATAAAACTTGAAGAAATACTTCGGAAAATATTGAAACCATTTGAAATCATTTGGAGTATTTGGACAACAATTAAAAACATTGTTTTGGTGTAAAATCATCACAATTAAGATAAAAACATGTATCAAACAAGCTCTGCCATCATGCTCATTTCAAATTTGCTTTGCATGAGATTTGAGAATTTATCACACAGCTCTTTGTTTGTGGATCCAAAGATGATGTCATCCACATATATTTGGACAAGCAGTATACTCTTCCCATCTTGAATTTTGAAGAGGTTCTATCCACTTTGCCTTTTGTGAATCCGTTCTCGCCGTAAATTGTGATAATGTATCATACCATGCTCTTGGTGCTGTTTCAATCCATATAAAGCTTTCTTGAGTTTGTATACTTTATCTCCAAGAGTCTTCTCGCTCAAATCCTCGGAGGTTGTTCAACATACACTTCTTCCTCCAATAACCCATTAAGGAATGCACTATTTACATCCATTTGATATACAATGAAGTTCTTGTGAGCAGCATAGGCAAGAAACATTCTTATGGCTTCCAATCTTGCCACTGGAGCAAAAGTTTCATCAAAATCTATTCCTTCTTCTTGGCAATACCCTTTGGCTACCAATCTTGCTTTGTTTCTTACCACTGATCCTTCCTCATTCATCTTGTTTCTGAACACTCATTTAGTGCCAATAACATTTTTACGGGTAGGTCTTTGAACCAATTCCCACACTTTGTTTCTTTCAAACTGATTCAGCTCTTCTTGCATGGCTTGAATCCAATGTGTGTCATCCAATGCTTGTGACACATCTTTTGGTTCTATTTGTGAGATAAAACAAGTGAACATAGCTTCTTGTTGAATTCTGGATCTGGTTTTCACACCTACTCTAACATCTCCAACGATTAGTTCTGGTGGATGATCTCTAAGCCACCTTACATCAGGTTCGAGTAAGTTAGCTGGATTCAGTCGTCTTGCAGCTGTGTTATTTTGATCAGCTCTCTCATCATCACTTTGTTGCATATTTCCTAGCTGTCTTTGAGACTCAACTATCTCATCTTCATATGGGTTTATAATTCCAAACTTGACTTCAACATAGGACTCTTCGCATGGTAGGGATTAGCTTATCACCGACTCTTCAATGTCTTCTCCATTTACATTGGGCTCATCAAACACCACATGGATGGATTCTTCTGTAACCATTGTCCTCTTGTTGAGCACTCTGTAGGCTTTGCTTTCAGCTGAGTATCCCAAAAAGATACCTTCATCAGCTTTAGCATCAAAAGCCGTTAAATTGTCTTTGCCATTGTTATGGATGAAGCATTTGCATCCAAATATTCTAAAATATGCAACATTTGGCTTTCTCCCCGTCCAAATCTCATAGGAGTCTTTGTCGATTGTCCTGTTTATCATGCATCTATTTTGAGTATAGCATGTTTGTGTTTATTGCTTTAGCCCAAAATTTTTTGGTAGCCCCGTCACTAACATGGTCCTTGCTGCTTCTTTGAGAGTTCTGTTCCTTCTTTCGCAACTCCATTCTCGCTATGGAGTCCTTGCCGCAGATAATTCATGACCAATACCATTTTCAACACAATCTCGAGTTATTATACCATTGACAAACTCAATTCCTCTGTCGATCTTATTTTTATAATGGTTTGACTCTTCTCATTTTGGATTCTCTTCATCACCGTGGTAGTTTCTGCAGGTTTCTTTCTTCTTACACATGAAAATTGTCCATGTGTATCTTGAGTAGTCATCTACTACCACCAAGGTGTATTTCTTTCCACTTATGCTAGTCTGGTTCAACAGACCAAATAGATCCATATGTAGCGGTGTAATATTCTTGTTGAAGATGGACATGTCTTTTCTTTGAATGATGATTTGATTTGCTTTCCCATCCGGCATGCATCACATACACTCTTCTTCTTGTATACCGAGTCCGAAGTCCTTCTACAAGATTACTTCTTGCAAGTTTGTTAATAGTTTTGAAATTCGTGTGACTCGACCTTCTGTGCCACGACCAACTTGATTCGGTTGTGCTCTTTGCTAGTAGACAAGTGCTTGGTGTTGCAATTGACCAATCCACCACATACATGTTCTTTTGTCTCGCATCCTTTTAGCACTACTTCATTAGATTCATGTTCTTGATTTGGCACACTCCCATATTGAATCCAACATTATAGCCCGTGTCACAAAGTTGACTTATGCTTAGTAAGTTGAAATTGAGGCCTTCAACATATGCAACATCCGTAATTTCTAATCCATTTTTCTTGATGGATCCAATGCCTCTTATTTCTCCCCGAGCTTCATTCCTCCAAATATGACTTTTGCACCTCTAACTTCCTTAAATTTTGACATTTTTCTTGTTTCCCGTCATGTGTCCGGAACAACCACTATCCATGTACCAGGTTCATTGGCACTCACTTGCTTCCTTGAACTCGCAATCAAGAAATTAGGTTTTAGGTACCCATACTTGTCCGGGTCCCGAGGGGTTAGTATTGTAAGATGATCCAACCAACCTATAGCCAAATGATTTGACTCTAAGAGGTTGCCATCTATCGTGTCATAATCATAATTAATTTTGGCAAATTGCTTGGGGTTCTAGGTTCATACAACTCTCTTTTTGTCAGTATGCTGTGCATGTGTTTTGGCAATTGCCTTCCTTGGGTAGTTGTGATACCTCTGTGCATAGTGTTTGGGTGCATATGTGTGCTGAGGATAGCTCTTTTGCCTTTGGAATGGCCTTTGCTGAGTTTTAGGCCTTTGCCATCTAGGCATGTATTCCATAGGTCTTTGCTGATAGTTCACATTGTTCCAATCAGCTTGGCTTGGATAATTTCTACCATTCCCATCATATGTGTTCCTTTTATGGAATTTCTGGGGTTTTTGGTAGCTCTGTTTCTTCTTTACAGAGTACTTTATGTTTGGAGTTTGCTGAGGAACTCGGCTGGATTTCTTCTCAGCTGTCCTTTCAGCATACTCAGCTGGCTATTTTCCTTTTCCTTTATAACCGAGGCCAATTTGGTTGTGATTGTGCTTTGGAATGAATGTGTGTGCACCATTTGGAGTTTTGGATTTTTGAGATGCTTCATTGCTTGAAGATCCTTTTTCCAAAATCACTTTGGGAGCTTGACTTAGCATAGAGGAATTAAATCATAAGCCTGTCTTATCTCCACATTCTCTTTGGCTCATAATAAGATCATCCAAAGATTTAGATGCCTTAGTGAATGAGGCAATCACATTTTTGAGGTCATTTTCCCTTTTTTCTATAGCAGCTATCTTTGCTATTAACTTAGCATTTTCAAATTTTTATTTCTTTATTCCCATCGCTATGTGACTCGAGTACTCGGCTCCTTAGTCACCGTGAGTTTTAGCTTTTGAGCAGTTGTTTTCCTCATTTAGCAAAGGTGTGTGAGGTTTTAATGTGCTCAAAGTCTTTCATCATTTTGCCTAATGAATCATAAAGATTAGTGGGTGATGAGGTGTGTGTTTGTCACAGTCACTATCGCTAGTGTCTGAGTGAGATGAGTTAGAGTGTAGCTCATCTTCTCGGCGGGAGTTGGTATTGTTATTTGGCCATTAAACATATCAAGGCTTCTTCTTCGTAGTCACTTGAGTAGTCGATTCATTATTCTCTCGAAATCCGATGTGTCTTTTGACTTGGGTTGCCTCTCGTGATCTCTACTAACATTGCGCTTTTTTTTCTCTTGTCTTCTTTCTCTCAAGACTTTTCTTTCCTCTTCATTCCCCGTATTTGTTGACTACAAGATATGGGCAATCAATGGCATAGTGACCGGTTGCTGCAGCCTCCAAAGATAGATTTTCAACCTTTTGATCATTCTTTCCATCCTTAGATTGTCGCTCTTTGATACTCAACCTTTTGATGCTCTGTTCTTTTGGGTGGCCTATCTTCCCTTGACTTGGAGGGAGCTGAGTGTCTTCTGGAGGATTCACCTTTGCCTCTTTTGTAATTCTTGTTAAAGAATTTGTTAAACCTTTTAACCATCAGGGCAATCTCCTCTTGGTCAATGACTTCCTTGACCTCAGCTCTTTTACCATCCTTAACTATTAGAGCAAATGCTTTGGGCACAACTGTCTCCTTCCTGGTCTTTTCTTCTCACCAAATTCGTAGGCTTTGAGATCCGAGAATAGCTCATGGTTGGATGTTTTTGATAGGTCCATGGAGTGTCTCAGGGCCATGACTTTCATTTCCCATTCAGCTGGGAGACTTCTTAGAATCTTCATACACATTTCCTTTTGTGTATATTCTTTTCCAAGTGCAGATAGCTCATTGGTAATTTCTGTGAAATGAGCATCCAGTTGATCCAAGGTTTCTCCTGCAAGCATCTTAAAATTTTCAAATTTTTGTACAGCAACAGATAGTTTATTTTCCTTGATTAGCCACTAAACAGACTCGACTGAGCTGTTGATAGAATAACTCAACTGTTTTGACTAAAACTTAACTCGACTGTGATATGTTTTCAGCGGAAGACTTAACACCCTTGAATCTTGGTTTAAGTTTGTATTAATACTTGATTATAGCACTTTGTTAATTATCAGATGGACATCAAATTTATCAGCAGATATCAAAATAGTATGCAGTAATTAAAGTGCTAAAATGTAAGTGACACAATAAATTTTATAGAGGTTCGAAGATGGGGTAATTCTTCTACTCTTCTCTTCTCCAACTCCTGGAGGAATCCACTAAGTATTGATCAATGTACAAAGTGGTTATCAGTCCAGATGCAAGTCTTGATCACACAGCTGACTTGATCCTTTGGGACTCAGTCTGGAGATGCCTTGGTCACACAAACAAATGGCTTCTCGTGACGACTCGACCTTTCTTCACATGGCAACTTTGCTACTACCCACTTGCTCAAGCTTCTTGGATTTGATCACGAAGCCCTCCAAAACTTGAAACCGGTTCGACTTGAACCTTTCTACAATCCTTTGTGGAATGTAGACCCCTTGATTCTTCAAATGTTTTCTCTTCAACTGATTGAAGTCGTCTTTCCTTCACAGGTGAGTGTTGGATTGATTTCCTTCGTAATGTAGGCTTGAGGATTGAGAGTTGAGCGATACACTATTTACTTGTGAGTCGCGATGTCAAGTACCTGAGAGAGTATTAATTATGCCGAACTTGTGATTGATGACTTCTTGATAATGAATTGCATGATTTACTTAGATATGGAGTCAAATGAGATTGAATGTTTACAGTGTTCTTGTGTATTCTTTGTACCCCGTGATTTTATTTTTCTTAATTTGCTCGAGGACGAGCAATGGTTTAAGTTTTGGGGATTTTAATACGTGTAAAGTATATGTGCATTTAAGGGCTTATTTTAATACATTATTGATGCATTTGCATGTTTATTAAGTGTATTTTACTTGGTTTCCTTAGAAGGGCATGATACTATGTATTCTTGTGACATTTTACAGGAAACGGAGTTTAAATGAAAAGATATCAGTTGGAAGGCCCAGACATGATTGACTAGTGCAAAGAGAAGATCGAAAAGACGAAGAAAATGAATGAAAACAAGGAACACTGTCAGTCCGTGCAGGGTGACACGACCGTGTGATGCGCCCGTGCGAGTAACATAACCGTGTGAAATGTTCGGGAGAAAATAGAGATAGAAACCATCCACACGGTCTGCCCGTGTTGATCCACACAATCGTGTGGAGTGGCCGTGTGAAACCACATGGCCTGTGCGATTCATCTACGGCGGATTTTTGTGTCATTTTCCTACCAGAACTCTACAAGTGGTCTCTCCAAGCACCTATATAAAGGGACCAAGGCTTGCACGAAATTACATCATTCATACAAGATACAACACACTAAAATACACAGGATTACACAGATCAAAGATCTTCTGAGAGAGGAGGGCTAGGTTACGAAGAACACCACAAGGCCTTTCACATCTACGGAAGCACAAGAGTTTCGAAGGCTTTGAAGGAGGATCCATCCTGACAAGAAGGGGTTTTCTTTATTAGTTTAGATCTCTTGTCTGTACTTTAACGATGTCACAATGTTGATTTCAAGTTTGTCTATGAATTTGTTATCAATGTTTGGCTAATCTTTCGGATCCTAGGGTATAATCTAAACTGGGGATTCATATTAAATCTTGATACATTGTTTTCTTAATGTGTTCTATTTTATGAATTCGAGTGCTTATTCTTAATTATTGATTATTTGGCTAATAATTTGCATGTCATACTTGTTAGTCCATAATCTGGGAGATGAGTTCTAGCAAGACGAAAATCAAATTCAGACATAAACAGGGTAATGTATCGGGAGACTACTTCTGTTTGTGGGGAGCATTTCAATTCAAAGATCTGTTGGGAGTTAGTAATAGTTGTGATGTATCGGGAGAGCTCAATTATTATTAATCTACTATTTATGCGCCACCCGGGATTGGGAATAAACTAGTACAGGAATTGAACCCATAGAAACGCATGAATTGGTTTTGTGAAACATTGATTGGATTTAATATTGAAGAAACATGTTGAGATTATGTGCCTAGGGTTGCTTTCGTATTTGTTGAAAATATTTGTGGGGTTCTAAACTCATTTCTTTTATTTTTAATTTTGATATTCGGTTACTTCAATAAAATTAGAATACGAGGTTAATATAGCCTAAGTGTTTCGTATTCAATCCCTAAGGAATACGACTTACTTGCCATTATCCTATAAACTACAATGCACACTTGCAGTATAGAGATCCAAATATTTTTGGCGAACAAAGGCTCAATGAACCAACCACTCTGATACCACTTGTAGGTCCCAAGGGGTGATATGTGAAGTCTAGAAGGGGGGTTGAATAGACTTCACCAACTTTTTGTTTTTAGTCCTTTTATAAATTCAAAGTAGACTCAAGTCAGCTAAGTCCTTGGTGGACAACTAAGTTTACTTGCACAACAGAGTTAGCTACTCAACAGACTCGACTGAGCTGTTGATAGTATAACTCAGCTGATTCAGTTAACACTTTAAAAATTAAGTTGACTTGGTTTTTAACAGCGGAAGACTTTCACCCTTAGTTTTGAATATGTTTTTCAACACTTGTTTAGGCTTGGTTATTATCAGTTGACTTAGCAAATTAACAAACATCAATAATAATAATGAGCAAGAAAGTAAGTATATTGAATGTAAATGACACAAGGAATTTATAGTGGCTCGAGGATATGGTAATTCCTCTAATCCACTCTTCTTCAACCCTTGGAGGAATCGATTAGTGTAACTTTGACTTTGTTACAAAATGGTTACAGTCCGAGACAATTTTGATCACACAACTAGTTTCTCCTGGGACTCAGCTTCTTCACAAGACGGTTGTCCTGCTACTTCAGCTCCTTCGAACTTTTGGATTTGTTCACACAGCCCTCCAACAATTTTAAAGACTTCTGGTTTGATCTGGAACCTTACTACACCTCCTTAAACCTTGGAGAGTAGACCCTTATTCTTGAAACAAGTTTTTCCTCTTCAACAAATGAAGTTGTCTTTCCTTCACTGAATGTGTTGGATCAATTTCCTTCGAGTTTAGGCTTGAGGATATGATTTGAATGCTTGAGAGATATTGCTTTGCTTTGCAGTTTAGTGTATATTCTTGCTTGCTTACATTTGTTGCTTGAGTTGGGTAACCTTCTCTCAAATGAATCCTCAGTCTTTTTTAGTGGTGGTTCGAAAATGTATCCATTGAAGAGATAGATACATTTTTAGACTCCACTTTTTGGTCGTTGGCTTGTCTTGTCTTGCAGCTTTGATATGGACTGTACCTTGAATTTAATGCGCTGCAGCCTTTCCTTAAACTCTGTAGGATTTCAGGTACATCTCATTGCCTCCTTGCTTTTTGCACACTTTCAGCAAAACAACTTTAAGGTAGGCAGTTTTACACATGCCTATTTCCAGCAAACACTTGACTTTGCTTGACAACAGATCTCTTCAGCTTTCTTTGATCCTTTCTGCTGTATAACCCTTTTGACAGTCAACTCTAATGATTTTGGAATGACTTTGATGTCAGTCAGCTAACTGAGACAACTTTGTCACTTGACTAATACTTGACTTCACTTCACTCAGCTGTCATACAGCTGTGACTTCAACTTGACTACTTCTACTCAGCTTACATAGACCTACGATGGATTCCACTCTGGCTATTATTCCAAATGATAAGTATATTTCCATTTCGAGATTTGTGGAGATTTTATCTGATTTTGAATGTAAGAGTGGAGTTGAGAGAGAACTTAGTGCGGGTTCGAAGGGTGATAAGCCTCCCAAGGCCAGACGTCAACATAGTCCTTTCCCAGGTGATTGGGTTATGGACCCGACAATGTTAGAGAATACTATAGACTCTCGGTGTCTCAGGATTTTGAGAAAGCATCTTGATTTGTCTCTTGATGTTGTATTGATTGCTCCTTCCTCTGACAAGAGGCTCGCCCATCCCCCCGATGTGATGTTTTACTCTCTATCTTTCATGTTTGACCAATGACTTTACTCTTCCTCTTGACCCATTTCACATTGAGATATTGCGGTTAGTTGGTTTGTGCATGGTTCAAATTACTCCCAATTCATATGCCTTTGTGGAGGGATATCGGTGTGCTATGAAGAAATTTGGGCTTCTTATCAGTGTTGATGTTTTTCATTCATTGTTCTCCATGAGGAAGGGCCCGGAGAATGGTTACTTTCATTTCTTTCCCTAAGCTTATTGTAAGTTTTTTTTAGGGGGGGATTCCCTCTTCACATGGTATATGGAAGTCCGAATTTTCTATCTTGAGGGGCCTCGCTGGGCCCTCCCCCTCAGTTGGAGTTTTGTACCTCTTGCCTCCCCCATTTTGCTAAGTCCCGCCAGAGTTTTTAGGAAATATGTCGGGAGGCAAAGTTGTTTGCTAATCAGTTTGATGTTTGGGGAGCACTGGGTATTTGGTTGTTTTTAATCTTTTCACATATTCTTCGTGTTTCTTGTATATGTTGTATTCATATTGTACTCTTTTTCCTTGACCGAAAGAGACAACTTCAGCCCCAGAGTTGTTATCATATGCCCGAATGAAGAAATGGGATTCCTCTCATGCTGAGAAGGGATCAAGTCGAGCTCCAGATCACTGGGAGGAGAGGCAAGCATCTCCTAAGTGCAAGTTCGGCGGGAAGAGGCCTTCGGGATCTTGCGCTGGTGATCATTCTGGGGTGGATTCTTTCTCGAGATCGTCCCTGGCTACCTCCAGTTGGAAGAGATCCCGCGGGGGGCCTTCAGACAGCTCTTCCGAGTTGGCTCCCACCAGTAGCTTGTCCAAGCATGGTATTTTTAGTTCAGACGATGTGCAGTCAAGTTGGGACCTTTCCAACCCCGCAGTAGGTCTATGCCGTAGTCGAAGTGTGATCATTGATGTTGACCAGACTCATTTGGAGCCTCTATCCTTTGAGGATTTGGAGGTTTATGCTTGTGGAGATGCAGTGAGGGTATCTCTCTCTCTCTCTCTCTCTCTCTCTCTCTCTCTCTCTCTCTCTCTATTTTCCCTTTATCTTCTCGCATGTTTATTTCTTTCTCCATATGATTTTGTGTTTTTATCGTAGCTGATCAATGCTACAACCGTTGCCCATTAGGGAAAGTTTTTGGAGGAGGCGGTTCGCCGTTAGAAGACAGAGATGAGGGAGTTGAAGAAGCAAGTGGTGGACCCTGGAAAGAAAAGTGATGGCTTCAAAGAGCGGTATGATCAGGAGGTGTTTACTGGGGAAGAGTTCCTGAAATCTTCCCGTGGAGTTTAGTTGATTTCTTTGTAGTGGACTTCTATTGTTGAGGCCTACAAGGCTTCTTCTGATTACCGCGATGCCATTTTGGATGAGTCCTCATTCTACTTTGAGCGAGAGATCCGCCACAGCCAGAAGGTCCTGCTGGAGAGCAGGAAGGTTTCTGGGGAAATTATTGCACTGCTTATTCCGGGCATTTCTGACGAGGAGGAGGGTGAGATTAGAGCTTTGCGTGATATCCCAGATGATGCCACCGGGGACGAAGGCAACCTAGATGATGGAAGCATCGGGTCTTGAGCTTTGCTCATAGTTTAATGACTTTGTTATGTCTTTATTCCGCCTACTTATCTAAAGCGCGGTATGATTCACCCCATTTGTTTAGGGCATGCTTTCGAGCACTTAGACTCGTGTTTACTTTATTCGTCTTTTGGAATATTTTCCTCCCTTTGGGGTGATTTGGTTACTCTTAGATTTTGTTTGATCCTTTTCCTTTGCATTTTGGTTATATGTTGGATCTTGGTAATTTACTTGAAAGGGGTCCCCAAATAACAAAGTGTTATTTCTCTAAGGGCATTCCCAGGGGCCCCGGGTGGTGTTCATTCCTCCCTAAGGGCCTTATCGACGGGCCTTCGATAATGCAATGCTACCTCATTAGGGGCTATCCTTGGGAGCTCCAAATAGCGATGTTACCTCTCGATAGGCATTAATGTGGGGCCCCTAATAGCGCAATGCTACCTCACTAAGGGCTATTCTCGAGAACCCCGACATTAATGAGGGGCCCCGGATAGCACAATGCTACCTCACTAGGGGCATCAATGAGGGGCCCCAGATAGTGTAATGCTACCTCATTAGGGGTTATCCTCGGAAGCCCCAGATAGTCATGCTACCTCTCTAAGGACATTAATGAAGGTCGATAGCGCAATACTACCTCAATAGGGGCTATCATCGGGAGCCCCGGATAGCACAATGCTACCTCACTAGGTTCTCTCCTCGGGAGCCCCGAATAGCGTAATGCTACATCACTAGGGGCAATCCTCCGTGTCCTTGTGACTCGAATATTTGCTAATTAGCTTCAGGGTGTAATGTTCATAAGTTATTAGTCATCATCCATGTAAGTGTTTTACACATATTTGGATAGAAAGCGCAAACTTTTATTCATTATCCGATTGATTTGAAAAGAAGAAAATCTTGAAAAAGAGAAATATGTAGACACTCGGTTGCAAGCCGGAAGAATAAACTAAGTAGTTTGGCACCTTAAGAGATGCTAAATAAAGAAAGCATGGATGAAATATTAAAGCCCCCCAAAGGGGTCCAGGCTCATTGAAGGCCAGACAGTGGGAGGTTCGAACATCCCCTTATTACTAGACTCGGTTGTCGTAGTTTTCGTCTGGTTTGATTTTCCTTAATTTGGCCACGTAGCATTCCCGAGCCATCATGATGTCTTCTTTAGCTTCTCCCATACCCATCTCTATTGGGAACTTCAATTTGAGGTAGACTGTGGAGACAATGGCCTGGAAGTGATTCAAGCTCGGTCGTCAAATGTAGGTCCCAATGGGTGTGGTGTAAGGTTTAGAAGGGGGGTTGAATAAACCTTACCAAATTTTCACTTTTAGTCTTTTCAAGAATTTCAACAGAGTTGGCTCAAATCAGCTGTGTCCATGGGGGACAACTAGGTTGGCTATCTTCAGCTAAGTTACCCACTCAACAGACTCTTCTGAGCTGTTAAAAGTATAACTTGGTTGCGTCAGCTAACACTTAACTTTAGTTGATTTGATTTTTAACAGCGGAAGACTTAACACCCTTTGTTTGATTAAAACTCGTTTTTTAACACTTGTTTTAGCACTTGTTATTATCAGTTAGCAAAATAACTTAACAGCAGGTATGAAAAATATAAGCAAGAATGTAAATGCTGAAAGTAAATGACACAAGTAATTTTATAGTGGTTCGATGAGGGGGTAATTCCTCTACTCCACTCTTCTCCAACTCCTGGAGGAATCCACTATGTAACAAAACAAGTTACAAAGTAGTTCTCAGTCTAGATACCACCTTGATCACACAGCTGACTTCTTCTGCGACTCAGCTTCTTCACAAGACAGCTGCCTTGCTACTTTAGCTCCCTTCAAGTCTTTGGATTTGATCACACAACCTTCCAACAAACTTGAATCTCTTGGTTCGACCTTGAACCTTTCTCAGCTCCTTCAACTTGGAGAGTAGACCCCTTTTTGTTCTTTAAATGTTTCCTCTTAAACTGCTTGAAGTAATCTTTCCTTCACAGCGTGTGTTGGATCGAGTTCCTTCGAGTTTTAGGCTTGAAGAATTTTCTGGATAAGCCTGAGAATATTGCAGGTTATACTTGCTTGATAATTGCTTGATTCGTTCGTGCTAGGTTCAGGTCACCTTTTCTCAAATGCTTCCTCAGCCTTTTATAGTGCTCATTTGAAAATTTGCCCGTTGAAGAGATAGGCTATTTTCAAATGAAACTTCTTGTTCGTTGGCTTGTCTTTTCTTGGTCTGCAACACTTGTGATGTTGACCCTTCCTCGTATTAAATGGCTATGCAGCTTTACAGGGTCTGACACATGTTTTAGTGTTTCCCATTGGCTTATTCCTTTTGCATGTTTCTGGGCCAAACTCTTTAAGACCTGGAAGCTTGGACATATTACTATATCGAGTAATATTCTTGACTTCCTTCCAACGGATCAATGTCAGTTGTCTTGACTTGATCCGCTTTATCCCTTTTGACTTAGAAATGCTCCAATCATGAGAATGACTTAACTGTCACTTCAACTGTTAGACTTGGCTCCTTTCGCTGACTTGACTGACACTTCCTCATACTTCACACAGCTTTTCCTCAGTTGGCTCTCATTCAGTCGAGTCCTTGTCTTCTTTCTTGGCCATACTCAGCTGACACACAACAGAGTCTTCACTCTAGTCTGCAGTTGACTTAGCTGACTTCACTCAGCTCTTTCAGTCCTATCTATTATAACATAGAATTACAAGGAAAATGGGGTGCCAACTTCCTAGTCTAAGTTTTACATGGTATCATCAAAATCTAACAAATAAATTTCCTGACAATCTCCCCCTTTTTGATGATGTCAAAACTTAAACAAAAATAAACAGCAAACATAAGCAGTGAGTAAGAAAGAATGTATGCTTTGAATAATCAGTTTTATTGATCATAGCATTCTTGTCCTTTACAAAGCTGTTTACAAAATTTAACAAAGCTTATACAAGTATTGCCTTACAACGTGTATCAGAGCTAGGTTACAAAGAAGATATTAGAACAAATATTACAAGGAAATTATCAGAGCTATATTACAGGGAAAACTTATAGCTACGTATTTACAGCTAAGTAAAATACGTGAAAGGGTTGCAGCCGTCTTCAACGCCTTGGCTGCTTCTTTCTTCTCTCTTCGTCATCAACTCTCCTCATGTCTTCATAAACTCTTCTCCTCCTCCTTACCTCTTCATCCTTTCTTCTTCTTCTCATATGCTCGCCTCACAGCAGGGTCATCCCTACGCTGCATTTCCTCCCATTCTCGAGTTGTTAGTTCATTTTCAGCTTCCTGTCTTCTCACTACTTCAAAGATTCTTTCAACAACTTCCAGGTTGGCAAGATGATCATATCCAGCCCAGTATGTGATCCCTTTCTTCTGTGGATCAATATACTTGACGTTCTCCAGATTCGGTTGCGGTCGAGAACCTGTGCCCCTTCCACTTCCACTGGATTTTCCCCTTTCTCTCCCTGACTCAGCTCCTTCTCCTCTAGGAATATATTGTACTGGAGTTTTTTATTTTCCAGCTGAGTGACTGCTGGAACTCTGCTACTTATCAGCTGATTTGCATATCTCAAGACCTTTCTCCCAGTACAAATCCCAGGCTTGCGGTAGAGTCAAATCTTCGAAATAGCCTTCTTCCTCTAGAGTTTGAAACTCCTCTAGGTATTGGGGTTCAGACCTAACATCAGGCATGGAAATGTCTCTCTGGGGCTTGATCGTAGGGTGATCCTTTCCGGCTGGAGGACCATCATATTGCTTCCTTATGTTTTGAATACGTGCAGACTGCTTCTCTGCTACCTTCTCAAATTTAGCTTCGATGGCTTTTCTAGATTTTTTCATTCCCATCTCAGCTTTCTGTTCCACGGACAACTCTTTCGGTAGCTTGCTGAGAATAGAAGTTGTGATGTCTCCTTGTTGGGGGTTTCAAATGAACATAAGCTTCAAGGGGGTTTTCGAACTTCCTTCCCCTTAGTCAGATCACCTTTCTTCTCCATCTTATGACTCTCTTTCTCCTCCTTCAGTCCCTTTAATGTATCATCTTCCCCCTTTTTGGCATCATCACCAAACGAAAGGGTCAGGCCAGGGACAAACCACTGAGAATGAAGTCAAGTCGGTTGTTCATCGAATTTTACTTTTCATCGACTTTGAGTAGGTTTGTCGAACTCGCATAATGTAGCCTTCGACTCAGCTGCCATTAATTTCATTTCTGCCTGAAGGAGACTGAACTTTTGGTTCATGCTATCCTCCGGTCTGGAAATCTCGCTCTTATGTGCAGCTTGAGTAACTCCATGTCCGACTTGTGGGAATCTTCAATTCTCATCATAACTCTTTCTGCCTCTGCTGAAACTGAGCATTGTCCGCACTCCATACGAGTAGCTCTGCAAAGAATGATTTGAAGTAGCAGACTTGCACTAAGCGCATAACAATAGTCTGTGCAGTCTCTTCTCTAATCCGTAGGACAACACCTCGAATATCTCTGCTGATGTTTGCATCACGGTTGTCCAATCTGAGGTCCAATGATGCAAGGTGGCGTTCCATCTTCTCAATTTCAGCACATATATCTTTGAACGCATTTTGGAACTTGGTTGTGGAAGCCGACTCTTCTTCAGGCCACACAGCATCGAAGTCAAAACCTATTGGCACAATGGAATCAGCTGGAATTATCGGCCTTTTTTGCATAGTGTACTTCTCTTGTTCTCGAGCAGATTCGGCATCCAGAGGGGGCAACTCGACATCAAAATGGAATATCTCAGTAAACATGTCATCTGGAACGAGAGGGATTCCCATTGGTCCACGCTGTGGAGCCTTTCCCTTCTCTCATCTCTGTGCATCAGCTCGATTTGCCTCAGCTGTTCCAGCATCGTCGGCAGTCAATGCAAACTGTGGAGCTCTTGTTGAGCGATTGAGTCTCTCGCTGGCAACAACAGCCTCGCCACCGACTTAGTTCCAAATGAGCATTTGTGTTGATCTGCTCAACTGACTGAGCCTCAGCTGTGGTAACAGCTTCGTTGGCATCAGTTAGAGTTTCCTTTTGAGTTAACTTGTCCTCAGCTGTTTAATCAGCATCATCGGAGTGTGATGTAACCATAGGGGTTGGTTCATCATCAAAGACGAATCTCATCGGAGCTGTTTTGTCACTTAGTACTCCGTGAATCGTGAACATTCTCAGCCTCGTCCTGAGTAGAATCTTCAATATGTGTAGACTCGGCTTCATTATTGGATTCCAGAAATGTTGTATCAATGTTTTCCTGGGAATCATGAAGGGCGCCGATCTCTTCTTCTTCACCAGATCCCTCCATCTGAGGAATGTTCTCTTGCTCAGGTTCTTTACCTATGGAAGTCTCAACCTCCTTTAAGCCTTCATTAACCCCAAATAGCCTCAACCGGCCTGTAGGGCCTTCAATATTCCCTTCGGCACTCACTTGTCTTGGGGTCTTCGACAGATATCCCTTTGGCGTACTCACTATCTTAGGGTCTTTGGTGGCATCCCTCGTAGTCTCAACTCCTGGATTGCACTTTCATGGCCAGGAGTCTCAACTCCTATGACCTCCATTCCATCCTTTACCTTAGTTGCATCGGCAGCGTCATCTGCCTTCAGGTTAGAGGAAGTTTCAACTGGGATAGTCTCAACCATCCGAGCTTCGTTAACTTCACTCTTCTTATCCATTAATTGCTCTCCTTCTCCTCCTAAATGCAAAGTTTTTTGTCTCCCTCAGCATCCTCCGACCTAGTTGTGGTGGAGAGAGCTTCCCCCCCAGCTAGCGCACCAGCTGAGTGAATGGTTGTGGGGTTACTCTGCTCCTAAGACACGGCTGTTTGTCCTTTTGAGTAGTCAGCCGTTTGGGCAGGTGTCTTAACACCTTCAGGGTTTAGCTTGTCTAGGGTGCCCATTTCATCACCTTCCCTAGCTTCATCGATGTTTCCCTGAGAGCCATTTTGAGAATGCACGGGGGATGTGATGGTAGAAATGTCAGTTGCAACCTTTTGCGCTACTCCCAATGGATCAGATCGATGAGAGAGTTGGGAAGACTCTCCTGGACCTTCTTGAAGATTCTGCTCATGCATGGCTCATGATTCCTTGATGGCCTATTGGAACTCGGCCTTTTCAACTGCTGTAGCTGGGTCCAACTCTTCGAGATTGCTGCTATTAGTTGACTCCATGTGATGCTCATGGCTTCCAGTGAACATGCACATTTTGGACTTTTCAGCGGCTCTGGCCTTTTCCAAAGATTTTTCTTTTTCATCCTCCTTAATAGCATGGAGGGCATACATGCAGAATTCCTCATCGAAGGCATAATGAACAGTGACGTTTCCAAGGAAGCTTAGAAGTTCCTTCTCTTCTTCGATGAACTCAGGATGTTCGAATTGCTGTCTGGAGTAATCTAGCTTCCATCTCCTCTATTCCCTCAATCTTTGTTGAATATCCGGGTAGACTGGAGAGTACATAATCACGTCATCATCATCGTCTCCATCTTCCGGAATGGTTGCAACTGGGGCTTGCTCCTCCTCAGGTACGTTAGCATCTGTCTGAGGGGATGAGACAACTCTTTCTTCAAGAGTCTTGGTTGTCTCAACTTTCTCCTACTCCACAGTTGTCTCACGACCAGCTGGGTCGTTGATACTCTGCTGATCGACATCAGCAGACTTCTGGGCATCTATGGTGGCAACAAATCCACCATCTTTCACTTGAGACTGCTCCTCTTGAGCATCAGCAGTCTCTTCAGGCTTCTCCAGCTGAGTTCCTGACTCAGCTTTTTCAAGCTCAGACTTCTTAAAAAGTCTTCTTCTCCTCTTGGTCTGGACGAGAGGAATCTCATCCTCTTCGGCTTCCTCTATGGTGGCTTCTGGCTCCACCATCTTTATCTTTTTTGCAGCAGCTAGCTTGCGGGACGCAGCTATGCACTTTTTCTTCACAACAGGAGAAGGCATAGAAGTATCCTTCTCAGTCTCGGCTGCTTGGGCAGGGGCTTCTGGATCAGTTGTTGGGGCATGGGCTTATGGCTCAGCTGCAGGGGCAGGTGCAGGCTTAGCTGCCGCAGCTCTCTTCTTTGAGATAGGCTTGGGAGAGAGAGCTGGAGTGGTGGCAATTGTGTCTTCGGTAGGGTCAGCTGACTCACCCTCACTAGTGTCACCTTTCCTGGCATGCGCCTTCCTTTGAGCTCCGGAGAGATTTGCCTTAAACATCTTCTTGTTTGTATGGAATGACTTTCCATGGCGCAGGGCAATCCCCTTCACCTCAATCAAATGGCCAAGCACTAGGCCATAACCCAAAGAGCATCCAAAATTCCCATCATCCTTGAAGGACTTGTTGATCACGTTCTAGCATATATGGCTGAAGACAAACTCAGCCCATTTAACTTTCTTCTCTTGCATGATCGCAGCCACCACCACCAGCTTAGTCCGAGATAGCTGGTTGAAGCTTCCGAATTTCATGTCCACGCACTTGGACACGATGTCCATTAGTTTATGGTAATCAACCTTGATCAGTACCTTCTTGGTCAGAAATGTACAAAGCAATGACTCGGCTTGGCTATCTCCTTCCAAGCGGCAGCCAAGTTCACGTCTTTCTCAGCAAGTTCTTTTAGCCCAACAGTAGGCAACTTGCAATGCTAAGCAAGGTCCGCAACAGTGATTTTGATGGCCTTTCCATGAATAGATGTGCGAATCTCATCACTATGTACTTCAGCATTGACGTAAAACATAGCGACCTCTTCCAGGTAAGTAAGAGAGAAAATCGTGAGAAAGTCCTTCAGACCAGACTTCTCGAGCTTCTCCGCGATTTTCTTCACTAAAGCCTCATCAGCGCCTTGTTTGATCATTTCTTTGAAGTCCACAGTGGATCCTGAGTGGATCTTCTCGGATAGCTTGACAAAGTCATACGTAGCAGCCATTTTCAGAGAGAATAAACAGTGAAAAATACGAAAAACTTGAACTTTGAAGGTAGGGTTTTGAATAGTTGCAGAGAGAATTCTTCTTGCTTGTTGAAGACGAGAGTATTTTGTGAGGAGAGAGAAAATGTATTTTTTGGTTTATATGGGACTCAAGAGGACGGTTTTTGGAATTTGAAAAACTTGATCAAAATCAACGGTCAGGATTGAGCCTTCAAAACCGCATTATTTTCCTCACATTAAATACAACAACATTTATATCCAATTATATGTTTTACTGTGCAGCTTTTGTACTAACAGTCATAATTACGCTGACGTCATCCTTAAAAACATTGTCGCTCGAATAAAACGACTGTGTTTTTGTCACTTAGCTCATAAATGATTCAACTATCATCCAAAGTGACTTAACTCTGCTTCTCTCTTCACATAAGATCGCTTAGCTGTCAGCTAACTCGATACAGCTGATTTCCCGACTAGGCTATTTTACTTGGCTGAAATGTGAAACTTGCTTATTTTCCATTCTCTCCAATTTTGTCTGTAACACCCTTACCCCTGTAACTGGTATTTATATAGCACAAAACTATAGTTCATAGGCAGTACAACTGTATCGCACATAAGATTAATACGTTAATCATCAACTATAACCTTGTCTTTTCGCAAGCGGAATCACCTTAAAAGATTTCACAACATATATTTACACACGTGCATTTATCCATATTACATAACATTAACGACCGTGCTCTTTTATATACAGACCAAAATAGACTCCCTATATGAAACGCAAATGATGAGCTGAGGGAGAAGGATGGAAATCCAGCCGGCCGACCTTTGATCCATGCTTTAACTTTTGTCACCCTCACGGATCAACTTTATCTACAACAACTAAAAATTGGCAACATTGCATTTGGTGAGTTGCAAGCTCAGCAAGTATAGTCTAATAACAAGTTATTTAACATCACACAAACACATTATCACAATCAATTGATCATATCATTTATAAACATATAAATGCATGTGCTTGGTCATTTTCTTTTACTGTTATGGGCCAGCTAATACCAATAATAAATCGTGATCACGAAGATGGCCATGGCACTCTGTAATTCTTTATTTCACGTAGAGTTCAGTGAACTCGGGGTGGTCAGACAAGATTCGTAATCCGAAATTCTCGATGACTCAATTCTGATTCAAGGTCATTAGTGGCCATAACAGAATCCATTAATCTCTGATGAATGTATTTCTGTAATCACATATTTCCTTTCCGTATCAATAACATCAGTAAAGATCGCCTATCCCATTTCCATATCAATAACATTATTGGAGATCACATATCTCAATTCCATTTCAGTGTCATCACATAGAGATCATATATCTCAATTTTATATCCATCTCATCACATAGAGATCATATATCTCAATTTTATATCCATCTCATCACATAGAGATCATATATCTCAATTTCATCATAATATCATCATAGAGAATCATGCAATTCACATTAGGGCACGATAAGCTACTAATCATTGTGGCCAAATAAGTAAATGATTCATTCCAACACATTAATCATATAATCACACAAGTCAAATAACAAGCTAAAAGATTATACTCACAAGTGGTATTCTTATCTCGATGTTTTTCTCTTAGTTGGCCTCGTGTGGTCCTCTATAGGAATTTTGGCCTATTAACATATCAAAAACAAATAACCAGTTCCAAATCATTTTTGATACTAGTGATGTCATGTATGCAATTTACATCACGTACATGCCAGAGTATTCAAACTATTTGATTCTTAACTCCATAGAATAACTATCTCAATGAAAATCTATTATCTTGTTTTAACTTTAGAATACTTATATTCACTTGCAAAAATTGAGTTAAGAATTTTAATTTCTCTGAGAGTTTTGCCCTTTTATCCATTAGATGGTACATAATGATAAATTTAATTTTCAAAGCCAAAAATGTATCTGCTCCAGTTTTTGACTAAATTAAAAGCTCATGAAATATATATATATATATATATATATATATATAGGGGATGGTTCAAATGAGACACCCCCCCTTATATGAGACGGTGGGGATTTATTATAACCGTTGGATTGATCTTTTGGATGATTCAGATTAATCCCATTATTTTAGGCAATTAGTTAATGCAAGAGTTTAAAATGGTAATTTACATTATTTTCGAGTTATTAATTAAGGGCAAATATGTCTTTTATATTTTAGTGTAGAAGGTAGGTATTATTTTACCTTTTTCGGCTCCTAAATTTAAGGGGGGGTTATATCCTTTCAAAATGTGATAAACACAAATTAATGGCAACAAAAATCTTACCAAATCAAACCCAATAAGCCCAAAAAAAAAACGGCAGACAATTCCTAAATTATAGTATTATTTTTTTCCATAAAAAATGCAATTCAATACACAGTGAAATAAATATATAGTACAGTGAAATTTAGATTTTTATACAGTTAACAGGCCTTAACCGCACAGTAATATTAAAGTGAATAAATATTATTATTTGGAAGGATTAAACACGTTCTTATCGACTTAGTATGTATATTGAATATCATCCTAAATTATTTGGAAGGATTAAACATGTTCTTATTTTTTTGTATAAAATAAATGCACTTCAATACATAGTGAAATAAACATATAGTATAGTGAAATTTCGACATTTATACAATACAACGCTCTTAACCGCACAATAATGTTAAAGTGATTAAACAATATTATTTGGAAGGATTAAACATATTTTTATTGACTTAGTATGTACACTATATATGATCCTAAATTATTTGGAAGGATTAAACTCGTTCCAATACAACATTCTAATACTAATTACACAGTAAAACTGCATTAATTATACAACATTCTAATACTATGTACGCAGTAAAATTGCACTAATTATACATCGTGTTACATTAACATCTCACTAAACACATATAAAATCTATAGTGAGTATACATACATTCTTGCTTTGGTTTTACAGGATATATACATAGCCTTTCCACCCAAAAAGAAAATCTGGAAACATCTTTTTCCCTCAAAAAAGCAAAGAAACCGCACTAATTATACACAAAATGGTATTATATAGCTACCATGGAAATTAAGCTATGTTGAAGACATACACAAAACCTGCATCTTGCACAAAACAACAAAATTGTATTAAATAAGCACTAAAACTAAACTAAGTATACAACATAATGCTAACCCTTCCAAACCGTAAATCGCTTCCCAAACCCAAAATTCCAAACGAGTTCATCTTTTCACCAATCAAGAAATATACCGAAAATATAAGGGACAACAAAGAATGAGCTACTCGACGCCGCGTTGCGGAAAAACTAAAATCGGAGAAAACCCAGCTAATCCCGAACCCGGTCACCGCGGCAAAATTTCCCGAATCAGCCCAAAATTGACTCGAACTTTTCCGATTTAGCTCGAATCGAGCCCGTTAAGCCCAAAACCAACCCTTTCCTATCCAAAGTCGACGAATTTGCTCGTCGTACTGCTGCCAAGCGTCGTGTTCCTCCTTGTCACTTTGCTGACGGTTGATTTACTGAGAAATAGAAAAAAAAAATTGGGGGATGGGTGACGGAAAGTCGGAAACAGAGAGAGGGAGTGAAAGTAGAAAGAGAAAAAAAAGAAAATAGATTGAAGAAGAGTTGGGTGTGCTGTTGAAAGTGGGAAAGAAAGAAAAGTGGGGAAGAAAAGAAAGGAGAAAAGAAAGGAGAGTAAGAGAGATAGAGGACGTGTGATTTTTTTGATTAGGTTAGTAATTAAATCCCTAATTTGTAGGGAAGATTTATGGAAGTTTTGGATATCATATATATTGACTAATTTACCCTTATAATTATCAGTTTAAATAATTAATTTATTTTTTTAGTCATTAAATCTACACCATCAATCAAAAAAATTTAATGGCTTGGATTAGTCCCCACCGTCTCATATAAGGGGGGTGTCCCATTTGAACCAATCCCTATATATATAATATAGCTAGGAGCATAAGTATTTCATAAATTTCTATTTATTTAGAATTTTCTATCCTAATCTGTAGCCAAATAAACAGAAGAACTAATCTAACAAGTTCATCACCACGCGTTCTTAAATCCTCCAAATTTACAATTGAATTTAACTACTTGAATGCAACACGTATCTTGAATTCACTAAGGACTATGTTGGTTATTCTTCTTTTTTCCCTTTTTTTTATAATCTCTTATGAAATATATGAAATATTTATTACTTATCCACTAAGGACTATGTTGGCAGGTTCAATAATATCCATACATGTGTATATAGGTATATACACCACTTACATGATGTGTCAACTCATTCTCTATTTGGTAGCTTACGTGTGACATGTATCCATATATCTATCCTTATTAATATTAGATTACCATGTGTATAGGTTAGAGACTAAATAGTGTATATATATGTTTATCCCTTTATCCTTTTTAGAAGTCAGGAAGTTAGTGGGGTTAAAGTAAACTAGTATATATGGGTTAACACCTATCTAGGAACATTTCTCATTTCCAAGACATTTATTAGGTGTAAAAAAAACACAAATATATATATATATATCATAATTATGCCAAAGCCTATAATTTCAAGAATGCACATGCAATCTAATATGAGGTGTCAAAATATGTGTAATTATGCTTATGATTAATTAATCGTGATAATTGAAATATAATATTTCGGGTTATGACATTGTCTCTGCTGATTGAGTCTTCTGAGTATCCTAACTCAGCTTAATTAACCCTAACTCATTCTTGAGCTCTTCAAATCTTGATTCACATAAAGGCTTTGTGAATATGTCAGCTAACTGCTTATCAGTTGAGATGTATTCCAGGGTGATATCTTTCTTTTCAACACGGTCTCTTATAAAATGATATCTGACATTAATGTGCTTTGTTCTTGAATGCAACACTGGATTCTGAGTGATTGCAATAGCACTAGTGTTATCACACATAATTGGAATCTCTCTTTCTTTAATGTCATAGTCTCTCAGCTGTTATCTCATCCATAAGACTTGGGCACAACAGTTGCCCGCAACTATGTACTCCACTTCAGCTGTGGATGTAGTTATTGAATTTTATTTCTTGCTGAACCAAGAAACTAATCCGTTTCCAAGCATTTGACATGTACCTGATGTACTTTTCCTGTCAACTCTACATCCAGCATAGTTTGAGTCTGAGTATCCTACCAGCTTAAATCCTCCTTCCTTTGGATACCATAAGCCAACTTCTTGGCATCCCTTCAAATACCATAGGATTCTCTTAGCTGCAGTCATATAACTCTCTTTTGGTGCAGATTGAAATCTAGCACATACACCTACTGCAAAGGTGATGTCTTGCCTGATTGTTGTTAGATAGAGTTATGATCCAATGAGTGCTCTATATCTAGTTTGATCAACAGTTTGGCCATATGCATCCATGTTCATCTTGACTGATGTATTCATAGGAATCTTCACTGATGACTTCTCTTCCATACCAAACTTCTTCATTAAATCTCTGGTATACTTGGTTTGGTTTATGAAGGTTCCATCCTTCAATTGCTTGACTTGAAGTCCTAAGAAGAAAGTCAGCTCTCCCATCATGCTCATCTCAAATTTGCCTTGCATGAGGTTTGAGAACTTGTCTCACAGCTCTTTGTTTGTGGATCCAAAGATGATATCATCCACATATATTTGAACAAACAGTATACTCTCTCCATCTTGAACCTGAAGAGTGTTCTGTCAACCTTGTCTTTGGTGAATCCATTGTCAATTAGAAACTGAGACAATGTATCATACCATGCCCTTGGTGCTTGTTTCAATCCATACAGTGCTTTCTTGAGCTTGTAGACTTTATCTCCAATAGTTTTCTGCTCAACACTTGGAGGTTGTTCATCATAGACTTCTTCCTCTAACAGTCCATTTAGAAATGCACTCTTCACATCCATTTGATATACAGTGAAGTTCTTATGTGCAGCATAAGCAAGAAACATCCTTATTGCTTCCAATCTGGCAACTGGAGCAAAGGTTTCATCAAAATTTATACCTTCTTCTTGGCAATACCCTTTGGCTACTAATCTTGTTTTGTTTCTTACTACAAATTCTTCCTCATTCATCTTGTTTCTGAATACCCACTTAGTACCAATAACATTTTGGTGGGTTGGCCTTTGAACTAATTCTCATACTTTGTTTCTTTCAAACTCATCCAACTCTTCTTGCATGGCCTGAATCCAATTTGTGCCTTCCAATGCTTGAGACACATCTTTAGGCTCTATTTGGGAAATAAAACAAGTGAACATTGCTTCATGTTGTGCTCTGGATCTGGTTCTTATGCCATCTCTAACATCTCCAATAATTAACTTAGGTGGATGGTCTCTCAGCCTTCTCACATCAGGTTGGAGTAAGTCTGCTGGATTCAGTCGTCTTGCAGCTAAGTTGTCTTGAACAACTTCTTCATCGTCATTCAGCTGTAGACCTTCTAGTTGTCTTTGAGATTCACCCATCTCATCATCATCAGGGTTGAGTGCTCTCACTTCAGCTTCAACATAAGGACTCTTCTGCATAGTTGGCTGATTCTGCTTATCAGCTAACTCATCATTGTCTTCTCCATTCACATTTAGCTCATCAAACACCACATGGATAGACTCTTCTGTGACCATAGTCCTCTTGTTTAGCACTCTATAGGCTTTACTCTCAGCTGAGTATCCTAAGAAGATACCTTCATCAGCTTTAGCATCAAAAGCCTTCAAATTGTCCTTGCCATTGTTGTGAATGAAGCATTACATCCAAATATCTTGAAATACCCAACATTTGGCTTTCTCCCTGTCCAAATCTCATAGGGAGTCTTGGTTAATTTCCTGCTAATCATGCATCTATTTTGAGTATAGAATGATGTAATTATGGCTTCAGCCCAAAATCTCTTGGGCAATCCAGATTCAGGTAACATTGTCCTTGCAGATTGCTTGAGAGTTCTGTTACTTCTTTTAGCTGCTCCATTCTGTTGTGGAGTCCCTGCTGCTGATAACTCATGAGCAATACCATTTTCAACACAATACTGAGTTATAATCCCATTGACAAACTCAGTTCCCCTGTCAGATCTTATCTTTATAATGGTTTGACTCTTCTCATTTTGAACTCTTCTCATCAGCTGAGGCAACTTCTGCAGTGTTTTCTTCTTTTTACACATGAAAATTGTCCATGTATATCTTGAATAGTCATCCACCACCACTGAGGTGTATTTCTTTCCACTGATGCTAGCTGGCTCAACAGGACCAAATAAATCCATATGCAACAGATGCAATATCCTGGTCGAAGAAGGACTTTGCTTATCATTGAATGATGATTTGATTTGCTTTCCCATCTGGCATGCATCACATCTGCTTTTTTTCTTGTACACTGAGTCTGGCAATCCTTCCACAAGATGACTCCTTGCAAGCTTGTTGATTGTCTTGAAATTTAGGTGACTCAGCTTTTTATGCCACAACCAACTAGATTCGGTTGTACTCCTTGCTAGCAGACACGTGCTTGGTGTAGCAGTAGACCAATCCACTACATACATATTCTTTTGTCTTGTTCCTTGCAGCACAATTTTATTAGATTCAGCATCTTTGATCTGGCATATCCCCATGTTGAATCCTACATTATAGCCTTTGTCACAGAGTTGGCTGATGCTTAACAAGTTGAATTTGAGACCTTCAACATAAGCAATATTTGTTATCTCCGGTCCATTATTCTTGATGGATCATGTGCCTTTGATCTCCCCTGGAGCTTCATTTCCTCCAAATATTACTTTAGCACCTTTGATCTCCTTGAATCTTAACAGATTTCTTTTATTCCCTGTCATATGTCTGGAACAACCACTATCCATTTACCAGGTTCCTTGGCACTCAGTTGTTCCTTGAACCTACAATCAAGGAAATCAGTTTTTAGGTACCCATACTTGTCTGGGTCCTGGGGGGTTAGTGCTATAAGATGCTCCAACCAACCTATAGCCATATGATCTGACTCTAAGAGGTTGCCATTTATTAGTACCATAATCATAATGCACATTAGCAAATTGCTTGAGGATTTTAGGATCATATAGCTATCTCTTTTCTCTGTATGCCTGTGTGTTTGTTTTAGCAACTACTTTCTTGGGGTAGTTGTGGAATCTCTGAGTGTAGTTCTTGGGTGCATGAGTGTGCTGATAATAACTCTTTTGCCTTGGGAATGACCTTTGCTGAGGTTGAGGCCTTTGCCATTTTGGCTTGTATCCCATAGGTCTTTGCTGATATTGCACATTGTTATTCCAATCAACTTGGTTTGGATAGTTTCTACCATTCTCATCATATGTATTTCTTTGATGAAATTTCTGGGGCTTTTGGTAGCTCTGTTTGGTTCTTACAGAGTATTTTATGTTAGGAGTCTGCTGATGGACCTGTCTGAATTTCTTCTCAGATGTCCTTTCAACATACTCTACTGGCTTCTTTCCTTTTCCCTTATAACCAAGGCCAGTGTGATTGTGATTATGTTTTGGTGTGGATGTGGGTGCAACATATGGTGTTTTGGGCTTTTGGATTCCTTCATTGCTTGAAGATCCTTTTTTCCAAAATCACTCTTGGAGTTTGACTATGTACAAAGGAATTGAATCATATGTATGTCTTGTCTCCACACTCTTTTTGACTCATAATAAGTTCATCCAATGATTTGGATGCTTTTGTAAATGAGGCAATCACATTTTTGATATCTTTTTCTCTTTTCTCCGTAGCAGCTAACTCTGCTAAGATCTTGGCATTTTCAGCCTTCAGCTTAGTGTTCTCATCGGCTATGTGACTCAGAGTACTCAGCTCTTTTGTCAGCTGTGAGTTTTGGCTTTTAAGATGGTTGTTTTCCTCATTCAAAAGTGTGTGTGAGGTTTTAATGTGCTCAAAATCTTTCATCATTTTGCCTAATGAATCATAAAGATCTGTGGGTGATGAAGTGTGTGTATCACAGTCACTATCACTTGAATCAGAATGAGATGAGTTAGAATGTACCTCATCTTCTTGATCTGGTTGATCTTGTTCTTTGGCCATGAGGCATATCAAAGCCTCTTCCTCTGTATCACTTGAGCAGTCACCTTCACTACTATCTGAATCTGCTGCATCTTTGCACTTGGTTGTCTCAGCAGTCTCAGCAGCCAACATGGCTTTCTTCTTTTCTTCTTTTCTTGTCTTCTTTCCCTGAAGACTCTTGTTTCTTCCTTATTTCTATATTTGTTGACTGGTGGATAGGAACAGTCAATAGCAAAGTGTCCTGGTTGTCTGTAATTCCAACATAGGTTTTTATCTCTCTGATCAGCTCTCTCGGTTCTCTGATTATCAACTCTCTGATAGTTAGCTCTCTGATGTTCAGCTCTCTTGGGCGGCCTGTCCTCCCTTGCTTTAGAAGGTGTTGAATGTCTCATGTAGGTTTCACCCTTGTTTTTTATAGTTCTTGTTAAATAACTTGTTGAATCTCTTTACCATGAGGGCAATTTCCTCCTGTCAATGGTCTCCTTTGGCTCAGGTTTCTTCCTATCACTGGCTAATAATGAAGCTGTCTTGGGTACAATTGTTTCCTCTTGCTCTTTCCTTCTCAGTTCAAACTCATAAGCTTTGAGGTCTGAGAATAGCTCATGATTAGATATTCTTGAGAGGTCCATTGAATGTCATAGAGCCATGACCTTCATTTCCCATTCAGTTTGGAGGGATCTTAGTATCTTCATGCACAGCTCCTTCTGAGTGCACTCTTTCCCAAGAGCTGAAAGCTCATTTGTTATCTTTGTGAATCTGGGATCCAGCTGATCTATACTTTCACCTGCAAATATTTTAAAATTCTCAAATTTTTGAACAACAACAGTTAATTTATTCTCCTTAATCTGTTCTGATCCTTCACAAATCAGGGTTAGCTTATCCCAGATTTCTTTGGTTGATTTGCATGACTTGACTTTGTTGAACATCGCCTTGTCCAACGTCTTGTAGAGAATATCCTTGGCCACATTGTCCAGGTTATATCTCTTTTTATCTTTTTAGTCCATTCAGTGCGAGGTTTTTCAACCATGGTTTTGGTCTAGCCTTCTGTTGCCTTTCATCTCCTTCACCGGAGGTGCTGCTCTTCTTACAAAGAATATTAACTTTGAGTATTTTCAATGGACCATCCTCTATCACAAGCCACATTTCATCGTGTAAAGCTGATAGATGATCCTGCATACAAATCTTCCAGTCATCAAACTCTTTCACAGTAAACATAGGAATGCGAGTTAGATTTGCTTCCATGATAATAACTTTGCTTTGAAGATGAAAGACTTTGAACACACAAGTGTTAAATCTTTTGAAAACGATTGAGATCTAATTCAGTAACCAGTGTGGAAGGCTCAATGAACCAGCCGCTCTAATACCACTTATAGGCCCAAGGGGTGTGGTGTAAGGTTTAGAAGGGGGGTTGAATAAACCTTACCAAATTTTCACTTTTAGTCCTTTTAAGAATTTCAACAGAGTTGACTCAAATCAGTTGTGTCCTTGGGGGACAGCTAGGTTGGCAATCTTCAGCTAAGTTACCCACTCAACAGACTCGACTGAGTTGTTGATAGTATAACTTGGATGAGTCAGCTAACACTTAACTTTAGTTGATTTGGCTTTTAACAATGGAAGACTTAACACCCTTTGTTTGATTAAAGCTCATTTTTTAACACTTGTTTTAGTACTTGTTATTATCAGTTAGATAGCAAAATAACTTAACAGCATATATGAAAAATATAAGCAAGAAAGGAAATGTTGAAAGTAAATGACACAAGTAATTTTATAGTGGTTCGAGGATGGGGTAATTCCTCTACTCCACTCTTCTTCACTCTTCTCCAACTCCTAGAGGAATCCACTAGGTAACAAATCAAGTTACAAAGTAGTTCTCAGTCTAGAGACAACCTTGATCACACAGATGGCTTCTCCTGCAACCCAACTTCTTCACAAGACAGTTGCTTTGCTACTTCAGCTCCCTTCAAGTCTTTGGATTTGATCACACAGCCTTCCAACAAGCTTGAATCTCCTGGTTCGGCCTTGAACCTTTCTACAACTCCTTAAACTTGGAGAGTAGACCCTTTTTTGTTCTTTAAACGTTTCCTCCTAAACTGGTTGAAGTAATCTTCCCTTCACAACGTGTGTTGGATCGAGTTCCTTTGAGTTTTAGGCTTAAGGAATTTTCTGGATAAGCTTGAGAATATTGCAGGTTATATTTGCTTGATTCGTTCGTGCTAGGTTCAGGTCACCTTTTCTCAAATGCTTCCTCAGCTTTTTATAGTGCTCATTTGAAAATTTACCCGTTGAAGAGATAGGTTGTTTTCAAATGACACTTCTTGTTCGCTGGCTTGTCTTTTCTTGGTCTGCAACACTTGTGATGTTGACCCTTCCTTGTATTAAATGGCTCTGCAGCTTTACAGGGTTTGACACATGCTTTAGTGCTTCACATTGGCTTATTCCTTTTGCATGTTTCTGGGCCAAACTCTTTAAGACCTGGAAGCTTGGACATATTACTATATCGAGTAATATTCTTGACTTCCTTCCAACAGATCAATGTCAGTTGTCTTAACTTGACTGCTGCCTTTATCCCTTTTGACTTTAGTCTGCTCCAATCATGAGAATGACTCAACTGTCACTTCAACTGTTAGACTTGGCTCCTTTCTCTGACTTGACTGACACTTCCTCATACTTCACCCAGCTTTTTCTCAGCTGGCTCTCCTTCAGTCGAGTCCTTGTCTTCTTTCTTGGCCATACTCAGCTGACACACATTAGAGTCTTCACTCTAGTCTACAGTTGACTTAGTTGACTTCACTCAGCTCTTTCAGTCCTATCTATTACAACATAGAATTACAAGAAAAATGGGGTGCCAACTTCCTAGTCTAAGTTTTACATGGTATCATCAAAATCTAACAAATAAATTTCTTAACATCAAAGGATTGCATTGTATGTGGATGGGGCGTCCACTGCAGGGAACTTGACCATCTTGGTGACTTTTTGGGGAGCACCTGCTCCCAAAGTTATGGGTAGGCTTATCTCTCCTAGCGCTTTGATTACTTGCACCATGAAGCCAATGAGCTGGGCAGAGACATGGGATATTTGGGACGAATCAATCTGTAACTTCCTGAATGCTCCTAAAAAAATGACATCCGCATCACTTCCCATGTCTATGAGGACTCTTTTCACTATGAAGTTGACCATTACAATGGAGATGACTATAGCATCCGGATTCGTTTGAGTGTCAGCCACATAGTCTTGTGCCCCAAAGACAATTGAAGTGCTACCATTCTTCTCCGGCTCTGTCAATATCCTTTTAGGCTTTGCTCCTGCATTAACTTCTTGATGTTCACTTTCGTGAGTCCGGAGTGCATTTTTCGCCCCTTCTGCTTCGGGTTCTCCTGAAATAACATTGATCATTCCCGCAAAATTTGGGTTATATCTCTCCTCTGGGCGTTGCTCCGGACAATGTGGAGGTGGGGATAAGTCTTGCTCATACTGTCCGGGATCCTTGCGCAATTTGCGCTGATCTACGAAGTCTTTTAGGTAGCCTCTTTGGATCAATTTCTCGATCTCCCTCTTCAGGTGGAAACATTTTTTCATAGGGTGCCTTTTATCTCGATGGAAGCAACAATATTGATCGGATTGAGCCTGTTCTGGGATGTCCCTCATCTCTCTGGGAGGCTCTATGATCCTTTGCCTTTGGGCCACGTATATGACTTCAACCAGATGTACATTCAGTGGAGTGTATTTACGTTTGAATTCCCTTCTGCTCAACTTCTTCTTGTTGCCCCTCTTGAGACTTGGTTTTTCTTCTTCTTTTCTCTTTCATTTTTGGCCTACATCGGGCTTGGTGGCTTCTTCCACTCGAATATGCTTCTCGGCCCAATCAAGTAACTCATCTAAAGAGGAAGGGGGTTTGCCCGCTACGGACTTCTTAAATCTTTTTTGACGGAGGTTCTGTTGCAGAATCCTCGCTAGAGTTTCATGTTGCACATTGGCTACTTCATTGATCCCTTCCACGAAATGCTTCATATAGCTTCTCGGCGGTTCTTCCTCCTGCTTGATCTGGAAAAGATGGGAAATGGTCTTAGGTACTTCATGTTGATGGAGAATTGATGAATGAAGCTATTGGTGAGCTTGTCCATCCCGTCAATAGATCCGACCAAGAGTTGGTTGAACCAAGAGAGAGCTCGTTTAGTTAGAGTAGTCTTGAAAATCTTGCAATAGGCCGAGTCTATCATGTCATATAAGTCGGTCTTGGCGTAAAACTTGTCCAAGTATTCTTGTGGGTCTCCTGTTCCATCGTACTCTGGGAGATTGGAAGTCTTTATTCCTGAAGGGAGAGGTTCTGCTAGCACACTTGGGCTTAAGGGACTTCTTCTTATCATCCCGGTCGCCTGGGAGTTGGCTTGGCTAATGGGGGGAGCTTTTGACTACCCCGCTTGAGAGTGACCGCGCGACTGTGGAGGTTCCAGTAGGTGCCTGTTAAGTTGGTTTTATACCAATGAATCGAGTATTCTAGACTAGAATTTTGTGTTGTTTTTTAGTGTTTTAGAGTCGTTTGAATCCAGTTTATTTCATTAGGTGTTATTAGGGAGTCAATACAGGTTATGGTAGCCGAAAATGATTGAAAATGATGAAAAACGTGTTGGGAAGGAAGAAATCGCACTTGACCAATGGAAATTTCAAGAAAAATGGAGCAAAGATCGAGCGCTCCGTGCGGCACAGGGGGTTAAAATCAGGCAGAGGGCACGCATCGCAATGCTGCAGCGCCCTTTGAGGCACGCTGCAGCACGTGTCATCCATGAAAGTTTTGTAATTTTAATTCTTTTGGGTTTTTGATGGAAGGAGGGGTATAAATAAAATCAATGACGTACGGAAAAATGATTGGACACTCTATTGAGCACACAGGATGACTTTGAGCAAGGAGAAAGAGTTCGGGACGAGATTCGAAGGCATCTATCTTCTGGAAATAGAGAGGATTCTTTCCTTGATATTTCTGAATTATTTTCCACTATCTTTGTTGAACCTTTGAGATGTATAATTACTTTTTCATGAGTTTTTGCACATCCATCATGAGCTAAACCTATTTTTCTAGGGGATTGATGTAACCTACATTTGAACCTATGTTTTGATTTTCAGTTTATTTGATTCGCATGCTATTAAATCTATTTGTGCTATTTGGATTGATTGCATCTGAATTATCTGATCAATAGATTAGATTGTTTGGCGTGTTTGATTCGACAATCGAGAGAGGTAATTGAATGTTTGGCCATAGAGTAGCATAACTTAGGGTTTTATAGAACTGAGAAGTTTATGAATCTTTCGAAGTCCGTGAAAAAATATTCATTGAGCACATTAGCATCGAGAGAGGAAGTGTTAAACGGTAGAAATACTGGGCTTATAGATTAATAACGTGTGATTAATAAATTGAATTGATAACATAGGATATAACTAGGTGAATCAACTCTCTAGAATTATAGAATTCATATACATTAAGTGTTTGATAATTTGTCTAAGCGGATTTGTTTTTATAATTTTAGGCTATTTTTTAATTTAATCAAAACCATCTCTTTTCGATTATCTAGATAGAATAAAGCTATTATAATTACAGTACTTAGTTATAAATTTGGTATCAATCCCTGTGGAGACGATAGCCCCTACTTCTAAATCTATACTAAAACTTAACATCGTACGCTTGCGGTAAGAAATCTTCGAACAGTGCCGCGAGGCATTCCTTGCTACTGCTCCTCTTTCCTTTGTTAGGTCCTCCCCTAGTCCGGGGGTACTCCTCCTGCGAGATCTTGATTGTTGTCCGCCGGCAGGGCATGGTGCGGAGGTACTCCAGTTGCGGCTGCTTGTTCTCTCAATGCGTCTTGGGCTGCTTTCTGGGCAGTCTCTTCTAATAAAGTTTGTTCTGGCCCTCGAGAGGGTCTTGCTCCTTGTGCTCCATAGAGCTGGCAATGGGCTGGGTCGGGCCAGCCCGTCAAACTTTTGAAAATTTTTGGGCCGGGTTGGGCCAGACCGATTTTGGTCGAATCACAAAAATGCATGGCCCAACCCAGTCTACGGACCATTTGGGCTGGGCCAAAAAAGCTCGAACGTTTTTGGGCCTACAATATTGTAGTATTGTGACAGAGCCTCAAACTTCAATGGTCGAGTCGCATGGCAGCCGATTTTTGCGGCTCTAGTGCTCTAGCTTCCACATTCTGGGAGTTAGTATCCATCGCCTGGGATCGTGTTTGCATTCTCGTGTTTTGGCCGAGTTCCCACAGATGGCACCAAAATGATGGTGCAAAAATACTTACAACTCACTTCAAATTAAGATGTTTCGGGTTGAGGGATCCGACTCCAATTCACTGAATACTCGAAAAGGGGGGAACCATCCTGTAACACGCAAATAGGGTTAGAAGGCCCGGGGGTTGTCCCAGGGAAGCCCCTCAGATGCTTAAGTCAGCAAAGTGTAGGAAATAATCCAGAGCACAAGAGTTAATTAGCAGTTGAAATGTACTTAATGAAACATTAATTAAGGAGGAGACTATTTATACCTGGGACATGAGTCTGTTTATGCTATGTGGGCTTGTTAAGGCTTAATTAGCCTAAGGCTATGTGGGCCTGTTAAGACTCTTTTAATGGGTCGACTTGCATATTAATTCATATAAGCCCAATAATAATAACAATAATGCATTTAAATATGGAAAAGGAGAATTATAGTTTTACCCCACAACAATAACATATAAATATTGACACTAAGGAAGATTTCATATATATATATATATATATGTGTGTGTGTGTGTGTGTGGGTGGGTGGGTGTATTGATGTTATGCTTTATTAAACTAAATAATAATATACCACCAGTTTGTAGCTCAAGTGGTATTGCTCACCTTTTGTAAGAGTGTTAATCAGGGTTCGAACCCTGTATCCTTCAATTTCTTTAAAATTTATCCCCTCCCCGTCATCCACTACTCCCAACTTATTAAAAAAAACTAAATAATAATATATCATCTTCTTAAAAACTGAATCGAATTACCATAAAAGATGGATAATAAAATCCCTAATTAAAAGAAAAAATAATAATATAAAAGACAAAATTACTACACCAGTCGACACCGAATTATTCAAGAAATAAGAATATCCCAAAGTAAATATTAGAAACTGAAATCATCTAATAATATTACAAAACGTAGCAAATAATGAGAATAATTAGTGAACCCCATAATTAATTTTCTTAATTAATCTCATTAGTTCTCCTATAAAGAATCCAATTTGCGATCATATGGTCGCTTATATGTTGTTGTTTCATGAGTCACATATCGTAAGGGGTTTAATATATTAGTTTGTGACGACGATAAAACAAAAGCAAACAAATGAATTATGTTGTGTATAAAGAGTTATTCCAAAATTCATAATTTTGAAAAGTAGTGATATAATAACTTGATTTATTTGAAGTTTGTATTATATGTTTTTATATTCATTAACACTGTAACTCTTATATTCATGCAATTTATTGTCTTGACATAACACATCCGTGCACTGCACGGACAAAAAACTAGTTATTACAAAACTATTCCTAAAAAAAGAAAAAAAAAAAAAAGGAAAAAAATAACTCTCACTTGGCGCGGTACTGTTCAATTTTCATATCAAGAATCAAAAATAGTGCTGGACCTGCTGGATATGATATCATTTGATATGATTTTGATTATTTATCAAGAAAAGTTTGACTTTTTCTTCCTCAAATAAACAAAGTTAAATAGTTAACAAAAAATTGAATTTTGTTTTATTTAGTTTCTAGAATAGACAGATACGTTTGGATTTTTTACCAAGAAAAACTTTGACTCCGCCTTACTTAAATTATCAAAAGTTAATCAGATGACAAAAACTGGAATTTGGTTTTATATAGACTACAAAATAATTTGACATAATTTGGAATTTTTATTTGGAAAAAATGGAGTCCACCTTCCTTAAATTATAAAATGCTAATTAGATAACAAAAATTTTGAATATGGTTTTATTTTAGATCGATTTCAGAATAATCTGATATGTTTTTGGATTTTTTATCAAGAAAATTTTGACTTATTTCTTCCTTAAAATTATCAATATATTATAATGAGAATAACATTTGAAAACAGCTTTAAAGGAATTGAACAGTGAGTCAGAGTTTGCACACACAACACACATTGCTACTTTCCAACGTCTCTGTGACTGACTGTGATCATTTACTCAACAAACCTCTCTAATATTTATAGTAAAACCCAAATAAAGCCATGAAAGCAGTAGCCCCAGCGTTGTCTAATTGCTCACACTTTTCATAATTTCAGTCACACAATATACATTCTTTATTAGCTACAAAATCTTAACTTTCTTTTTCTGCTTATAGTATATGTATATATACACATGGGTATTGGGTAGACTTTAAAGTTGGTATCTTTTCTGAGAAGGGCTGTTTTTTTTTGTTTTTTTATTTGAAGAGTTTTTTTGAGATGGGATTGAGGTGGGTTTTAACGGTTGTGGTGACGGCAGCGGTGGTGGGGGGATTGGTGGTTGACGGTGGTTATGGATTCCCGGAAGAGGATCTCGTGGTGAAATTGCCTGGACAACCTGTGGTGAAATTTAGGCAGTATGCTGGGTATGTTGATGTGGATGTGAAGAAAGGGAAGAGCTTATTTTACTACTTTGTGGAGGCTGAGGAAAATCCTCATCACAAGCCCCTTACATTATGGCTTAATGGTGGTAAGTTTTGTCTTTTATTTAGTTTCACAGACAAACTCAATTTTCTATGTTGACAATTTTATGGATAATTACAAAAACTACCCTGAGGTTTAGGGTAATTATAAAAAAAAACCCGAGAAATTTCAAAATTATAAAAATATCCCCGTGTTTTGATTCTAACTTAATCATAAGGGGACAAATGTACCATTTTTACAAATATAAAGCGGGTGTTTGAAATGTTTTTGCTTATGAAAGGCCAAAGTGTAATACAAAATCAAATCTCGTGAGGTTTTTTTTGTAATTTTCAAAAATCTATGAGGTTTTTTGTAATCACCCCAAAACCTGGCAATCTTTTACTCTACCTCCTCTTCTTAACCTCAGGGATAATTTTGTATTAATTTTAGTAAAGGATAATTTTCTCTGTCATTTTTGTGAATGGAATTTGTTTGTTTTATTCTATTGGGAATATGTAGGGTTGCAAAAACAACTTCATCTATTCGATACTCGATTTGAGATTTGTCGTTAAAACCTTATTTGAGCCCAGTTTATTGATGTCACGAACCAAGCTTGAACACATTTTTCGTACGATAAAATATAAAGTTCAGCTCGGCTCGAGCTAGACTCGATTTGTAAAAAATAATAAATTATGTATAAAAATATCAAGCTACTCTAGTTCGATTCGTGTTCGGCTAGACTGAAGCTTGTTCAAGCTCTATTCGATTAATAATAGAATCAAACTTAAACACAAATTCAGAAGCTCGATAAAAATTTAAACAAAGTTTGACTCTACTCGACTCGTTTACACTCCTAGGAATGTGGATAGGAATTTTGTTTTTTCTTGGACTCGTACTTGTGTTCATTTTTGTCATATGTTGAGTAAAGATAATACTTTTTCCCTTGGTTTACTTCCACATTTTCCTAATTCTATTTATTTCTTTTAGACATGGTTTTGGTGTTTGTTTGTGCAGGTCACTAGTTTATTAGTCATGTCTGCTTTACAGTACAAGCTATTATAACCTTATACTGTTACTAAATCAAACCGACAACACTGTTCATATTTCAAACAAGTCATTCATTCATTCTATCTTTATTTATTTATTTCTTTCTTTCTTTCTTTTTCCCCCTTTTCTTTCTTTTTGGAAGTCTACAGTATAGAAGGGATGCAATAAAAATAGCAAGAATGTTTTTAATTTTCCAATGACATATGAGTAAATAGTGGTGTGTATGTTGAGATACCATTTAAACATTTATATTTTGCAATAGTTGTTGAAAGTATCCTATTTTTATCAGGACCTGGTTGCTCATCAATTGGAGGAGGTGCATTCACAGAATTAGGTCCTTTCTTTCCCAGAGGTGATGGCAGAGGCCTCAGAATAAATTCAAAATCTTGGAATAAAGGTACTTTTTTTATAACATTTCTCTTGTCTAAAACTCGCAAACCACAAGGGCTATGTTGTATATAGATTTTTTTTCCTCTAAAGTATTTTACCGTGTTTTTGCTCAAGTAAACTCCGTTTGCTGACACTTTTTCTTTTTATTTGGCAATAATTACAAAAAACACCCATTAGGTTCAGCCTAATTACAAAAAAAATATAGTTATCTTTCAAAATTACAGACACCCTTGACATTTGTTTCTTTTTTACAAATTGCACCCTCAATTAGGGCGGATGGGATCTTCTATTTCAGGATGATGTTTCATCTCATATTCCTCCGCACGGATGATTAACACGTGTATAGAAGTTAACGTATTAATTTTGGAGCATAAATCAAGGCTAAATTGTGTGGTTTTAATATAGTAAGTTATATACACGTGTCAATTATCCATGCAGTGGAATATGAGATGAAACACTATCCTGGAATAGAAGATCCCATCCGCAATTCGGGAGGTATTTAATTTGTGAAGTGTGTGTAACACGTTGGAGTAAATTTGTAATTTTGAAAGATAATCAAGTTTTTTTTTGTAATTAGACTAAACCTGAGGGGTAGTATTTGTAATTGTCTCTCCTATTTGTGCAGCATCAAATCTTCTTTTTGTCGAGTCTCCAGCTGGTGTGGGATGGTCATATTCGAACACAAGCTCAGACTACTTTACTGACGATGCGTCCACAGGTAAATAAATTTCTCAATGGACTCAACTTTTTTAACTTCAAGTTAATTATTTTTTAGCTATGGCCAAAATATAAGATGATATAAACTAAATTTGCATGTGGTCTCTAAATTTCTTTGATATTTATATCTTTAACAACATTTTTTTTGTGTGGTTATTCATGAAGTATTGAATAAACTAAGGCAGTTAAAGTCTGAATTATTGATTTGTGGCTGGCAGCAAGGGATATGTACCTATTCATGATTGAATGGTACAAGAAATTTCCAACATTCAAAACCCGAGACTTGTTCTTGACAGGAGAAAGTTATGCAGGTAATGAAATTAAGGTTGAGTTTGCTCATACACCATATAATCATTCATCTACTTTATTTGCTATTTGGAAAAAGTATACCAATACTACCCCTGAGATTTAGCCTAATTACAAAAACTCCAATTATATTTCAAAATTACAAATACCTCCTTAAGGTTTCAAATGTCAATGGGTATATGTAATTTTGAAAGATAACTGAGTTTGTTTGCTTGTTTTTTTTTTTTTAAATTAGGCTAAACCTCATGGGTAGTTTTTGTAATTACCCAAAAAAAGGGGCTAAGACGTATATAAAATTCATGGCTGTTCACAATTTCTCCTCTATTTTCCCTTTATGAATTCTAATAATTCTATGCAGGGCATTACATTCCACAATTAGCCATGGCTCTTCTAGATCACAATGAACATAGTGCAGACTTGAAGTTCAACATTAAAGGGGTTGCAGTAAGTAACTTAAGTATGCAACTCAAGCTGAATGAATGCCTTTACAAAACATCTCTATTTTTCCAGTTATTTTTTTCTAGTGTTTTTAACTTACTGTGGAAATTCATCTTTGGGTTAATTACAAAAACCATCCCTGAGATTTAGCCTAATTATGAAAAAAAAACCAGTTATCTTTGAAAATCACAAATACTTCATTGACATTTGTAATTCTGAAAGATAACTATAGTTTTTTTGCAATTAGGCTAAACCTCAGGGGTGGTTTGTGTAATCTTTTGCACTAATTTGCGCCATTGCAATTTCATTGCCCTTATACATGGTTATAATTGATCAGCTCGGTAATCCACTTCTCAAACTTGATCGCGATGTACCGGCAACATTCGATTTCTTTTGGTCACACGGCCTGATTTCTGACGAAATTGGCCTCACGATCACGAACGACTGTGATTTCGATGATTATTCACTAGCTAGTCCACACAACGTGACTCAATCCTGTAACAACGCCATATCTGAGGCAAATCAAATCGTTGGTAACTATATAAACGTTTATGATGTTATTCTTGATGTATGCTATCCATCCATAGTAGAGCAAGAACTGCGACTCAGAAAGATGGTACGTACGTACTATTTATCTCCTAACTTTCTCAATCTTTTTATTCAAACATTATAAGAAAAGTATTGTCCAAGAGTAACAAATTATGTCATTGCAGGGTACAAAGATTAGTCTTGGAGTAGATGTTTGCATGACGTACGAAATGACGTTTTACTTAAACCTGCCTGAGGTTCAGAAGGCTCTACATGCGAATCGGACTAATTTACCATATATGTGGTCTACGTGCAGTAAGTAAGTCTACAAATGTTTTACTTCTTTCAAAATTACAAATACGCTCTTGAAGTTTGAATTTTCCTAAGAAATATCCCCCTATTGAGGATGCAATTTGTAAAATAAAAACAAATATCAAGAGGGTAATTGTGATTTTGAAAGTTAGCTAAGTTTTTCCAGTAATTAGACAAACCTCAATGGTATTTTCTATAATTAACCCTTGTAGATAATGGCATAAATTATATTAGGTGTAACTTTTCTAAGGAGAGTACAGATTTAAGGAAAGACAAAAAGAAAATGTTCCCTTTACATTAAATGTATATGATATGATGTCACACTCTGTGTCCATGGCATCCGAGAATTAGCTTTCTTTGGATAAATTCATTAGGGTTAATTACACAAACTATAATGATATTTAGCCTAATTACAACACGATGCAGTTATCTTTTAAAATTACAAATATACACTTGGTATTTGTTTGTATCTTACAAATTGCACCCTCATTGCATCCACTAGAAGTGGGTATAGGTAACTACAAACCTCAAGGGGTATTCATAATTTTGAAAGATAACTGAATTTTTTGTAATTTGGATAGGTTTTATAATTATCCCAACATATTATGGTATATGTTTGAACTCTGGAATGCTATAGCTACAAACTTAATAATTATTTTTCCTTAATTATATGTGCAGTTTTCTAAACTATAATGCTAGAGATGGAGATATCAACATTCTTCCCTTGCTCAAAAAGATTATTCAGAATCACATTAGAGTTTGGATTTACAGGTGAAGTATATATATGTCACCAATAAAAACTGTTTCCCTTCTTACAACTATATCAACAAAATGACACAAAGCTTTATGTTATGCAATTTCCAGTGGAGATCAAGATTCAGTTGTGCCATTACTCGGCTCGCGGACACTTGTACGTGAACTAGCCCATGATCTGAAATTCGATATTACAGTTCCATATGGAGCTTGGTTCCATAAAGGACAGGTAATCTTGTGATATATTTCTCTACAGCTCGTCATAAGCAAAAAATATTTCAAACCTCCACCATTAATAGAAATATTTACGACCTCCCTTGATATAGGTTTAATTTTTTGTTACTAACAGGTGGGAGGTTGGGCAACTGAATATGGAAATTTGTTAACATTTGCAACAGTAAGAGGTGCTGCTCATATGGTACCCTTTGCACAGCCATCAAGGGCTCTGCATTTGTTCAGTTCATTTGTACGTGGTCGGAGATTGCCAAACAGAACTCGTATCCCCATTGATAACTATCAGTTAGACTCATAGATATAGCATTTGCTTTTGAATTGAGACATAGTTTCTTAAATTTTATTCAACACACACAGTCTGTTTCTTTTTGCTGTATTAACAATAATTAAAACAGTCATTTTATTGATCTTGGAGGAATGAAAATTCAATTTGGAAATGCCTTTGCTATTTGACAGAATATTCTAATGTGTTCATGCTATGCTGGAGCATTGTAGTCTGATAATATAGTAACATATAAAACAATAAAAACTTTATTATTCGAATATAGATAACGATACCGAAATATTCAGTTAATTACCAGGTATACCCCTGAAGATTAATGTAATTACAAAAAAACTCAGAACTCAAGTATCTTTCAAAATTACAATTATACTTACCCACTTGAATTTGCTTCTATTATATAATTAATTACACAACAGGGGTATTTTTAAGAAAATACAAACTTTAAGAGGGGCGTTCGTTGTCAAACCTTAGAGGTAGTTTTTATATACCCAGTCTAATTACAAAAAAAGCCCAGTTATTTTTCAAAATTACAAATACCCGTTGTTGACATTTGTTTATCTTTTACGAATTGCACTTTCAAAGAGAGGTACTTGTGAGATAAATACAAATTTTAATGGGGTGTTTGCAATACTTTAAGGGGGTCTTTGTAATTTTGAAAGATGAATAGAACTTTCATAATTAAGCTAAACCTGAGGGTAATTTTTGTAATTATCTCTTTCTATATTTATCCCCAGAAAATATTTCAGCAACAAACTCTTATCTTGTGAGCATTCCCAAATTAAAGAACAAGGCAAATGGAGGTGTGTTTTGTAGTGCAACCAACCAATACATCAAAGATGAAATCTTAACATTAGAGCCAAATTTTACAATTCTTGAAAGGAAAGTCCTAAGCAACAGCCAACATGAATCATGATCATAGAATATAAGTAACCACAGAACCAAGTTCTTCATCAACATTCCAAAAACCTGCTCATCATCATAATCTTAGAAACTCAAAAATATGGCTTCTTCTCACGATGGTCCAACTGTCGTCGTAGTCGTGTTTGTGTCACTTGGCTGTGTTTTCTTCTTTGCTTTCTGCTTGTTTGCTTTGTGGTTCTTAATCAGGATGAGAAAGAAGAAGAAGATGGTGCAAGAAACTGATGTTATACATGCCGATAAACATCTGAAGGTGAAGGAGGATATTGTGAAGGGCCCCTTTGGATCACAGGCTGTGGTTTTATCCATAGAAGAAGATAAGCGTTTTGAAGGAGAGATTATCAAGAATGACAAGGAGCAACAAGGAAAATTCATGCATGGGAAAACTGGAGAAATAAATACAATTATGTAATACTTAGAAATTATTAAACTCTTGTAGAGTACAAGTCCTGAAAGCACGAAATAACAAGCTGTTGTGGTTAAAAGAAAAAAAAAATGATGAAGAACATTGGACTTGTCATGATTATGTAATACTGAGAAATTAATTGCATTTTTTTTTAATTATAACAAATAATGGATTATGTAAAGATTACTTGTTCTTAAATCTTAAGCAACTCACTTATTGAACTAGTGGGATCATAATCCGGATACGGCAAATTCAATAAAATTATTTACGTTGGGGTGAAGGTAAAATAAAGGTCTAAAAAAATTATTTGTCTGCCAAAAAGACACTTATTGTGAATACGGCAACTCACTTAATATGTGTTTTTCTTCTAAAAAAATATACTTATTGTGAATAGGAGGGAGTAATTTTATATCGAGTCTGTTAAATTTGATGTCAAAAAACCCATAAATATCCATAAATATGTTAACTATGAGAGCATTTTCTGGAATTCAAAAATCATTGTATATGGACCATTTTTTGTAGAGCAATTGGGTCCTCATCTGCCTCATCACAATCATTATATTGCATTTTCTTTATATTATAGTAATGTGATTTTATTTCTTAATGCAGATGAAACAGTAATAATATGGCAATTTCAAAATTAATAATATAAAGCGAATTCTTTTTGTCATATTTATGCTCTTATATCGAGGCAAATAGCATCCGTCATGTTGAGATGCACCCACTACCCAGTATGTTTAAGTAAAAAAAAAATTCAATGAAAAAAATCTACCCCTAAACCACAATCGGCAATCCTCTAAGAAATGAAAATAAAGTAAAAAGATTGCAGTAAAAAATAAGGTGTCATAAATATCGTGAATCCCCAAGAGATTTTTCTATGGCAGAAAGCGAATAAACTACTTTTTGCATTATTAAACCGTTTGTTTCCTCCCAAAACCAATACACTCACCGCCCATAACCATTGCAAATCACCGCCGGATAATATTACGATATCTCGAAACCTCCACACTCGCGGCGGCGCGCAACGGCACTGCTCTCACACTCTTCCAAGTTCTGAAATAAAACCAAGAATTGAGAAGTCAATAGATGCATTAAGTAGTGCACTGCTCTCACTCATTCGGTCGCTGATTCATTTATTGGTAAGTTAAGCTTTTGATTTTGTGACTGGTTAGGCGTCTTCCATCGAGTTGTTAAGGTGTTTGTTCAAATGCGCACAAGAGCTGTCAAGAATTCTTGAAAAGTTTACTTTTTTTGGGTTCCTCTTACTGCATTTATTCTTGAAAACTAATGGGAAAGATTGTTATGGTGGTTTCTTGTTTTGCCGTTTATTCTACTTCCATTGTATTGTATTAAAAAGAAATAATTGATATGAAAGTAAAAAGCTAGTGAAGAAAATGTCCAATATTAATATAAAATCGATTGTCATCCATTGATTATATTATCCACTTCCTATAGATATGATGGTCAAAAGTACGATTCTTGAGAATTTTGCAAAGGTTCATATGCACTTAGGTTCTTTAGTACAACTTGTTTTGTAATCACTTGTATGTTTTAATCATCAAGATGCAGAGCACTTGTCCTTTGCCTTCAACAATCATCTGGGCAAATATTCCTTTGGTTTTTATTCAATTTAGTAGTATACTGTGCTGAATTTGTTTCCGCCCTTTAATAGGTGATAGCCTACACTCTCACCATCTTTGGAGTTCAAACTCAACATTAGTGGGAAATTACTGAGACTCGAATCATGAAGTTGTTAAGTATTGTGAAGTTTCTGCCAATGCAAGTGTAAGGTAAATAGTAATTGGGTTCGTCGGACCCTCAGGTCTTGAACGTTACTGTAGAGCATTGTGAGATCTTCACTTTCCTAGCTTATCAATGGCGGGTTCACCGTTGCTATTGGGTAAGATGCCACTGCACACTTGTCAATCATCAAACAGATGTTCTTTCAGTTATAATCCGCGAAGTTTAGAGTCAGTCTCCTGTTATGGGGCACACTTACGGCGAGGCATCAATGCCAAACTTCACTTGAAGGGGGTGCTCTTCTCTGGTCAATCAGTCTGTTGTCATAGGCTCAAACCAGTTTCTTCTTTTAGCTCAGAAGATGCACATCCCATCAGCCAGGTACTTCAGTCCAAATTTAAACTCAAGTGTCATTGTTCTATTACATCTTGATACAGTAAAACTTTAAAACCCACCTTATTTTTCCTCTCAAAGTGTTCAGGGTGCGATTGGATATCCTTTCATTTTGATTTTCTTGATGGAGAATAGTGATAAAGAATTTTTTAAAAACGATGATGAATTTGAGCATGATTGGAAATGAGATGAAAATGTAGTGATGATATTTGATGTTATATAGAAATAGTAAAATAATGATTGCATTGATTGGCGATTGGAAATGTGCGAGTGAGTGAATGGTGAAATTTGTGAAATAGGTAATAATGGTAGTTGATTTGATACTTTTTTCTGAAAATATGAATAGATGTGAGTGTTTGAGATAGTGAACACGAGTGAATAGGGTGGTATGTTTTGAGAATTCCCATAAGCAATCGCATGTTAGGGTCAAAAAATTTCTCTAGCGGAACACAAATGAAATTTTTTTTGCAGGCAATCGCACCATCAAGCTTCTACTTATTGTCATTGCTATTGTTGACTAATAAATAATATACAATGAAGGAACCAGTGCAATTGAAAAGAGACAAGACTTTTGAGCAATGGGATTCAATGACAGCAAAGTTTGCTGGAGCTGCAAATCTACCATTTCTGTTATTGCAACTGCCTCAAATTGTACTCAATACACAGAATCTTCTAGCAGGGAATAAATCTGCACTTCTGGCTGTTCCTTGGCTGGTAATGGGTGTTGTGCGGCCTTATTATCCCCCAAAAAAAAAAAAAAAAAAAAAAAAAAGGTTTGGACAAATTACAAAAAAAATCAGAGATGTTTCAAAATTACAACAAAAAAAAAAACCTTAGGTTTGCTTATGTCCTTAATTTAAGGGTGTAACTGTAATATTTCTATAAATATCAGAGGGGTTTCTGAAATGTTTTTGCTTATGAAGGCGGAAAATATAAGAGGGAATCAAACCTCAACTAGTTTTTGTAATTTTCAAAAATCTCCGGAGTTTTTTGTAATTAGCCGAACCTCAGGGTTTTCTTTTTTCTTTTCTTTTTTTTTGTAATTATCCCTTTCGTTTTTTGTTTAGTTAAAACAGATCCTAAGTGGCGTTGTTCATCCATCTTATATATAGGGTATGCTTACAGGATTGCTTGGGAATCTTTGTTTGGTCTCATACTTTATTAAAAAGATGGAGACTGAAGCAGTGGTGGTGCAGTCATTAGGAGTCATATCAACGTATGTGGTGATGTTGCAGCTGGCTATGGGTGAAGCTATGCCTCTCCCTCATTTTATCGCCACCTCAGTAGTGGTTGCTTCTGGTCTCATTTTGAATTTTATGAAATATTTTAATTTGCTCAACCCTGAGATCTGGCACTTTTGGGAAGACTTTATTACTGTAGCGGGCCTCTCCACACTTCCGCAAGTAAAATATATCCGTGATTGCAAGAATTTAGACTTACCTGGTTAAGTTTAATCTGTTGACTGTTTTTGCCCATGGTTTGTGCAGGTCATGTGGTCGACGTTTGTCCCTTTTGTCCCAAATACTATCTTCCCTGGGATTATTGCCTTTGTTAGTGCAATGCTCGCTGTTCTTATGGTGAGTATGATATTAACAGATGCTGGTTGAGTACCTAAATATCTTTGTTTGCCTAAATGACTGAATGGATAACTTATCGCATGCTGTTAAGTTCCTTGTACCAGATTCTCACAAAAAAGGTCATAGAGACTTTATTAACAATGTGTTTGTTTATATTTCATCCTTGTATACTCGCGTATGTACATGTTTGTGTGTATACGGGTGCTAGCCTTCAGGTATCTTGTATGAATTTTGAAACTTCAAGTGGGCCCAAAAACCAAGCAACACCTTTGTGTCTAAACACAGCCCGATGGAGAGTCGTCATCATCGTCATCTGCACCTTAATCCCAACTATGTTGGGGTAGGTGGCATGAAGTTGATAGTGTCAATTATTGTCTAGAATTAGTTAACACTATAAATTCATCAAAAAGCAATGTAGCAAAGTTTATGCCGGATGCCCTTCCTTTGTCTCAACCTTCATACGAAGGAAAAATGAGATGAAATTCCAAAACCGTCATCATCATAGGTTTTCCCACTTGTATGAAAAATATCATGAGACGATAACGATGAGTTGAGCTAGTTGCTCTAGTCGTGTCCCATTACAGGATGGATATTGTAAATCAATATGTACATCATGGCACATGTCAAAATATCTACTGAATGCATTTGTTTATGTGGTTACGTTTTCTCTTGTGGGAATAATTGGAACTTTTTCCACTCCACAGAAGATGTGCCTTTAATTGATTAGATTTATTATCTTGGATCTGTGATAGGGGATAAATTGTAATCTTCTAATTATACAGTTTAAGTTTTACAGGCTCGCATGGGCAAGCTCCCTGATAATGGCGTCAAATTTCTTGGATCGGTATCTGGGTGGACGGCCACTCTTCTTTTCATGTGGATGGCTGTTGCACAAATGGTTTTATTTTTTTCTTATTGCAGATATATTAGTCTTGTTGGTGGTTGTCAAGATTTTCTTCTAATCAAAACAATCTTTATTTTTCAGTGGACGAATCTTCTGAATCCTGAAAACATAAAAGGTTTATCAGCTGTCTCAATGTTGCTGGCCATGATTGGCAATGGTCTTCTGATTCCACGTGCGCTATTTATTCGCGATTTTATGTGGTATGTTGCTTTCCTCTTGCCATTTAGTTAATTATCCTTCTAATTAACGTAGAAAAATCTACCAAAAGAGGGAAAATTTCCTTTTTTTCCTTTTCTTGAATTATGATGCTTTAACTCCCTAAAGAAGAGATTCTTTGAAGGTTCTTTATATACATTATGAAACATTAAATTACTACATTATACTGCTTTGAGGAGTGATTGGTAACTTATATCTGTTTGCAATTCCCCACCAAGTCTTTTACCTAAATATTAGGAAACTACCCATGAGGTTTAGCCTAAATACAAAAAAAAAAACTCAGTTATCTTTGAAAATTACAAATACTCCTTTCGGCATTACAAACACCTCCTTAAGGTTCGTATTTACTTAACAAATTCCCCTTTTGATGGTGCATTTTGTAAAATACAAATAAATGTCAAGGGGAAATTATCCCTAAATATTATATACTCTGGTGGAGAACTGCTGCAGCACATGATATAAATTTGAATGTGACAAAAGGGAGAGGTAACGATAATCTATGTGCAGGTTCACTGGTTCGAGTTGGGGATCTATATTCTATGGTTGGGGAAACCTTATATGCTTGTGCTGGTAATTTGTTCATTATGGTATCTACAGTCTTCTTGGCAGCTTTTATAACTTCTCTGGTTAACTTAGAATCTTCTGTGACTTTCAGCTTCAACAGTATCAGTAGGGAGTTCTTCTTGGCTTTGACTATCGGCTTTCTTGCCTGGATAGGTGCGTCCAATAAATTCCATCAATTTTGAGTAATATTTTATGTATGGCGACTAATGGTGAATAACTCAACTAAATAAGGATTGAAGGTAGGATTTGGTTCATATTTCTTGCTTTGGTGGGGAATAAAAGGAGAAGTGGGATGGTGATGAGGAGTTCGAAAATGTTTCAAGGTCCACATTGAAAAATCCAGCATGTGTGGTGCAGGGTGGGGAAGAAGGTTAAATATATAAAGTCTATGGTTAATTACAAAAACTATTCCTGAGGTTTAGGTTAATTATCTGTCAAAATTACAAATATGGATAATTACAAAAGGTGCCCTTGAGGTTTGACCTAATTACTAAAAAAACCCAACAAACTTGCAAAAATACAAAAAGTATCCCTAAAGTTTGATCCAATGTTAAAATTAAGAGGTAAACTGTAATATTTTTATAAATATGAGGGTCGATTTGAAATATTTTTTGTTTATGAATGGGGTAAATGTTAGACAAAATAAAACATCGGGGGTATTTTTTGTAATTTTGAAAGTTAGCTGATTGTTTTTGTAATTAGGTCAAAACTTCAAGGATACTTTTTGCAACTAACCTTTACAAATACAATTTAAGGTATTACAATTTACAAGCACTCCCTTGAGTTTTGTATTTGCTCAAAACAAATATCCCCTCTCAATAGGCGCATTTAATTTGTAACATATAAGTATTTGTAATTTGAAAGATATGTAGACTTTTTTGTAATTGGATGAATCTTAGGGTAATTTTTTGTAATTACCTCTAAATTGTAACGTTCTTAAGAGTTTTTACGAAGTACAGAAGGCGGTTTTTTTATTCCCAAACATCGGTCCTTTTTACTGTCCCTGTCTTTTTCCTACTAATCTTTCACATAATTGATGTTGCCTCAGGGCTGACATTTTGGAGAGATTCAAAAGCTCATGGACTCGGGTCACCCTTCACTTCTTTAAAGGAGTTGGTTTTTGGACCTTGATTATTATCCTTGTCCCACTTGTTCTGTCTGGATCATGATTATGTTCAACAGTTTTCTACACCTAAAGAGCATGCAAAGTTACCGGAACAGCAACTACGTCAGGATTGATGCGATTCTTCATGTAAAACCGGTTTAATGGATCCTTTGTGCAAGTGAAAATGAGGCAAAACCAAAGTCTCTATGCTCTTATAACCATTCTGTATAATTTTGTATGGAGATGTTATGTTACATCGTCGTCGAAACAATGCTAAATAGTAAGCCTCCTCGTCCTGTATGTTCAAGATGAAGTTGCAGTGAGCAATGCTCAACTATGGTATTCTTATTCTTCTTCTATGGGGCTTGTTCTATGCTACTCTATTGGGTAACGCCCAACTGCTCTCTGTTTTGACAGGTGTCCAACTATAACATGGGCATTTGTTTTTTTCCAAAAAAAGAAAATTAAAATATGACACGTGTCAAAGTCACAGGATGAGGTCTCCTATTTCGCTCCTTATTTCATATATTGGATGAAAGATATGTGTACAATTGTGATATCATCTTGTACACGTGTCATTCTTCCGATGCAATGAAATATCCCAAAATGACAATGGAGTTGGGTGCTACCCAATTAGGTATCATCTAATTTCTATGGATAGTTTTTTCATTTTTCATTTTTTTGTGGCAATAAAACTTAATTGGCCATTGGGCCTTTGAGCATGGACTTGGGCCTCAGTTGTTCAAGGATTTGGGGTTTTGATCATGGACTTTAAGCCTTATAGGGGCTAAATATGGGGCCATCAGCCCATGGTATACTAATCAGATAGAAATTTCAAAATATTTACATACAATTAATTGTGATGTTTTACGCTTATATTTACATACAATTAACAAAACAAGAGGTCTTATATGAAACTGTGGCATGAATCTAAGTTCACGAGACAGATCCTATGAAATACAAAAATATGAATTTTTTTCATAGATTTGGGTTCAGGTTGAAATTTTAATTAAATATAGGATATGTTTCATTAATCAGTTCCATTAAACGTCTCATTTAACAAAATATAATAACTATAAATTCGTTGTTTTGGTCACAAAGTAACATACAAAGACTAAAAAAACAAATCAGACTGTAGAGGCGCAACTTCCAGTGGCGGAGAGAGAGAGAGAGAGAGAGACTAATATAAGATCAAAGTAAAACCTTAATAATAAAAAAAGCTTGCTTTTAAAAAACAACAAAACCTGGAAAAGGAAGTTAGAAATAAGATACAGTTGCCACTGACCATTACATAAAGAGAGGAAGGTCAAAAAAAGGAAGGGAAAAGGATCCATTCATGAACAATTTGGTTGCTTCTGAAGCTCATAAGAATTGCTCAGTCCGTTTTCCAAGGATCCATTCATGGTTGCTTTCTTGGTTTCACCTTTATTGTTGCAGTAAATTGCATATAAGGTTAGCTGCATTGCTCCTAGTACACTCCCAAATGCATTAGGCACCTGCAAAACAGTATCAAATCTCTCAAATAATTTGACACCAATGATTGATTTATGATTTTTAGATTGCTTCATATTCTTTATTCCAATTTCGTGCTCCATTTTATATTTCATATTATTATATATTTTTGTCACGTTTATATAATTTATAACAACTGTATACTTCAAAACATATTTTGTACATATGGTAATACGGTATGCTTATACCATTTACTAAAAAAAAGATAAGATGTTATAAGATGTTCCAACTTCCAAGGTTCCCTTTTATTGTTTACTTTTTAATATTTCTTCTTCTTAAAAAAAAATTCAAACCTAATTTTTTCAACATTGTTCAATTATTAATATAGTCTTAATTATTGCAATAACTTACAATTATAAAAATGTCCTTTCCAATTAATCCATAAATAAGCCAACAAGTAGCACTCAGGAATACAAACAGTGACAATAAGAAGGGCATATACTCCACACTCTTGGTTCTGATCACCACCCTCTGCACATGCAAAATTTGGTGAAATTAGATATCCCAATTCACAATAATATCTATAAAAGTTCCATAGTTGTAAGTTATAACATAGTCAAACTTTATAACTCACCGCGAAATAAAATACTTCATCGACTACACTACAGAAATAATTTTTTCGTCTCCCGTAGTTATGATTTAAGAAAAAAAAAAAAAAGCTTATTCATGTGAATTAATTGCATAGGTAGCAAAGATCTTACCATGACTGATAAAGGAGAGGCATACATTATGATGGAAAATATTGTAAGGGCAAAACCACAAAGCAACTTTCTTTGATTCTCTTTGTGAAAGGCAAAAATAGAAACCAAGGCAACAGCTGAGAAGAGAACAAGAATGCTAGCTACAAGCCTCAAAATTTTGGCCTTCTCCTTCTTAGGTGCAAATAGGAGGAAAATCAATACATATATTGACTCAATCACCACTCCAGCTACATTTATTCCAGATACTAGATAGTTATTGCTTGTTATAAAAGGTAGACCATACCTGCATTATAGTATTATCAATAAATAAAAAGAAAAAAGAAACCCCGAAATTGTTAGTGAGGAATTTGATGTTATAAAAGGATTTAAAATATTCTCGAAACTGAAATAATTTGGATTTTCAAGAAAAAATAGTGTGTACCAAGCGGCAAGCAAACAATTGAGCAAGGTCATGACATAAGGTATGCCAGAGAATTGTTCGGTAGATCTTTTAGCCATGATGCTCTTAAATGTAACCCTGTATAATAATGTAATCAAAATGTAAGGTAGTTTTCAGAAATGAAAATCAATTATGAAATATTATCTTAAAAATAAGTATATATCCTTTGTTCCAAGCCAATATCAGGTATTTAAAGTGCATTCGAGCTATTCTTATAAAAATTAATGCTTACGTTGGAGACAAGAAGAGAAACAAACCAGTAGCATTTCCTGTAGTAAAAACAGAAAGACTTCCATTGAGCTCATATATATCTCAGATAAACAAAAACAACAATGCCCAAAAAAAAAAGGAATGTGGATATAGCTAACTATGGGAACTATCAAGAGCATTTACTACTAGAACAAGATAAAGACATTAATTAATACCAATAATCCCAAAGGTCAAATGAAGGGCATCTCCTTTACCCATGTTTATTGAAAATGATCAACACGAGAAACTATGGAAATGAGGGGAAAAAAAAAGAAGTCCAGAAAGTTAGAGGTGCATTGATGATGAGAAAGCAGCAAGGGGTGGAGGGTGATTTATATAGGGATCAAAAGATGAAAAAAAGAAACCAATTCTGCTTTTTCTGTAAATGTACCAGATTACATCCTTATCTGCACTTTCTTGGGCAATAAAACCTTTGTCTTCTTCTCACCATATTTTTCAACTTTTTCACTAAAATCTCCCTTATTCTCTCTCACTCTCTCTCTCTCTCTATATATATATATATGTGTGTGTGTGTGTGTGTGTCTATACATGCATCATGATTTGTGCATAGGCATTGTGTTTATGTCTTCAGGTCCGAGTTACAGAATACCTAATGTTTAATTTCTTGTAAACTCATGCATAGACATGTAGAATCTATGTTCGCTTCATGGCGATTTTTAGGTAATAATCCTTTGCTTGTGGAGTTCTAAGTTTAGCCCAATGGTTTGGATGTAAGTTTAACTAAAAAGTAGAGACTCTAGGCCGTTTGTTAAATATCTATATCACATTATTCTCCCTAATATTAATGTGTTTTTAGTCAACTTCTATGAACTTGTACTATATTATAGTGATTGTTTTTCACTATTGGTGTTTTCATTATTAGAGCATGAAGCAAATTAACGAGACTAACCTATTATGTGTTGGAAATTTGGTTTTGATAAAGCGGGCATCGACCCGACTTTGACCAAATTTTTGGTGGCTAAGAATTTAATTCTGGAGGAATTAAATTGTGAATTGTTAATCTATTTTTCGAGTAGATGTTCGTAGTATTTTATATTTCTCAAAACCGAATTTCGGTGATGAGTGAGAAATTAATACACGAAGTTGGCCACGCGAATGGGCATAGTTTATCCTAGTATAAATACTAGAAGGTGTTATTGGTTGGATATACTATAACACAAGTATATGATCACAAATGGGCCTTGGACCGGACCGACCCTTTGGGCTCGGGTTCAGGTTCAGTTAGTTTTGTAACTTGAAAATGAGCTTGGCCCAAATACAAGTAATTGTTGGGCCTGATTAATCTAGACATTGGAGGTGTCTAGGTTCATGTGTGGATGAATCTCTTAATCTTTAAGTTTGTAACTCCTCAAGTAGTGTTGGAAATGATGGGAGTTACATATGGTTAAATGTCCACTCTCTTAATCTTTAATTCCCTACAAGTGTTGGGAATGATGGCCTATATAAGTCTTAGGCGTTTCTTTAGGAAGGAAGAAGAGATGGAGTTAGTATACGCGCATATCTCTGCATATTTTTCAAGTGTCGATAAAAGTGTCGTAACTTTTCGAAGAACATTTTCAAGAACACTTCCTTCTGCACTCGTGTCCAGCAACCAGTTCTCGCTCCTTCGAGTTCGAAAGGTGCCTTTGTGTCAGGGGTGCTACTGCACACAAAGGAGGTAAAGTCGTTTTATCTTTGGGGACATTACGTCAAACCATGAGCACTAGCCGGGACGTATTTATCTTGCGGATAGAGTTCTACTCGACTCGGCTTTTGTTTTTCAAGTTCATCGATTCATGCTTCTGGAGTTGGATTCCATTCAAGACTTGTAATAGTTAGGTTTTACATTTCTTGTAATTTTATGTTTCTATTTTGTAAGCCATCTTGAAGGTTTTTCCCATTGTAACCATTGTAATATTTTCCAACAATCGCAAGACAAATACCGTACCTTCACGATGGCGAGGAGAAACATAACCTTAGCTTGGAGATGAATCTGACAGAAGACCTTCCATTGTTCTTTGAATTGTTGTTGTTGTTGCTAAAAACGCGTTGCGTTTGAAGCATGGGGCTAGGATGGTGATTTCCTATGCCGTGACTTTGTCCTTAACGGACTTAGTGGTACACTTTACTGTATGTATTGTGTGGTTTGAACTGAGGATGTTTTTCCAACAAGTTCATGGTTTTGAAAAGAAATACGAAATGAGGATGTGAATTCCAAGAGGTTCGTTATTTCTAGTTTTTTGGATTGAAAAATGGATGATTCCATGAATCCAAAAATGTGTTGGAACTAGTGTAAAAGTTTCAACTGATCCCGCATGATATTCGTGCTGAAGGGATGTTGTTTAAATAAAAAATTCCAAATGGTTTGCATCATTTAGATGTTGTTACCAGGTTGGAGAATTTTCATGAATTCCTAAATGCATAGCTGGAAGGAATTTGGATTAGTGGTCTGATTGTTTGACTGATAATCGAAGAAAGCAATCGAGGGGCTGAAGCTAAATCCATGGAAGTCTTGGTAGAGACTCGAGTAAATTGTGTTGGAATACTTTTTAAGAATTCTAACGGATCCAGCGACTGTGGGGGTATGACCACACTTTTTGTCTCACTTTTAGCTTTCGAGCTTCAGTTGCAAATTTAAGTGTTGCGGAAAGTGTTGTCTGAGGTGTTGTAACACCAGAAGCGACAATGTACCACAGTTGCAGAAGGTGTTGTCTGAGGTGTTGGAACACCAGAAGCAGACAATGAACGACACTTGCAGGAGATGTTGCCAAAAGTGTTGGAACACCTAAGGCAGTTTCAGAACCAAGTGTGAGGTCTGAAGTGTTGCTGAAGGTGCGACAACATCTAAGGTCACACTCGTTGTAAAATGGTTCGAACAGAATTGTCGGAACGAGGTTCTGAAATTTGTTTGAACGAGGTTTTAACGTTATTGTTGGAACGAGGTTCTAATTGTTTTAGAACAGCGGAAAGCATTCTAATGCTAATGAAAAGACCGGAGTCGTGTAAGTTAAAGCGTAATCCGAGTTGAACAAAGAAACTCGGAATATGTGGGGGTAGGCCATTTTAATGGCGTACCACATATTGAATAAAATCCCACTTAAAGGGAAAGATAAGACTCCTTACGAATTGTGGAAAAAATCGTAAGCCTTCTTATAAATACCTTAAAGTGTGGGGGTGTTTGGCTAAGGTTGCAATACCTGAACCAAAGCAAGTGAAAATCGGTCCTAAAATGGTCGATTGTGTTTTTATTGGTTATGCACTTAACAGTAGTGCATATCGTTTTATGGTACATAAGTCAGAAAATCTGGAAATGACAGTTGATACCATAATTGAGTCAAGGAATGTTATATTCTTTGAGAATATTTATCCTTGTAAAGAAAGGATAGATGGAAGTTTTAAGGAAACGACTGTATTCAGATGTTTCTGGAGGTGTTACTTCCGATGTTATAACATTTAGAATAAATTGCGAAAACATGTGCACATGTTCTTTGAAGGTCTTTGCTAGGTGTTATAACTTCTGGAAAAACACTTGGTACGACACCTGCTGTCACACTTGACAGAACAGTTAGTTCAACACCGAGTGGTGAAGAACTAAGACGAAGTAAGAGTCCGAAGGTGGTTAAGTCCTTTGGACCTGACTTTCTAACATTGATGTTAGATGGTGAGCCAAACTCGATTAAAGAGGCTCTAAGTAGTCCAGATGCTCCGCTCTGGCAAGAAGTAATCAATAGTGAAATCGAGTCCATTCTGCAAAACCATACGTGGGAGTTGGTTGATCTCCCCGTCAATGCATAAGCCTTTAGGATGTAAGTGGATCCTAAAGAAGAAGTATAAAGCAGATGGAACTATTGATAAGTATAAAGCACGGCTTGTAGCCAAAGGCTTTAAACAAAAAGAAGGGTATGACTTCTTTGACACTTATTCTCCAGTAACGAGGATTGCGTCTATTCAGGTGCTTCTCGCGGTTGATGCTTTGCACAATCTAGAGATTCATCAGATGGATGTCAAGACGGCGTTTCTGAATGGAGAGATAGATGCTGAAATCTATATGGAACAACCTGAAGGGTTTGTTGCCCCCAGTCTAGAAAAGAAGGTGTGCAAGTTAATAAGATCCTTGTACGGACTGAAACAAACTCCAAAACAATGGCATCTTAATATTTGACAACACGATGTTGTCAAATGGGTTTAAAATCAACGAGTGTGATAAATGCGTATATGTCAAAAGTACATCGAAAGCATTTGTCATAGTTTGTCTATACGTAGACGGATTTGTTAATCATGGGCAGTAGTCATGATGTTATCATGGACACGAAAAGAATGTTTAAGAGAAACTTTGACATGAAGGATATGGGAACTGCTGATGTGATCCTGGGGATAAAAATCAGCAGAACTCATGATGGAATTATCTTGTCACAATTCCACTATGTGGAGAAAGTGCTCAAGAAATTCAATGCTTTTGACAGTTCATTGTCAAAGACGCCCATTGATTTTAAGTGTAAATCTGGTTGCTAATGAAGCGAACCGTGGCTCGAGATGGAATACTCACGTATTATAAAAAAGATCGATGTACATTTAAAATTGTACACGTCCAGACTTGGCCTACCCTGTAAATATGTTGAGTAGGTTCACGAGCAATCCAAGCCATGAGCATTGGAAAGCGTTAACCAAGGTGTTAAAATACTTGAAGTATACCTTGGAGTATGGGCTATACTACTCGAGATATCCGGTTGTACTTGAAGGGTATAGCGATGCTAGTTGGATTTCTCGGATTCGAAAGATTCTTATTTCACTAGTGGATACATATTCACCATACTCCTAAAACGGCCTGTATCGCAAGTCCATCGTTTATAGCAAAGCAAACGTGTATCGAGTGTCATTCCCACCAGGACTATGATTACTAGTAATTACCGTTTTTTATTATCTAGCTTTGGATAAAATTCGTGAAATAGTTTGTTGTAAAAAATAAAAATAAAACAAAAGCAAATAAAAGTGGAAGAGGCAACTAAGAACACGAAAGATATCGAGATACACTGGATTGGAAGATGTTGGATATAAATATGCTTGAATGTGAATCCCTCTAGAACGTCTTTGAGATTTTACCAAAATAAATACAACAATAACCCTTAAGTTTTAACCATCCCTTAACATATTTTCATGCTTCATGGACCGTAGGCATTCCTAAATTAAGTTAAACCCTTGATCTCAAATGGTCCTAACCTCAAGTTGATTAACGAAATCTCTTTCTAGTTAAAACCCCAAGATTTGCATTAACGATTTGTGAATTCCCATATTAGGTTTGACCCTAATCCTAAGATTTATGTGTAAATCTAGGATTGCATGCAACTCCTTTCAATGTTGGTTCTATTTCACCATGAATCTCTCGATTTCCGTGAAAAATAAACTTCAAATCAATATTGGTATACCAATTCGAATAAACAAGCATAACATAAGTGATCCCAAAAAACATAAGAAAATATATTAAAACATTCAAACCAATGATCACAAATAAGTTCTAGGGTTCATCACATTCAAACACTAGCGATTTAACTCATGATGGATTTGAGAATGAAAACAACAATTAAACAAGAAGTTTCTTTCGAAATCAACATGAATACTTGAAGTTAAAACTTCCAAAACCAACATAAGACTCCTGTTGGAAGTATGATGATGAAGTGGTGGAGTTCATCTTCTTCTCCGAGCGATCTTTAATCCTTGTGCCTTAGCGCCTCTCCATGGTGATCCAAGCCTTCTAACTCTCTTCCTCACTACAATATATGTTTCTCCTCTCCAAAATATGAATTTTCATCCCTAAAATTTGATATCTATGTATATCAATGAATGAATCCCCCTTCAACCCATACTCTTTTTTATAGACATTATTTTGAGAAAGTATTCCTTAATAATGTCATCTTTTGATATTTTAATGCTCAACTTTATGAGTTGGGTTGTTGGGATTATTATTTCCATGTGATCATGTGGGAAAGTAAGGAATTAATACAACAAAATGAGGTGTAAATGTGCTCAAAAGTTATCAAAAAGCTTGGTAGATGACTTTTTAACAAATTCCACCAAAAATTGAATCGAAAGTGATCCAACACGCCCATGTTGCATAAAACGGTCAGCCGTCTTTGTTTAATTGTTCGGCTAGGAAGTCGATAACATGGCCGTGCTTCCCAACACGCCAGGCCGCGGTGTTCTCGATTCTGGCCGTGTTGTTAACACGGCCTGGCCGTGTCGGAGGATTATTGTGCATTTTTTTCGAGTTTTGAACACGGCCGTGTTGCCCAACACACCCGACCAAATGTTGGACCAAAAAGGCCCCGAAATGACGGCGTTTGGCTTGGGATTTTGTGAATTTTGCATCCTTAAACCCCGGTATGTTTTGACATGAATCCATGGTCCGAAATTCGCCAAAATTAGCCCCGAATGGTCAATCTACACCAATAAAAGCACCCCACAGCAGTATAAACAATGTACAATAAAAAACTAATGAAACTAACAACAAAATAACTCAATTTCTACTCAAATACACACATAAAACATGCATAAAAATACACTTATCAAACCACCTCCAACTTTGAACTTTGCTTGTCCTCAAGCAAAACATAAAACCATAATGAGGGATTCAATACATCACAACACACAATGAATATATTTTTCTCAACACTTTGAATATAAGTAGTCAAATTCGTAGCCTTTGTCAACACAAATTAGCCATTAAGTAAAAACATAATTTTGCAAAGCGATCGATCACAAGAAAGACCGTTATCGATGGCATTATCCGGACTTGAAATCATCACTCCACGTAGTTATGAACAACTTCAATTGGGTAACACCATGAAAATATAAGAAATCAATAGATCATCGTAGTTAGCCTTAGTCATATAACCAAGCTTCTTGAACTTTATTGGAATGAGAAGTCAAGAGTATTCATTCTCCTCTTTTTTTTTTTCGTTCTTTTTTTTTTTTTGGGACCTCCCGAGGATGCTTCCACTAGGTTTATATTTTGAATTTCTGTTCAAACACTCCTAGGGTGGTTTCCCATACTCATATTAGTGTTGACGTTTTACGTAAAAAGACAAACATGGGGCTTTGAATGCTCCTAGTTACTTTCAAGAACAACAAATAGAGATAGTATAACCTCGATTGGTCCGTTTTTTTCTTCATTTTTTTTTTCATTTTTTTTCTCTTTTTTTTTCACAAGCTTGGTTTAACAACTAGTTAACCACTACTAAATCATGAGTTCTCGGACTTTCATAGCGCTAAGAATCGTCATATATGTCTTAACAAATCGTATCGTAGTGTTAAGTCTCGACAAAATTCAGCCCACATCCATGTCAATCTATTCAAGACAATCAATTGCTTTGCATTTAAAAATACAAATTATAAAGCTAATTTATGTGTAATTGGGCTTTTATTGACTAACAAATATTCAATTTGTTTCCTTGAAAAATCATATCTTCCATCAAACAAATTCAAAATAAATAGCAAACACACAAGCATTCCAAAGAAAAATTCTAACAAGCATGCAATCACATCCACCTCCAACTTAAATATTCACATTGTCCTCAATGTGAAAGAAAGAGATGAACATACAAACAAAAACACACAAAAACAACAAACTAAAAAGAAAAGAAAAAAAAAAAGAGAGGAAAGAAACGACCTTTTTTTTCCAAATTGAAATCGATTTGGATGATCATATGGAGTTGTTCAATCTTGGGTCACTGCTATGCATACAATAAGAATTTGCAACAAAATGATGTTTCTCAAATTTGCTTTTTAAGATTGATACCAAACCCAATTTATCATTTCTTGATTTTTATTTAATAAAAAAATAGTTACTTTTGCCTCCCGTATGAAATTTATAGTCGTAGGTATTGTCAATCAAATTGTGGAGGTTTGTCGGCATTGGTCAAATATTACCAAGTAAAGTTTCCGATTCGCGACTCTTCACATTCTCGCCCAAACAAGAAAAAAAAAAAATTAATAAAAAAAATGACTAGATTAATAAAAATAAGGTGTTCTAATATCATAAGTCCTTCGCCAAAAACTTGATGGCTCTGTATCTTTTAAAACGGCCAGGCAAGTGCACCTATCGTTTATAGCAAAATGTTCATTCCTATTCTATTGATTTTGTAATTAACCTTTTTTATTATCTAGCCTAAATTGGCCAAATAGTTTTCTAAAAATAAAACAAAAGCAAATAAAAGTGGAAAAGAACAAGAACAAAAATATTACTAACAATTGGAAGATGTTGGATATAAATATGCTTGAATGTGAATCCTTTTAAACGTTACTTTGAGATTTTACCAAAATAAATGGGCCCTTCAAGTTTTAACCATCCCTTAACATATTTTCACTAGCAAAATGGTGTATTGGCATTCCTAAATTAAGTTAAACCCTTTCTCAACGCTCTAAAACTCCTAACCTCAAGTTGATGGCTGGTATCTCTTTCTAGTTAAAACCCCCAAATTCATTAACATTTGTGAATTCCCAACTTGGTTTGACCTACAATCCGGAAGATTTATGTCCCGTTATCTAGGTTGCATGCAACTCCTTTCACTTATGTTCAAAGTTCTATTTCACCACTGAATCTCGATTTCCTGAAAAATAAACTCAAATCAATTGTAATATACCAATTTAAACAAGCATAACATAAGTGGATTAAGAAAATATATTAAAACATTCAAACCAATGATCAAAATCTTTCATCATTCAAAGACTCGATTTAACTCCCATGGATTTGAGAATGAAAACAACAATTAAACAAGAAGTTTCTTTGAAATCAACATGAATAGCATTAAAACTTCCAAAACCAACATAAGACTTTCTGTAAATGATGATGAAGTGGTGGAGTTCATCTTCTTCTCTCGAAGCGATCTTTAATCCTTGTGCCTTAGCGCCTCTCCATGGTGATCCAAGCCTTCTAACTCTTTCCTCACTCATGACAATATATGTTTCTCCTCTCCAAAATATGAATTTTCATCCCTAAAATTTGATATCTATGTATATCAATGAATGAATCCCCCTTCAACCCATACTCTTGTTTTTATAGACATTATTTTTGGAGAAAGTATTCCCATAATAATGTCATCTTTTGATATTTTAATGCTCAACTTTATGAGTTGGGTTGTTGGGATTATTATTTCCATGTGATCATGTGGGAAAGAAGAATTAATACAACAAAATGAGGTGTAAATGTGCTCAAAAGTTATCAAAAAGCTTGTAGATGACTTTTTAACAAATTCCACCAAAGCAAATTGCCTAGTGATCCAACACGCCCATGTTGCATAAAACGGTCAAAATTGTTCGAAGTCGATAACATGGCCGTGCTTCCCAACACGCCAGGGAATTCAAGTGCCGTGTTGCGGAAGAGTGGAACAAAGTAGGCCGTGATCAGGTTTTGTGCATTTTTTCGAGTTTTTCATATGATGAACACACTGAAAACACACCGAACCGTGTTGGACCAAAAAGGCCCTGAAATGATCATTGGGATTTCCATCCTTAAACCCCGGTATGTTTTGACATGAATCCATTAAATATTGTCCAAAATTAGCCGAATGGTCAATCTACACAATAAAAGCACCCCAACCTGATAAACAATGTACAATAAAAAACTAATGAAACTAACAACAAAATAACTCAATTTTATCAAATACACACATAAAACATGCATAAAAATACACTTATCGGTACATATTCACCATTGGAGGTGCCAGATATCGTGGAAGTCCATGAAACAAACGTGTATAGCTCGGTCCACCATAGAATCATTTATAGCTTTGGATAAAAAAGAAGCTGGCTTTCCAAACTTTTTGGAAGATATTCCATGTTGGAGGAAGCCTTTCCTTGAATGATTCACCTGTGATAGCAAGCCCCGAAACAATATGTATAACCAAGTCTGGACATATTCGTTCATAATACCATTAGACATATTGATCTCAAATGGTGTGATGTCAATTGACTCACGTTGCCAAAAGACAATTTGCGAGATCCTTTGACGAAAGGATCTCGAGATCAATTGTGTAAATTGCTTTGAATGGGCTTAAAGTCCACAAAGTAAAAATAACCATCATAGTGGTAACCCAACCATGATTTCTTCAGATCCCAAACTTGGTTCAATGGGAAAACTAAGCTATGAAGGTTATGTTGTAACAAATTGGAAACAATGTTTCAACCCATCCAAAGAGCAATGCTAGTGTTGAAACACCCATTGTGGTGAAACATAAGTCATTTGACTTTTAATGATTCCTACACCTCGTTGAGGTTGAATGGCAGATACTCGGATAGGAGATCCCCTATATAAGTGAGAAGTGAGGGCCGCTTTAAAGTAACACTTATGAATCCAAAGTGGTGTCCATGGCAAACGGACACAAACGTGAGAAAATAATTGAGACCTAAAATCAACAATGCTATTGTCTCGGTATACACCATGGAGGAATAGTTCAAGGCATTACGTCCACTAAACCACGAAATGTACCCGATGGTATTAACTACGGAAGGTTCAAAGCCACAAGCTACCTTTTTCGGATGCGATTTGTCTCTTGAGTCTTCTGCGTGTCTGCATTCATGCATGCATTAATTTCCACTCATGTGGGGGATTGTTGGAAATTTGGTTTTGATAAAGCGGGCATCGACCCGACTTTGACCAAATTTTCGGTGGCTAAGAATTTAATTCTGGAGGAATTAAATTGTGAATTGTTAATCTACTTTTCGAGTAGATGTTCGTAGTATTTTATATTTCTCAAAACCGAATTTCGGTGATGAGTAAGAAATTAATACACGAAGTTGGCCACGCGAATGGGCATAGTTTATCCTAGTATAAACACTAGAAGGTGTTATTGGTTGGATATACTATAACACAAGTGTATGATCACAAATGGGCCTTAGACCGGACCGACCATGTTCAGTTAGTTTTGTAACTTGAAAATGGGCTTGGCCCAAATTCAAGTAATTGTTGGGCTCCATCTGCAGGTGTCATTGGAGGTGTCTGGTTCATGTGGCTGAGTTTGTAACTCCTCAAGTAGTGGTCATATAAGAGGTTTGTAACTCATGGGAGTTACATATGGTTAAATGCCCACTCTCTTAATCTTTAATTCCCTACAAGTGTTGGAAATGATGGCCTATATAAGTCTTAAGCGTTTTGCTGCTTAGAGGAGTTAGGAAGGAAGAGATGGAGTTAGTATACACAGAAAAATCGCATATCTCTGCATATTTTTCAAGTGTCGATAAAAGTGTCGTAACTTTTCGAAAACCATTTTCAAGAACACTTCCTTCGCACTCGTGTCCAAAAAACCATTCTCGCTCCTTCCTTCGAAACCTTTGTGTCGGTAAAATCTACATCAATCACAAAAAGGAGGTAAAGTCGTTTTATCTTTGGGGACATTACGTCAAACCGTGAGCACTAGCCGGGGCGTATTTGTCTTGCGGATAGAGTTCTACTCGACTCGGCTTTTGTTTTTCAAGTTCAATTCATGCTTCATTCCATTCAAGACTTGTAATAGTTAGGTTTTATATTTCTTGTAATTTTATGTTTCTATTTTGTAAGCCATCTTGAAGGCTTTTCCCGTTGTAACCATTGTAATATTTTCCAACATTATGTACTTAATTTACACTTAAATTATCAATTATAATACCATCATAATTAGAATTATTATTAGACATGACCAAATCAGGTCTATAATTTTTTTCCAAATTTCAATTAAATTGTATGCATATGGAGGGTATCAAGCACTGCTGTTACAAAGATTTTGGAGTCCAGCATGATGTTTCTTTTCTTTTTTAATTCTCTCAGGAACAATTTATCATTTCTTGATTTTTTTTTCAATAGTTACTTTTGAGTATGAAATTTATCGTAGGTATTGTCAATAAAAGTGAATTGGGCATGGAAGTTAGGCAAGATAATACTCTTCAGTAACTAGATCAACAGGTTCATATTGGCAAACAAATGTTTACATTCATCGACTTTTCTCCTTAAGTCCTTCGTATTCTTCTGTATCTTTTAAGTTTTTAGTGTGCGCACGCACGATTTATTGGAAAATGTTATTTCCTATTCTATTATTTTGGTAAGGAACCATTATTCATAGTATACCATTTTTCTTTAGCAAAAGAACAAGAACAATCAAATATTACTAACAATTACGCCAAATCTATCGGTGATCGAATGTTTTAAAGTTTACCATGATATCAACCCAAAATGGGCCCTTCAGCCTTTAACTTCTCATGATCACTAGCAAAATGGTGTATTGGCTTCAAATGCCTATTTAAACTCCTCAACGCTCTATAAACCTCCTTTCTCTGTGGATGGCTGGTATCTCTTGCAACAAATTCATGGACACTTTCTCCAACTTGGATCGAACTACAACCGGGTACTTTTCCCGTTTCCTGGTCTCTAGTTGCTATCCGAAAGTTCAAAGCATCTTCCCACTGACCAGCCGATTAACTCAAATTTGTAATCAATTTCAAGTAACTGGGATTATTAGGATCTTGGTCCAAAATCTTTCTGATCAAAGACTCCAATAAATTCCCATTTGCATGAATTTTACACGCAGATAATAAAGTTGCCCAAATAATAGCATTAGGCTCCAAATGCATACTTTCTGTGAACCTTATTGCTTCCTCTATCCGTCCAGCTCGGCCAAGAATATCAACCATGCAGCCATAATGCTCTATACGCGGTTCAATGCCAAAATCATGCACCATATGATTAAATAACCTTTCCCCTTCTTCCACCAGACCTCCATGAGTGCAAGCTGAGAGAATCGCGATAAAGATAACATCATCTGGTTTTAGACCTTCTGAACACATGCTATCAAAGAGTTTCAAGGCTTCTATGCAATGCCCATTGACAGCCAACCCCGATATCATTGTGGTCCAAGTGATTACACATTTTTCCGACATCTTCTGGAAGATGATTTTCGCGTTTTCAAGATCTCCACATTTTGCAAACATATCTATCAAAGCATTGCCTAGTGGAAGTGACAACTCGAACTTGTGTTTCCTAATGTACGACTCTATCCATTTCCCGTGCTCAAGGGAATTCAAGTGGGTACAGGCGGAAAGAGTGCTGATCAAAGTAGTCTGATCAGGTTTGCATTTTCCATCGATTAACATATGATGAAACACTGAAAGAGCTTCATCGAACATGTGGCTATTCACACACCCTGCAATCATGGCATTCCATGAGACGACGTTTTTCTCTGGCATCTGATTAAATATTGTCCTTGCCGATTGAATATCTCCGGTCATTGCATAACCTGAAACCATTGTTGTCCAAGAAACCACACTCCTCTCTGGCATTTTATCAAATATATCCTTCGCACTTTTCAGGTCACCTAACTTAATATAGCCAGATATCATTACATTCCAAGAAACACTATTTCTCTCTGGCATTTGCTGAAAAACCTTATTAGCCAATTCCATATTCCCACCTTTCACAAGCCCCGAAACAACAGAATTCCAAGTCACCAAGTTCCTTTCTAGCATAGACTCAAACAACCTCATTGCCGAATCTATCTCCCCATAACTCATAAATGTTTTGATCATTGTGTTCCACGAAACAACATCTGTATCAGGCATTTCTTCAAACAACTTCCGAACAATGCACAAATTTCCGCCACATTTAGCATACAAATTCAAAAGTGTGTTCATAACAAACATACTAGACTCAAATCCCATCTTCAAAACATGACCATGCACCATTTCACCACCTTCCAACTTATGAAAGGACTCAAAACACCTAAGCAAAAACGTGAAAGTGAAACTGTTCGACGAAATGTCCAGCTCGCGCATTTTGTTGTAAGCATTTGTGGCAATTTTATGGGACTTTCCAATTGAGCATTTGATCAAAGTGTTGTAACAAATGAGATTTGGAGTCCGTACATCTTGGAAAATTTTGTTTGCATAGTCAACAGAAATGAAGTCTGAGGAGAGTGGCAAGAGTTTGGTCGCTAAAAAGTTGCTATCTTTTAAGCCATTGATGAGTACTTGAAGATGGGTCTGTTTCAATTGCTTGATTGTTTTGCACTTCAACAAGATAAGGGACAACTTTTCCTCCATTGATTTTCATGAGTTTTACATTAAAAAAAAAAAAAAAAAATCTGACGAAAAACAGTTCAATTGGGTCGCTCGAGGAAGCAGAAGAATAAACCAGAAAGGAGCAGCAGCGAATTATACTTGAATAGTTGAAGTGTAAATGCAATAAAAGTATTAGTATTTAAATAATAGTATGTTGGAATGGTGCTATTTTCATAAATACCAGCAATAGTTATATTCATATTTCGTGCATATTAAATATTCCTTGAATTAGTGTGTTACACAGAATTTGTCAGAAGATAGCATTTTGGTGATTTTAATTTGTTTGTAATAGTTATAGGAGATTCAAAACTAAAAAAGAAATTTAAAATTTAGAAGAATATCATACAAATCGTTGACCTTTGTGTGTGTGTGTGTGTGTTTTGGTGTTTAAAGAATCACTTAGTTAATTGTGCTAATTATATTAATCAAAAGTATCCAATAAAATTAACTTCTACTTTTTTAATTTCTACAAGATTTAAATAGGTTGACAAACACTACTTATTCAGTCTTCCACACGGGTGTAGCTTGATAAAGCACTTCGATAAACTTGCATGGTATTTGATAAGCAACAAACAAACAAATTTGAACTTTTTTTTTTTGACTTGTCAAAATGACGTAATTTTTTTAGCTCTTAATTACATTGTTACATTCATTTTTACATTAACTTTCACAAATTAATTGTATATTATAATTACTGATATTTATTTTTTTGGGGCTTTAAATAATCAATTAATTAATTGTGCTAATTTTATTAATAAAAAATATCCAACAAACATATCTTTCATTTTTAGGGTATTTTACTTATTTTGATCATTATATAGATAGATTGGTTAGATTATTTTTTTTCTTTACCTTTTTTATTATATATTGAAAAAATAATTAGCCATAGATAACTGTGAAGCCGTCATATGTAATTGGGAATAGGGAGTTGTCATTGTTAGTTCAAATAGCTACGATAATCTAAAGGGGGGTTGAATAGATTATGCCGATTTTTTGATTTATGCCCTCTTTTTCGAATGTGAAGATGATAACAAAAATGGAAGTGCGGGAAAATAAACAACACACGTCGATTTATAGAGGTTCAACCCAACTAGGGCTTAATCTTCTACCACCCCAGTATCTCCGGGATGGATTTCAAAAAGAAAAAAAATATTAATAATTACCAAAATTATTACAACTTCACCTTGAAGTGTACCACACTCTTCTAACACCACTTCTTTTAAGATTACCATAATCTTCCTAGAAGATTACCACAATCTTCTAACAATGGCACCTACGAAGATTACCATAATCTTCCAACTCGAAGAGCATCAAACTCTTCTTCACCACGAAGAGCACCAAACTCTTCAACACGAAAAACACCAAGCTTTTCAATCAACCAAGTGTGCTCTTACCACAAGAACACTTACAAGGTTATCTTGTCTTGGATGACTTACACAAATTCAAGATTACAACTCGATAAAGAATTATACAACTTTGAAGTGCAAGTGTAATCAAGAATGAAAGGCTAGACCTTAAGATGTGAAAGTGATGTGCTTAGGCTATTACAACAAGAATGTTGAAAATAAAAGTTTATAGAAATTTTCAGATTTTCTTGTTGTGTTGTTTGCTTGTGTTGTGTCTTGTGTGTTGTATTTGTTGCTTCAAATCTTCCTCTATTTATAAGAGAGTCTTCAAGATTGGATCACAAACATAGGCTCCTCCTTTTTCACTTTTGTCTACAAAAAGAAGATCACAAGATGTATAAATATTGTACAAAATTGATAAAGTAAATCTTGATGTAATGGATGTTTAACGGTTTGATTCTGTTGTCAAAAATAACATAACGCGACCGGTTGCTATGTAGAAATTTCGAACGTTATAAAATAGATCAGAAGATTCAAACACATGATGACGGGGAGGGCGACCCGTCTAAGGGGGTCCGACCGGTCGCCAAAGGATCCGACCGGTCGCCAAAGGGTCCGACCGGTTGGCCTCCCTATTTTTTTCAAAGCAGTGCGTTCTATTTCAGTTTTTCATTCTTTCAGACACCGGTCGACCTCTTGTTCGACCGGTCGACCTCCTGGGGTTTTTCAAACGTCTCGTTTCTGTTTCAAAAATCAACTTCAGACACGAGTTGCCCTATAGGGCGACCAGTTGACCTCAAAACAGAAGTGTTGTCCAATTTTTGTCAAAAATAAACTTCAAGAAATACTCAAAAAATGAGTAAAAATATTTTAAATCATTTGGGAGTATTTGGACAACATTTAAAATATTTTTTGGTGTAAAAACACGCTTAAACAAAATCATCAAAATCTTGATAAAAGCATTTATCTAACAGCCACATGTCTCATAATATGGTTTATATTTGAATTTAAAATATAACAAATTTAAGAGACAACAAACTTAAAAGATTGTGTAGACAAAATCTTTGCATTTTGGATTGTTTTTTATCTTTTCAATTTATTATTTTTTTAAAATTGTACACAGGGTTACCATATGGATAAATGCATAGCCGCCACGTGGAATTGAGATAATAAGAAGTTGACACATGTTCCAAGATTAATGATGTGATGACATGTGTCAACTTTGTTTTTTTTTTTTAGTATATAAGGTTGATACAAATGCAATTTAAGTATGTTTTTCGGAATATTAGAAAATACGACAATAAAAATGTATGCAATATCAAAGAGAAAAATAAGAGTATTGGATGCATGTCAATATGATGGGATACTTTTTGAAATCTTGGAAAACTTTAGTGCTAATGTTAATTCAAAAACAAATATCTAATAACGTCCCAATATTATTTTGGATTGTACTTTTAATTATTTAGTCTTCAATAATATATTTATTTTCGTCTTATCAATTAAAAAATGAGTTGGACCCATTAGATAAAATTAAAATGTGTTAAATAAATCAAATTTGATGTATGATCTTGTCTTTAATTCACATATTGTTACTGCAATCTTCTAGAATTTTGTTATATACATATATATATGCTTATTAATACTAGTAAAAAACACGTGCGTCGCACGTGATCCACATGACTTTACTTAAATAATTATATTATTTAATAATTTTATTAATTAATAATTAAATATTAAAAATTAATTTATAAATAAATAAATAGTAATTTAAATTTAAATATTACAAAGTATTTAATATGTTTTTCTTTACTTTAATTATAGATTGATATAAATTGTTGAATAATTATTTTCAAAAATTCAATCCAACAAAAAAAATTAAAATTAGTTTAACGACAATATAAGTTCTATATTAGCTTACAATGACATTCATCAATGTTTTATTTCATTTTTATGAAGCTATAAAAGTATTTTCTTCTTAACTAGTCTTTAAATTCTTTTAGCATTGGATGCATTTCACATAATAAGACAAGCAATTTAGCTTATAATTCATAAGCTAATAATTAATAAATCACAAGTTATCGAATTAATTAAAACAAGTAATTAATTAACTTTTATACCAAAAATCCAGCATAGTGTCATCATTTTATTTGTTATGTCAATCAATTCAAAAAAATAAATAAAGGTTGATCAAATTCTTATACTTCTTGTGCTTACTTCTTTTATTCTCTCTCAGTTCTTTGATTAAAGAAATTAAAAAACAAAATTACAATATAATATATTTGTAAAAAAAATTGTTCCATATATTATTTTAATTCTAGTAACAAAGTCAATATTTTATCATAACACTTAAACTTAAAGTTTGCAGTCTTCATGTTTTCACTGTCGTAGATATAATAAACCTAATATATAAGTTAATCCGTTATTTTCATAAGAAATAATTTTATAAGAAATTTAAAGAATTCTTAGTGTTATGATTAACAAAATATATTTTTGGTTTTTCGAAAGAAAAATATGGTATAAATGAATATTTTAGAAAAATATAAATAAATAACAAAACTATAAGAAAACATAAATTCTTAATTCTACGTAGTGCTGAACTTTATAAGGTTGATAATTTCCATGTGAAATCCTTATATATGCTTATGACATGGTTAGAAAGCTCTTGAAATGTAGTTTAATATGAAACTAACATTATTTCAATATTCAGAATATTTTAAGAGTTATAGATGAAAGAATAATACTTTTGATGTGTAGAATATAAAAGATTATTTCTCTTGTAATTGAACAAATATAAGCCAAATAAAAATCCAATTACTTAGTTGCTCATAAATTTTACCATGTCAAATGTATATTTTTGTATAGATATAGATATAGATAGATATGGAGTACAAATTTAGATGTATAAATCTATTTCCACTTTTTTACTGTATAAGATTATAAACATCTTGGTATAACAATCGGTGCCTATATTTAATATTTGTATCCATATTCATATTACCCGGCCCACATTCTCTGTATGATCCATCAACTAACATCATTCCCAACCGCCGAAACAGATTAAAACGCTGATATGAAAGCCACAACCTTTGCACAAAACCTGACCAAATCTCAAACACTTGGAACGCAGTACGAAAACCAAAACCATAAAACTCAAAGAAACAACTCAAAGAGCACCGAAAACCCAGCATCAAGCTGGTCTTACTCCATAAGGAACTTCATCTCTCAGAAGAAACCCAAAGCAGCGATTTTGATATACACTCGCAATCGCGGCAACGGAGGGATTGTCATCAGCGCAATTCCATTAGTCCTCAAAGCCTGCGCGTCGCTTTCCATGCTTGTTTTCGGGAAGGTTTTGCATTCAGAAATAGTGAAGTCGGGAGTGGAATCTGATGTGATGGTGGGGACTTCGTTGGTTGATATGTACGGTAAATGTCATGACATAGTAAGCTCACGCAAGGTGTTTGATGATATGCCTGAGAGGAATGTGGTCTCTTGGAATGCGATGATAGGAGGGTACATGAGGAATGGTGATACGCGACTTGCGTCTGTTTTATTTGAGAATATGCCTGGAAAGACTTCGGTGACTTGGAATGAGATGATTGATGGGTACGCGAGAAACGGGGATATGGCGATGGCAAGGCGGGCTTTTGAGAGTGTTCCTGAGGATTTGAAGAATGTGGTGACGTGGACTGTGATGGTTAACGGGTATGTGAGTAATGGGGATATGGAGGCTGCGAGGGAAGTGTTTGAGGGGATGAAAGTGAGGAATTTTTTCGTATGGTCGGTGATGATTACGGGATATTTTAAGAAAGGTGATGCCGTGAAGGCACGAGAGATTTTTGATGGGATGAGTTTGAGGAATCTGGTTAATTGGAATTCCTTGATATCTGGCTATGCACAAAATGGGATGTGTGAGGAAGTGTTCGATTCTTTTACAAGAATGCAAGGAGAAGGGTTTGAGCCGGATGAGGTTACATTGACAAGTGTTTTGTCAGCTTGTGCTCAATCAGGGATGTTAGATATTGGTAAAGAAATACATGAGATTATTCGAACGAAGAATATCGAGTTGAACGAATTTGTTCTAAATGGGTTAGTTGACATGTATGCAAAATGTGGGGATTTAGGAAATGCAAGATTGATCTTTGAAGAAATATTGGTAAAAAACTCTGCAACATGGAATAGTTTGATTACAGGATTTGCCATTCATGGCCAAAGTAGGGAGGCCATCGAGTTCTTTGGCAAAATGGAGGAGTCGGGTGTAAAACCTGATGCTGTGACTTTCCTATCTGTTTTATCTGCTTGTGCACATGGAGGTTTTGTGGATGTGGGTTTAGAAGCTTTCTCTAAGATGGAGAAATATGGATTGAAACCCAACATAAAACATTATGGCTGTCTTGTCGATATGTTGGGACGCGCAGGTAAACTGCAAGATGCTTTCAATGTAGTAAAAGGGATGCCCATTGCGCCAAATGATACAGTCCTTGGGGCTTTGCTTGGGGCATGCCGAATTCACTCTGATACAATTATGGCAGAGAATGTGCTGGAATTGATCGGTAAGTTGAATTCTCAACACGGTTCACATGATGACGCACATTATGTGCTACTATCGAACATATATGCAGCTTCTGAAAGATGGGAGATGGCTGAAGGAGCGCGAGTTGTGTTTTCAGCTAGAGGGTCTGAAAAAACACCTGGATGCAGTGTACTTATGTTTTAAGGCAGTACTGGAAAAGCATGCTATGCAGGAAAAAAGTAAAGTCAGAAATTTCTATAAAATGAACCATTGAAGAGATTGATACTTGAAGCATTTAGAAGAGTACAGAAAATGTAAGAGGAGGATCTCTGTTGTACTATACATCATCACTAAATTTTGATGAAATACATGTTAAATACAAGCTGAAAATTGTTCTCAAGCACTCATTTGAGTTTCTTGTATATTGGGTTCTAAGGACTTGCGTCTGTCATAATTGACTTATGATTTTTGTATCAGAGGACCCGAAAAGAGTTAGCAATCCTTTTGAGATCCTTGTAATGCTTCTTCCATTGAAGACCTGAAAATCAAACAGAACTTATTTAGGGAGTGTTTGCAAACACTTAAAAAAGTGATTGTCAGCTTTTTAATATTTTCAAATGTCAACTTTTACACACAAATATAACACTTTTACCATTTATTCTCCAAATACTTTCTTAATTAAGTTTTTCACAAAAGTTGAATTGGCTCTTCTTAGGATTGAAGTGCAGTAGCGAGTCCTTTTACCATTTCCAGTGACGTTGAACAAGTAGAGTCGATTTCCTGCTGCTGTTGCTGTAATTAGAACATGAGGCGGCTCTAACTCAAACTGGTAATATGTTCTTCCTGAGTGCTCTGCTACTTCAGAACTTATAATCTTTCCTTCTACATTCTCTCCGATTACTTCTGGCCCAAATGCATTTATCACTTTTTCAGGAGTCCCAATTCGTTCTATTGTTGCATTATCACCAAGATCTGGAAATTATAGTGCAAACAGGATTAGGACACTATTTTTGTCTATAGCAAGAACTCAGAGTTTGAATCTAAACAGGAGAAACATTTCGCGTAGGGAAACTAACTATCTGCAAATCTTAGAACAGGAGCAACAATCACAAAAAGGCGTCCTTGTTTAGGGCTAGCAAATCTCAAATCAATCTCTGTGCCTCCTAGGTCAGCAATTGACACAGGAACCTGTTGCACAAGATAAAAATGATTAAGGATGATATAAAAGGATGCTATGCAAAATACCACAAATGTTTCTTAAAGATGAATTTGCAGATTCACTTTTCTAGCATAAGATGATAATTGCAGCACGGATGGTTACCTCGTCCCATTCCTGAGGCACGGAAAAAGCATACGGTATGATTGGACTCCAGCCAACACCGTGACCGCCTGATTTATCTTCTGGTCTTTGGTATGTTCTCCAACCTGTCTGAGCATTTTCGTCTAGTTAAGATAGCATCCCACTTGGTATCCAAATTATAAAGCATCTAAAGCTTCATTTAGATTGATGTATTTGAAGCTTATGATTTTAAATCCATAATAACAAATCCATTGAGTTTGTTTGATAATCTCATGATACAATGAATTTCAAATTGTTGAACTCCGACCTAATTGTGATGGATTTGAAATCCATCTTATGAGTCATTTGAAATTATTTTCCCAAATCGTCCTCTCAAATCCAAATCCAAATCCAAATCCAAATCCAAATCCTTCAATCCAAATGTAAAATCTCTATCCTTCCATCCAAACACTTCACTATTTGTTTTCTACCAAAAATTAAACAAACAAAAAATCCCTCAATGACAAATTCAAAAAGAACCCTACTAAGTAGGGATGCAAATGAACCAAGCTGCTTGTAAACTATTCAGAGCTCAACTCAATAAAAGTTCATTTGAGCTCGTTTAATGTGGCTCGTTAAAATAAATGAGCTGCTAAAAGATATATGGCTCATGAGCAAGTTCGTATGCAAGCTCATGAATTAGCTCGTATAATTTAAATTAATAGTTTGACTTTAAGTCAATTTCTATACGTTTACTTATGATAAATATAGAAACATTTAAATAAAATTATTTATTTGATATAGCATGCTTTTTAAAATATATAAAATTATTTTTTTAATAAATTGAAGAATAATTTCATTTGTAATTGATATTTATGAAGCTCGTTTGGACTCGATTAAGCTTGAAAAAGCTCGTAAACCATCAATATATTTGATAAATCAAGCTCAAGTTCGACTCAACAATAAATGAATCAAGCTCAAACTCTCAAAAGTTCGACCGATTCGGTCGATTACAGCCCTACTACTAAGTAGGTTATTCAAAACACATCAAGACTAAGTGAGTAACCTTGTAACAAGGTCAAAGAGAACCATACTAAGTTTATGCAAAAATTCATGGGGACTAAGTGACTAACCTTGCTCATCTGGTTCAGAGAGGCCAGGAACTCTCCCTGCCAGAAGACCTTGTTTCACTACTGCCAATCCCTCTCTTGGAAACCCAAAAACTGTAGATGAAACTAAAGCAACCCCAGATGCTATAGCTGCCCTCCTATTAATCAGCCCTGAAAATTTATCGGTTTTTACAGTAGCACATAAATTTTCAGCTGCTCTTATTCTTGATTGACCTTTTTCTTGAGCAATCACATTTTGAGATGAAACTAGAGGCTGGTGGTTCTTCCAAGAAAGGCAAGAGATGCTTTGCACTATTGTGCCCATTTAATCTCTACACCAAATATGGTACAGAGAAATGAAAAATTTCAATCTTTTTTCTCAATTTTATGACGATTGAGCTCCAAAAATTGTGAAGAGAAGTGAAGTTCTGTTAGGTTGGAGATTGAGAGGATGGATGGTGGGGCAGCCTGTGTATTTTTGTGAACGTGGTGTTACCAGCTTATTACTACTGGAATTTTCTTTATCTTTTTTCCTTTTTTTCCTTTCTGTCACCCTTTTTGTTTTCTGGGTTTACATGCGCCACAAGTAAATATCTGATTTTAAATACATCACAAGTCTTCTCTGTATTACTATTTCCTTAATTTCAGTTGTCGACTTGCTAACAATTAATATCAGTAAGGGGGTCGCAATTTAAAAGATTTTTTTTCTGATATTCCTTGTCAAGAAAATGTCTAATCCAATTATACAAATATGTACCCATTCAGTAAAAATCACCCAAGACGAGCAAATGCTTTAAGGCTTGATCTTGATTACTTGAATATTGATGATTTCAAAACCACAATAATGATTGGATTGAGTTTGTTTAGGATACAATGAGTTTCAAATCCTTAGGCTCCTGTTTTGAGCTAATTTCAAATCGAAGTCATTTGAAATCCTTCCACCAGATCCTCCCGTCAAATCCAAATCCGCTCAATGCAACCTAAGCTCAACCATGCAACCTAAGGCTTTGTTTGGATTGATGGATTTGAAGGCAACGACTTCAAGTATTACAAGATTCATCTAGCTTGTTTGATTAATTTCATAAATCAATTAATTTGAAATCCTTAGCTCCTATTTTAGTTATTATTTGAGTCACTGCGGTATTCATCTTTTATGTGAAATCATTTGAAATTATTTCCACAAATCCTACCTCCAAAGTCCAAATTGAAATATTCTCATCAATGCAGCCGGACGAGATTTTGAAATGTGGGATATTTCAATTGCCTGCAAGTAATCTTCCTTGTCCAAGAGGACATTTTGGGTTTGTCTAGCTTCTTGTTTATTTATACATCTCCTTAAATCCCTTCTCTTTCTTGTTTGGTGGGAATATACCTACAACCTAACTAATTAGAGAATTTGATGATGCAAAACAATAAATGACTCTTGAATTAATGGACAAAATAGTACAAGCAACATCTAGATTCCTTACCTAAGAGAAAAAAATATTTGTTCAAAAGTGACAAGTTCGTCCCACACCGAGAAACGACAGATTGAGGACATAAAGCGCACTATATAAAAGCGCTTGTGCCTTGAATTTTACACTAACCTGTCCTGTCGGGGGTGCTTAGGCGACTTGTTAATGAACGTCTAGTGATGGCAGGTCGTGCCAACACCCACGCTTCGAACACAATCTTTAAAGGCGAGTGAGCTCCACCCTACTTTGGTGGGCTTACCCGTCAATTTTTTTAGGGCCTCACCAAAATTTTAATTTTGTCAGGATTACTTAACCTATGAGAGAATTTAGGCTTGCAAATTCTGTTAATTGCAAAAATAAACATAAAAAAACATTTTAAGGGAATAAAAATGATAATTAATATAAAAGAATTCCAATATGTCATATCAATGGACCTACAAGCTATTGGATCACTGTGATCAAATGAAAATTGGCCCAACAACAACACCCAAGAAGAACTGGATCGCTATTGGACCAGAAGGCATAGAAACACTGGAATAAATGAAAATTGGGCCAACAGCTCTACCCCTAGAACAATGGATCCCGCTAACAAATGGCCCATAATCATCTGGAGTTGAGAGGAATAAGAAGAGATGCAGTATTTGGACGAGTAAGGCGATGACAAGAGTAGAGCGACAGGACAGAGGGTGATGGGCCGGCGCATGCGCGCAGATGTTGATGGGCCCATTACAAACCCACTTGTCCTTTTCACTTTCTAATTGTCGCTTACGCCTCACATAAGACAAAACTGTCAAACGCTGCCGCTTATTTTCCAGCACTGCGCCAAATTCCATTTAAATATCTTTTTTCTGTTTTTCTATATTCCTATTTTTGTTGCAAGTTTAATAATGCTACATTACATTTATAGAAAAGTAATTAGTTATTTGAAAACAAAAAGAAAAGTAATTAGCGTTAATTAGTATATTTTTTTTAATTTTAATGTCATACACACAAATCAAAAAAGGCAGAGCAAGACCTAAAAAAACTTGGAAAGAAACTATTAAACCTATTAAACAAGACATGTTATATCTAGAAATAAATGAAAATATGGTTTATGACCATAAAAGATAGCGCAATATGATTCATATAGCCGACCTCATATAGTGGGATTAAGGCTTAGTTTGTTGTTGTTGTATCATAAATACATGTCAAGTATATGTTAGTTTTAAATATCATCTACAATACAAAATATGAACTGACTTATATACCGTAAAATTAGTATTGCCAGTCAAAAGTGAGGCCGAGGTCGCTTGTGAATGTTCCAAATTTTCATATTTGAGCGAAAATGTTGTTATAATTTTCTTTACAAATTAAGTTTTACAATTCAATTCAGATCATCTATTTTAATTTTACATTTACATTATATATATGTATGACAAAAGTATATTTATAAGAAAGTAGTTTCTTCATCATTGTTATTTTTAGGTATTATTACACATCCATTAGAGGAGAATGAGGTCAATCAAATCTCAGACCGGTTTTAGAGTCTTAACCACATTCTTCTTTATCTATCTTTTCTAAATATATAATTATTAAATACTTTTTAATGAAAAAATACAAGAAAAATCCACAATTCCCACAATCACTCAAAGAAAACAACTATATATATATAGCCCACCCAAACCTACTTTCTCATCTTTCACTACAAATTTCCCACACAAGAACTCCAAAACACACACACACACACTCACACCAAAACATGATCAGTTCAGACGACTTCTACAAAGTAATGTGCGCAATGGTGCCCCTCTACTTCGCAATGCTGGTTGCCTACGTGTCCGTCAAATGGTGCAACATATTCTCCCCAGACCAATGCTCCGGCATCAACCGATTCGTGGCGGTTTTCGCCGTCCCGGTTTTGTCCTTCCATTTCATATCTCAGAACAATCCTTACCAAATGGACACAAAATTCATATTGGCAGACACTCTGTCAAAAGCATTTGTGCTGAGTTTGCTGTCAATTTGGTGCATTGTTAGAGGAGAGTTGGAGTGGCTGATCACTATTTTCTCAGTTTCCACTTTGCCCAATACTTTGGTTATGGGGATACCTTTGCTCAGAGCTATGTATGGGGAGTTCACACAGAGCCTCATGGTTCAGCTGGTTGTCCTTCAATGCATTATCTGGTATGTTCATTATTGCAATTTTGTACACACAGTTGGATGTGTTTCTGCGTGTTTTTTAATATGACTGCAAAATGTAATTAGCATTTCATTAGTAATAATACATAATGTGAATGTTGGTGTTAATGATAAATGCTAGACAACAATAGTTTTTGTTCTGTCATGATCTTTTTTCTTTAATTCCTAATAATGACAAGAATATTTGGTATTTAATTAGTCCGTGTTACATATAGGGGTGTAAACGAATCGAGTCAATCCGAACATAGTATTGTTCAAGCTTGTTTGAATTTTTATCGAGCTTCAATTATTATGTTTGAGCCTTGTTTGATTATTAATCGAATCGAGCGTGAACAAATTTTTGTCGAGCCGAACACGAATCGAGCGCTTGAGTAGCTTGATATTTTTACACATATTATTATATTTAATTTTTATTAATCAGGTTGAGCTCGAGTCGAGTTTATATTTTAATTGTGTTCAAGTTTGATTCGTTATATTAACGAACTAAGTTCAGATGAACCTTTTTGATCCTGACTCAGTATCGAGTAGTTTGGTTCGATTTTAATCCCTAGTTACATATATATTTATTTAAAATTTGTGATATTTATATATATCTTTTTTTAGTACATATCTTGGGAGTAGAGATCATAAAAATCAAACACCAGACTTCTAGTCTGAGCCTGAGGGTACTAACCACTCGATCACTAAACGATTAGACCAATTCATGTTGTTTTATATAATATGAATTGCCTTCCACCAATCAAAAATATTTCTATCAAAACAAACCAAACATATATGTATGTTTTCGAATTTTCTACTAACACACTCATATTCGATACATCATAATAAATCTCTCTTCACAAAAATTTCCTTAAAATCTAGCCAAAATAAAGTTACTTTTATGATATTGGGACATCACAAAAAGAAATAGTGCAGTATATGTTTGGAACGGAAGGAGTATTTATTAAAACATATGGGGCTTGGGTTGTAAATAAGGCTTGGGTCGAAAGCAATGTGGAAAAACTGAGGAAACATAAGTCAAAACATATGGGGTACCCGTAAAGTGAATTAACTTTTAACCTAAAAGCCATATGTAAAGTGCGTGTATTGCACCAAAACTAAAGATAAGATGGGATGGTTCATTTCAATGCCTTTTCTTTTGACCACACTGTCCCCTCATGTCTTTTATATTCTCACTTTTCACTTTGGATTCCTAAAAACTTTAGAAATCATAGCAGCAATTTTGCTTCAATCAATTATTAATGTCAGAAAAATATGTGACAAGATTTGAATAAAATAGATTTGCCAAACGCAAGAATCAAACAACGCAGCTAACTCAAAAATTAATTTCAACTTTATGGTATAATTTCTTTAAAGAAAAAAAAATAATGGGCAAATGTTTAAGAATTATTATATTTTTAATTTATGTTACATATTATACTACAAGAAAAAATCAGCTTACCTACAGAAAAATCAGTAGATAAGTATAAGCTAACTGTAAAGTGTCGTTCCCTCAAAAAAAAAAAAATTGTAAATTGTCGTTAAAATTGTTGTAGGTAAAATATTGTAGGTAAATATTTACTGTAAAATCTAAAATTATTGGTGCATTAATTACCTATATTATTCGTGTCAGTGATCTATCAGTATAATTTGAGGAAGAAAAAATAATATTTTTTATTCTTTATATATATTCTAGAGATAATCAAAATTTAATAATAAAATCATTTCTGTTGGTGACTGTAATTCTTGTAATGTTTATTTTGACGGCCATAAAGAAAAAAAATTTGTGTGTTACAATGAATGTTGGATATTCAGGTAGACATAACAAAAGGAGAAATGTATAGCAATTGGTTATATAATTCGGAAATTTTGTAATTCCCACTAAGATTTATATTAGAAAATAATTGGAACAAACTTACATCACAAATTCTAATATGTATTTCACATTTTTCTTATATGGTAAAAATCATTAAAATTATTTTTTCAAAAAAAAATATATAAAAATTGAAATGTTAAGAGTTGATGTAATTATATGCAGGTACACACTATTGCTCTTCCTTTTTGAATACCGAGCCGCCACCATACTCATCCAAACCCGATTCCCCGGCCAAACAGCCGCCGCCATAACAAAATTCCACATTGACAATGACGTCATTTCCCTGGATGGCCGGGACCCACTATGCACCGACTCCGAAATCGACGACAACGGCCGCATCCACGTCCGGATCCGACGGTCCACGTCTTCAGCGCCTCCATCGTCTTCCATGGGGCTCACTCCCAGACCATCAAATCTCTCCAACGCCGAAATATTCTCCATCAACACACCGAACGAATTCGGGTTCGGGCACCGACCCGTTAGCCCGCGCCTCTCGGGCTACGCTTCGTCGGATGCGTATTCGCTGCAGCCTACGCCCAGAGCATCCAATTTCAACGAATGGATTTGACCGCCGTAAGCCCGACGACGGGGAAGGTTTTCCGGCAGCCGTCTCCGGTGGTGAAAATGGTGTGGGAATCGCCGGTGGAGGGACAAGGGTTCAGAGATGATGTTGGCGGTACGTACGTGTGTAAAATTGTTGCGTTATTTTCCTGCTTACATTTTGTTTTGCATGGATCCATTCCAACTAAAGGTAAATATATTAAAATTTGGACAAAAATATAACATTGGTGTTCTCCAATTCAAAAATAAAATTTAGTTCTATTTATAGTAAGAAGAGTCCAATTGAATTTAAATTTGACCGAAAATTTTAAAATCTATCGGATGTTGGCACATAAAATTGGCTTTTTTGATGTTACTCAATTGGGTAACACCCAATTCACCTCTAATTTATGTGTCCTTGAGATTTTCCATTCCACTTCCATGTTTTACTCCGATTCCATTGTCGGATGGATACACTACAAGACGATGTAACAATTGTACATATGTCTTTCATCCAATTATATGAAATAAAAAGTGAAAAATGAAAAATTGGAATATGAAATCTCATCTTGTATCCAAATATATGACACTGCATCTGTTATGTTCCGAAGAAAAAAAAATCAAAATAGAACATGTGTCAAATCATAATGAGGTTGGGTGATATCCAATTGGTAATCTCTAATTGACCCATAAAACTCACATGACTTGACAATGTGTAGGGATTTGTGATTTTTCTGATCATGTTATTTATTTGGAATTCTCCATATTATTTAGCAATCGCATGAAGAAAGAGAATGGTGACGAGACTGAATTGAAACTTTCATGTACCTTGTCTGGATAACAACTCAAATGACATTTTAATTTAAATTTCGTCAACATTCTTGTGTCAAATCATATGGGCAGTTCAGATAAATAATTTCAAATTTTCACCAAAAAATTAAAAATCCTCAATATTTTCTTTGACAACAAATCCTCAATATTTTCAATTCTTGCACTTCATGTGAAGATATTCACCCAATTTCAAATAAATTGCAAAAAAATTAAACTCATTTCAAGCTTTCTTATTAGATTAAATAATATTTTTAAATCCAAACATAACTATTTTTGTCACGAGGATCAATTTTGCACTTGTTACCCTAAAATGTAGTATTGAAAAATGAAAATGAGGAAAGAAACAGGGAAAGAGATGTATAGGAGGCAATGCATGCAGAGAGACGTAGCTGTCGGGTTCACAATGTACATTTTTGTGACAATATTCTGTCAAACATTGTTTAGTGTGACCAGACAAGAATTGACGTGACCTCTTCATGCCCCAATGTTTAACTGTCTTAATTATGGAAATACTAAAATCAATAACATATATAACACATCAATTATTTGATCATGCGCGCCTTAGATATTTTCTTCCCAGTCCAAATGAAATTGACAAGGAAAAATATGTGTTTAGAATTTAGACGGAATAGCAGCTAACATGTAATGGTGGAGCCAGAGCACTTTAACAGGGTATGCCAATACATAAAAATTGATTGGGCCAAATAAAAAATCCAATTTTTTTTTTTCAAATTATATCTATTTTTTTTAAAAGGGCTGGGTTAGGGCTCAGGTTGGCCCAACCCTAAATCCGCCATTAGGAACAAATTTATCGAAACCACACTAAGATTATTGATTTTAAGCTCTATAATTGATTTTATGTATGCGATTATCCTCTTCATATTATTTAAACACATAAAATGTGTATTAAATTTAATGTTTTTATTTTTTATTTATTAAAGTATCATGGGATGGAAACTGAAGAACGTATAAATTAAATGAACCTACTAAATTCGCTTGCAACTCAAGCAAAACGCATCCTTTTCTTTAAGCACAAAATCATAATTGTGGAGCTTTTTATGCTATTTCAATTTGTAACTCATCATTCGTTTTCACTAATTATAATTTTTTTATTGTTTTTACTTCCGTAATTGATTTTCATAAAGTTACTTTTTGCTTTTCTCTTTTCCCAAAAGCGCCTTCATCATATATAGACTAATCTCTCATTTTGTGCCAAATAAAATAAGTTTTAAGTTACCCGAAATTGGCTCCACCTCTCTGCAAAAATAATTAAATCTACAAGTTGAGGCCTTATACATAAGTCACAAAAACTTACGCAAGATGGTGAAAGTCCATTAGACCATGAAAACGGTGATACTTTTGGTCTAAAAAGTGATACTTTTAGTGTATAATGTGATATTTGTCTAAATACACATAAATTAGTGTATTTATTTTGACTATCACTTTTTACACTAAAAATATCACTCGTTATTCTAAAAGTATCACTGTGAGAAACGGTCTCACATCGTCTCACAAAAGACTGCTGCACTTTATGTACTTATGGATTTTAAACACTTTTCTTAATTGCTTTCTCAAAATTTTCAATTAGCATGGAAAAAGAAAAAAAAAAGCTTTTTCAGTTTTCCCTTTTAAATTTATTTAAAAATATTTGTCTTTGTTGTTCTTTTCTTTTTGTGTGGAGTTGGTGCGTGCCTGGTGGTTAGATTTAAGGGAAACATTATATCATTATATATTGAGGGCAAACTTTTATTAATGGAATACATTATTACAAAAAAGCACGTGTGTTATAATTGGGATTTGATATATGGGATTTCAATGATTGGCCTTTTGAATTTATGTAATTCGACAGTTTGATTTCTTCCCACTCTGTATGTTTGCCCATCATTGTCAACTCTATACGTTGCTTGCTTTATTTCTTCAATTTCAATCCCATTTAATTTTATTTTGCCTCTACCTTTTTCGAATTCCAATTAAATTTCTTTTAGCTTTTTAAATCACACTATAGTTGCCTTTAATTTTTTCTACCACATCCTCCTTATACTTGATAACGTGTCGCCTAGCCAGGAGGATTTCATTAGTTCCTCTTACTATTTACCAGAACATCAAAAAATTAAAAGGTGACAATAAGACTTTTTTTCTAACTCTAATGTCATATTGATAATAAAAAAATTTAATTATCTAATTAATGTGTTAAATTAAGAGTTATCCTTAATTATTTGTGGAAGCATGAATTAATACTTGGGTTAGTTACAAAAACTACCCCTAAGCTTAATTATAAAAGAATCTAGTTGTCTTTTAAACTTACAAATATCCTCATGATATATATTTGTTTTTAGCTTATAAAATTGCAACGTCATGCCTCAAGAGGGAATAATTTGTGATTTTGAAAGATAAATGGGGTTTTATGTAATTAGATTAAACCTCAAGGATAGTTTTTTTTTGTAATTAGTCCTTAATGTTTAATGTGACTAATGATAAAAAGAAATGGTTAATAATTTAGCAGAGAAAGATCTTAGCTTCAGGGACTGCTCAAAAATTAAAGTGGAAGATGGATCAGAAATGAAGGGCACAACAATAATTAATCAAGAAATGCCACATGCATTGGTGATGCTAAGACTTATACTGATCGTGGTTGGAAGGAAGCTTTCACGTAATCCAAATACCTATTCCAGCGTTTTAGGCCTATTATGGTCTCTCATCTCTTTCAAGTAAGTCCTTTTTTTTAATTTTACCAAAAACGCTATTTTGGTACTCTTTTCCCAAATTAGCTAGGTGTGATTTTATATATAAAGTTAACAAAATTTGATGATGGATTGATGAACAGATGGAATGTGGGGATGCCAAGTTTGGTGAAATACTCAATCAAAATCATTTCTGATGCTGGGCTTGGGATGGCCATGTTCAGCTTGGGTATATATGTTTTGTCTATGATTTAGCTCTTCAAATTCAATTATTACAACTATGTATCATCTTGTATTCCAAATATCATTCTACATGTCATGATGACGTCATTAATTAGTATCTTCGAAAGCCACAATTGGATTAATTAACAAACATGAAAACTGAAAAAAAAAAAATGTTGACACTTGACAGGGCTGTTCATGGCACTTCAGCCTCGAATGATTGCTTGTGGAACAAAAATGGCGACAATTTCAATGGGAATTCGTTTCGTGGCTGGTCCGATAGTGATGTCTGCTGCATCCGTCGCCGTAGGGCTCAGAGGTGTTCATCTTCATGCAGCCATTGTCCAGGTACTTTCATTTCACCATCTTTCAATTTTACATTTCTATTTTATTATATAATTAACGGTTAATTACAAAAAAAACCTCTTCAAGTTTCATTTTGCCTTAAATTTAAGGGGGTAACTGTAATATTTTTGTAACTATAAGGGGATTTTTTGAAATGATTTTGAAAATCATCGGGAAAAATGTAATACGGAATCAAATCTCAAGGTTTTCTTTTTGTAATTTTCAAAGAACTCTAGGTTTTTCTATAATTAGCCCAAACCTCAGGGGTGTTTTTGTAATTATCCCTATAATTAATATGAAAATCAACGAGCCAAAAACGGCGACTAGGTGGGGGGTTGGTGTTATTTTTTTGAAACTGATAAATAAATAGGTATTTTTTTTTGGGGTTGGGGGATTATAATTTTCATAAATTTAAATACAACAACTTATATTAATTAGGAAAAAAAAATTAAAGTTGAGAGGGGCGGCCGCGCCGTCGGTCCTTCTAGCGGCGTCTATGATGACCAACATGGAGAAATATTACTTACGATTTACGATGAACTTTGACAACCTAAAATAGAATTATTCATATAAATTATCAAAATGCATGCAATAATAATGTTACATCCTTAAAAAAAAACACAAAAGTTATAAAGTATGACTTTTTAATAAAATCGTTTTCTGTGAAATTAATTTTCCAAATTTTGGTGAAAATGAGAGTTTCTTCTTCTTCTTTTTTTCTAAATTTTTATTACACCAACCAAATTAAAGAATATTTTGCTGGACCATGTTGCTAATTTGACTTATATAGATTGATCATTATTTTATTTAAGTTTTTGGCTTATTCTTTGAATTTTATAGGCAGCTCTTCCCCAGGGAATTGTCCCTTTTGTATTTGCACGAGAATATGGATTACATCCTGACATACTAAGCACTGGGTAAGTCAGTAGCCCTCAAAATCAATTAATTTGGTAATTTATAATTAAAATTAATTAAAACACATTTTGCTCTTCTTGCAGGGTCATTTTCGGAATGTTGGTTTCTTTGCCCGTAACACTTCTGTACTACATATTGCTGGGCTTATGAAGGAAACCAAGGAAAAAAAAGGAAAATTATCAAGTTGCCAAAATGAATAATTAACATTTCTTGATTGTCTGAGATCTGACTAGCTGCCCTACTTGCCTTTTTAATTATGTATTAGTACATAGCTAACTCTTTAGCTGATAAATTATTTGGGGTCGTTATGATCGTTAATTATGGATTCTATGAATATCACTCGATGAACATTTTTTTCCTTCCTTTTTTTATTTTTTTATTTTTTGTGAAACGACTAGAAGTTAAATCCAATTATTATCTTCCTTAATAATTATTAATTTTATTTTAATTGGTTTGTTGATATAAAGTGGTCAAAAAGTTACAGAATATGCACGAATATATGTGTGTTTTGGATCTAATTAGTATTGGAAAATTTAAGCACAAAACATCAGGGATTATTTCTGCTAATTTAGGAACAATCATCAATAAAATAACAACAAGCCAAAAATTAAATAGGAGTCAAGTTTAAGATAGTCTGGGTCGAAGCACGTCGTAGCGCTCTCTTTAGAGAGGAAACACCCCCACTGCACTGGTAGTATGTTGATAGCACATCCCTCTCCCAAGATTCGACAACTAGGTGGTACTCTTGTGTGCAACGAAGAAGACCCCAAACCACTTGTATACTCAATGCTCAAATCAATAGAAGAAGAATAAATGTTGTACGGTTGATATTAATTTTTGTAGAAGAACAATATATATTTAACATATATTTACTGCATATTTAACATTATTATAGAGGGAGAGAATCACGCTCATTATTCTACTGCATATTTAACATATATTTACTGCATATTTAACATATATGTACTACATATTAAAGTTGTCAAACAAAAACATGTGGGGAATGTGAATTAAGTAATCAATTACATGTCAAATGACTAATCTATCCTTATTCGAATTAAAATAAATAAAAAATACTGAAAATTCAATTAAATCTCAGCCTTTGAAGAAATGAAATAAATGGACAGGATTAGTCCATACTGTCTCACCTAAAGAGGATTGTATCATTTGAACCAAATCTATATATATATATATATATATATATTAAAAGGAAACAGAGTGTATATGTAGAATGGGAGAGAAATTCACAAATGAATGGCAAAAATGAGATGCTAAGCAAAAGCTTTATTTACCAAAATAGATAGATATATAAAAACTTTTGCTTTTAGAAGAAGTGATTTATTATAATATATATAGAATCGGTTGATATGGAATTAAAAGTTGAGAATGAGAAGTTGTATTGTGATTAGAATGGGAGAAAAATTCACAAATGAATGGCAAAAAATGAGATGCTACTAAAAGCTTTAAGTTAAAAAAATTTTTAGTGTTTGCAAATATATAGTCATGATTGAGTAATATATAAGATGTACGCATGTATTGTATTTTTAGAGTAAAAAACCATCTGGTCCTTTTATAAGTGAAGACTTGAAGTTAAAACACCCACTAACTCATGTTAACAACCAACAAGATAATGGGAATGTGGGTTAATGAATTAGCCGTTAATGGCTAAAATGTAGGGATAAGGTTTTGAATAAGTAAAAATATTAGGGTGAATCTCACTTTACCTCTTTATACTCTCATTGAATCTCACTTTACCCTCTTGTACTTTCAATTATATTATTTTACCCCTTGTACTCTCAATTTGTATCACTTTGCCCCTTACACTATTCGGTCACTACCTCCATCAAGATCTTTTTACAAAAAGGAGATCCTCTCTTTTGCAGAGCGGACGAATCGCCCCCACTTCTCTTCATCTCCTCCAACTTCTTAGTGGCGAGCTCAATTTGCTCACTAAGCTCCTGCAAGTTATCGCCTAATGGTACTCGCGTCATGGGCACCCCCAACCCTTCGACTCCTAATCCTGCTTTCTCAGGGGATCTGGGTCTTGGAGGAGGGGTCCTACTCTCTGCTTCGTCCTCTTGCTCAGGACCTCCTGGGATACCCCTCTTACCCAGGCGCTTATGACCATCATTGTCCTTAGCCAGACCTGTCATGGGATCGGGGTCGGGCAACCCCTTCTCCCTGTCTCTCTCCTTCGCGAGCTGCTGACTTCTTTCCATGACCAGCTTCTCAAAGTCTTCCTTCCTCATTGAGATCATCTGGTCTAGGTCTTTCCTCCCCGTATCCGGAGGATCCTGAATAGATTGAGACGAGGAGAACTCTAGCTGTAACACTTCCTTATCATTCTTGGGGTCTCTAACACCCCCTTGTGAACATGCTTCCCTGGGGTCTCCATACCTCCGTACCTCCTTTTTAGACGAAGAGAAAAAGAAGAAAATTTCCACAGACGACGCCAACTGATTTAGATCAGTGAATTACCTTCGGGTCACGGACTTTCGGGTAACCGGGCTCGAGTTCTTAAGTGACCTGAAATATATGAACACACGTCAAGCTAGCCGGGGGTGGTCCCGGCTAAGACCCTCCGATGCCTAAGTCAAATCGAGTTCGTGAGGTACGGGAGTATGAAGACAATAAATATAAAAGTAAGGAGTAAAAGTAACAAAATGAATAGTTACCATCAAGTTACTGTAGTATGGTATTTATAGTTATTCCTGGCTAATGAGGTTGTGCCAAGAGTCATCATCTGGAGGGTGGAGTTGTACTATATTATCAGGGAGATCAATGGTCCACCTTTTCAATGATGCACTGTTAGATATTAGTTATACAATGATGCACTGTTAGATATAAAATAGTGTACAGTCAGTTATTAAATGGTGTATATTTCATCTATTAAAATGGTGCACAATTTCAATTATGGAAACGTGATATTAATCAATTCCTTGATTGTAGGGGCGTGATTTATGACATTTTGCTTGTTACTATTATGCCATTTCCACCTATTAATTAATCATAAAAACTCTTGTCAGACCGTGTAACGGGCCTGACCTGTTAGACGGATCTGACCCGCGGATCCGGTGGCATTTTCGTAATATTAGCAATGTTTTAGTAGTTTTCGGGGAGTATCCAGATTAGCGGTCCTTCAAATGTATTAGTCGTCCTTCTAAAAAGTATTAGCGATTCTTCCGAAATGTATTAGTAGTTCCCCAAGAGTGTTTTAGTATTTCTCCTAAATATACTCCGAAATGTATTAGCAATCCCTCAAAAAGTATTAGTAGTTTCTCGAAAAAGTATTAGTAGTTCTTTGAAATAAATTAAATCTTTCTCCGAAATGTATTAGCATCATTCTAAAAAGTATTAGTCGTCCTTCTAAAAAGTATTAGCGATTCTTCAAATGTATTAGTAGTTCCCCTTAATATATTTAAATTTTTCTCCTGAAATGTATTAACAGTCCTTCCGAAAAGTATTAGTAGTTCTTCTGAAATATATTAGTAAATCTCTCGAAGAGTTTTTTTTTTTTTGTATTTCTCTTTTGAATATACTCCCAAATATATTAGTTGTCCTTTTAAAAGTATTATCAATTTTTCCAAATGTATTAGTAGTTTCCTGAATAATTAAATTTTTCTCACCGAAATATATTAACAGTCCTTCTGAAAAGTATTAGTCGTCCTTCTAAAAAGTATTAGCAGTTCTTCTGAAATGTATTAGTAGTTCCCCTGAATATAATTAAATTTTTCCCCCGAAATGTATTAACAATTCTTCTCAAAAGTATTAGTCGTCTTTCTAAAAAGTATTAGCAGTTCTTCCGAAATGTATTAGTAGTTCCCTGAAGAGTTTTAGTATTTCTCATGAATATACTTCTGAAAAGTATTATAAGTAATCACCTGGAATGCTTCAAAGTTTGATTCAGTCAAATCATCAAACAACTTAGATGGTATAATTGAATCAGTTTATACTTATTTCAAAGCAAGATAAAAGAAAACTGACCAAAAACCAAAATCCCAAGAAGATGATAATTTGTATTTTCAATGTTTTCAAATTCATCCAGAATATTCATGATCCCTATTGGTGATGTAGGCTCGGGATATTCTTTAAATTCTTGGAGTAAAGGTTCAAAGAAATTCTATGTAATAATACTCTTAGTGAAATATTTTGGAACAAATGGTTGCTTATAGTCAACCGTGAGGTTTTACCATTGACGCATTGCGTCCCTTTTTCTCGCTCCTAAGTCATATTTAGTGGAAAGTGGGTTTTTGATGTCTAGGTGGTCTTGGTTCTTGTTAATGTAGTAAAAATATAAAAGTAAGGAGTAAAAGTAATGAATGAATAGTTACCATCAAATTCTTTGTAGTATGGTATTTATAGTTATTCCTGGCTAATGAGGTTGTGCCAAGTGTCATCATCCGGAGGTGGAGTTGTACTATATTATCGGGGAGATCAATGGTCCACCTTTTCAATGATGCAATCGTTAGATATTAGTTATACAATGATGCAATCGTTAGATATAAAATAGTGTACGATCGATTTATTAAATGGTGTATATTTCATCTATTAAAATGGTGCACAATTTCAATTATGGAAACGTGATATTAATCAATTCCTTGATTGTAGGGGCGTGATTTATGACATTTTGCTTGTTACTATTATGCCATTTCCACCTATTAATTAATCATAAAAACTCTTGTCGACCGCCAACGGGCCTGGACTGTTAAACGGATCGACCCGCGGATCCTGGTGGCATTTTCGTAATATTAGCAAAGGTGTTTTAGTAGTTTTCGGAGTATCTCAGATTAGCAAATCCTTCCGAAATGTATTAGTCGCCCTTCTAAAAAGTATTAGCGATTCTTCCAAATGTATTAGTAGTTCCCCAAGAGTGTTTTAGTATTTCTCCTAAATATACTCCTGAAATGTATTAGCAATCCCTCAAAAAAGTATTAGTAGTTTCTCGAAAAAGTATTAGTAGTTCTTTGAAATAAATTAAATCTTTCTCCCGAAATGTATTAGCAGTCATTCTAAAAAGTATTAGTCGTCCTTCTAAAAAGTATTAGCAGTTCTTCTGAAATGTATTAGTAGTTCCCCTTAATATATTTAAATTTTTCTCCTGAAATGTATTAACAGTCCTTCTGAAAAGTATTAGTAGTTCTTCTGAAATATATTAGAAATACTCCTGAAGAGTTTTTTTTTTTTTTGTATTTCTACTGAATATACTCCCGAAATATATTAGTTGTCCTTTTAAAAAGTATTATCAATTTTTCTGAAATGTATTAGTAGTTTTCCTGAATAATTAAATTTTTCTCACGAAATATATTAACAGTCCTTCTGAAAAGTATTAGTCGTCCTTCTAAAAAGTATTAGCAGTTCTTCTGAAATGTATTAGTAGTTCCCCTGAATATAATTAAATTTTTCCCCCGAAATGTATTAACAATTCTTCTCAAAAGTATTAGTCGTCTTTCTAAAAAGTATTAGCAGTTCTTCCGAAATGTATTAGTAGTTCCCTGAAGAGGTTTAGTATTTCTCATGAATATACTTCTGAAAAGTATTATAAGTAATCACCTGGAATGCTTCAAAGTTTGATTGAGTCAAATCATCAAACAACTTAGATGGTATAATTGAATCAGTTTATACTTATTTCAAAGCAAGATAAAAGAAAACTGATCAAAAACCAAAATCCCAAGAAGATGATAATTTGTATTTTCAATGTTTTCAAATTCATCCAGAATATTCATGATCCCTATTGGTGATGTAGGCTCGGATATTCTTTAAATTCTTGGAGTAAAGGTTCAAAGAAATTCTATGTAATAATACTCTTAGTGAAATATTTTGGAACAAATGGTTGCTTATAAATCCAACCAGGGTTTTTACCATTGACGCATTGCGTCCCCTTTTTCTCGTCTCTAAGTCATATTTAGTGGAAATGGGTTTTTTGATGTCTAGGTGGTCTTGGGTTCTTGTTAATGTAGTAAATGTAGTCTTTCATAACCCATGTGAAGACAAGTTCTGACGATCGGTTGGAGCGGGTCAAGAGAGAGCAAATTTGGAGTAGAAGTCGTTTTCCTTTTTTCGGACGGCCGGATGGTTGGGATCCGTCTAATGGACTTAGATCCATTAGACCGTTTGACAGAGACCCCCTCCGATGCCTAAGTCAGATCGAGTTCGTGAGGTACGGGGGTACGAAGACAGTAAATATAAAAGTAAGGAGTAAAAGTAACAGAATGAATAGTTACCATCAAATTACTGTAGTATGGTATTTATAGATATTCCTGGCTAATGTGGTTGTGCCAAGTGTCATCATCTGCAGGGTGGAGTTGTACTATATTATCAGGGAGATCAAAGGTCCACCTTTTCAATGATGTACTGTTAGATATTAGTTATACAATGATGCACTGTTAGATATAAAATAGTGTACAGTCAATTATTAAATGGTGTATATTTCATCTATTAAAATGGTGCACAATTTCAATTATGGAAACATGATATTAATCAATCCCTTGATTGTAGGGGCGTGATTTATGACATTTTGCTTGTTACTATTATGCCATTTCCACCTATTAATTAATTGATAAATCAGTTATTTTTAATAGCAATTGGACCATTGAATAAAAGGTGTGGATGAATGAGATCAATCCACACTGCGACACGGTAAGAGGCTGCCATACGAGATCCCATTCCTATATATATATATATTAACAATATTATTCAGGCTGCCCGATCTAGGCGTATGATAGTGGGCCAAAATGCTTTACCGGCTCTTCTTTGGGCCAAGATGAGGTATACTGTGTTTGTGAGGTGTATGATTATTGATTAAACAACCTTAATGGATTTGGATTTTTAATAAATATATCATAATAAGTACCATTAGATGAATCATTCCACAAAAAAAAAGGTTTATTATGTTTTACCAATTACTTGTTTAACTGCTAACGTATCATACCACGATTTTTTTTTTTAAGTATCATTTCTCCTATATGTCTTAATGATGACGACATTCCAATTTTTTTGGGGTTTTCGCTACCTATAAATATATATGCAATCTCTTGTTCAAAAAGCAACACAAAATACTGTAAATTGTCGGGTAAAATAGAACTTCGTGTTTTTGGCATATAATTATGCAAGTCATCTTTGTGAGCAAGCCACTTTGAGAACAACAAATGCAGAGTCTATCATGTTTGGGATTATTTATGCAAAAATTCATTCATAAAATGGATTCTTTTGAGAAGCGACTCTTCCAAAAATCTCCAATTATGACTTCTTTAGAATGAACTTTTGCATAAATTATTTATCCAAAAGTCCATTCTAAATTAATCACCAAACATGAACTTTTCATTGAAATAGACTTTTAGATTCAAAAGTTCATATCAAAAGTGCTCCCAAACAAGCACCAAAAATTTAGGTTGCATCTAGACTGGGGGATTCGAGAGTGGATTTGGATGAAAGATTTGAAATCTTTAGCTTAATCCATACCATGATTGGCTTATAAATCCAAATCAATGGATTTCAAATTTCTCTTTAAGTTTTACTTCATTTTTCAAAGATTTCAAATCTCTGCAAAAATCTAGGCATTTGATATCCATCATTTTGTTTTCTTTATGCAAACTTGCACATTTACACACATTGCACACATACACATACACATACACATACACACACTGCACACACACTCTCTCTCTCTCTCTCTCTCTCTCACACACACACACACACACACACATATTCACACCACACTCTTACACGCGCACACACATATTCACACATTATAATATTCATATATTTCATATTTTTATTAGTATATAAAATTATAATTATTTATAAAAAATAAAATTATATATTTTATTTTTATTTATTATATATCAATTAAGAAAATGATTAGAGTTTTTAAACTTTTTTTTTTATCAAAATTTAACGAAGGATTTGAAATTATTACACAAATCCACATCATCCAAACAAGAGATGAATTTTCAAATCAAATCCATAAATTGAATTTTAATTCACTCAATCCAAACACACTCTTAGACTCCATTTAGATTGATGGATTTGGAGCTAAAATTTTTAAAGAAATCGGACATATTTAAAACCTTATCCTTGAAAAGATACGTCGTATTTAAAAATGAGTGATAAATAAATAGAAATCTTCATATTTTTTCTATACTTTTAACAGAATAGTTAATTTAATAAAAAAATAATGCAATTAATTTATTTATGTAAATGCAAAGAACACGTGGACAAACCAAACCAACTGTGGGGAAAGGTATGATTTATGGATCAAGAAAATGACACACGTATGTAAATATACTTAGTATCCAAATGTGAGTTTTTTTCCTCCCTACTTTGAACCCCTCTCTGGCGGTGGATATGCTCCATTCTCCACGTACCTCAACTATAGCTGCACCTATATATATCCCCAGCAACAAAGCACATTATAATCACTATATATTTTATATATCTTACACACACTCTGCACACTCTGAAAAGAGAAACCGCAAAAGATGTCGAGCACTCAAGGTCAAGTTATTCGCTGCAAAGGTGATTTTTTTTTTTTCTTATCATAATCATTACTGATTTGGGAGCCTATCTGTGTTTTACTGAGAAAGTATGATATAATGATATGCGTTGGAGGATTTTTCTTTTTTAAATTTTAATTTTTGTTCCCGTTTTGTACTGGCTATCTTCAATTCTCTTTTCGTTTCAAATTTTCGGTTGATTTGTTATATATATCAGTGTTATATAATGTAATCCTGAAATCATAGATCAAGTAAATATTTGGTAATATTTCGGCCAGAATACAGAGGGAAAATAGATTAATATAAATTATGGGCTGGGATTCTGAGAGTTAATTGTAAGAGTTGCATTGATATGTCTTGTTTTTTTAGTTTCTCATAATTTAGTAACTACGGGTTATCAATAACTCTGGATTAATTGATTAATTGTGCGAATATATGTTTATGTTTTTGTAGCGGCGGTGTCATGGGAAGCAGGAAAGCCTCTGGTGATTGAAGAAGTTGAGGTGGCACCACCGCAGAAAATGGAAGTTCGTTTGAAGATTCTTTTCACCTCCCTTTGCCACACTGATGTTTACTTCTGGGAAGCCAAGGTACATTATTTTATGAAGGGTGGGTTTTTTTTTACCCTATTTGGACAGTGAAACAATTTTTCTACCCATTTTTATAAAAAATATATTTTTTCTCCACAAAGACAAAAATACTCTTACTAAAATAGCAACTATCGTGCTGCCCCATCGTGCCCCATAATGTGCTGCCCCATATGGTGACACGATCGTGCTCATATTTATGGTGGCACGATCGTGTCCCATAGTGTGTTGTCCTATATTGCTGCACGATCATGCTCACATTTATGGTGACACGATCGTGCTCACGTTTATGGTGGCACGATCGTGCTCACGTTTATGGTGGCACGATCGTGCTCACATGGTGGCACGATCGTGCTCACATGGTGGCATTCCACGATTTTCTCTTTGAAAATTCCGAATTTTTTTCTTTATACATAAATATTTGAAGCAAAAAATACATTAATTTGGTTCAAGTGACTTAAACTTATTTCCAATCATGTCTTGAATCTTCGAAAATCGAAAACATGAAAGGAAAAAAAAAAATAAGGTTGTTATCTTTGGAAAGAAGAAGAAAAGAGGAAAGAAAAAATTATTTTCTTAAACCAAGAAAGATAGAGAGAAAGGATAAGGGCATTTATGACCTTTCATTGAAAAAGTGGGTAGAAAAATTGTTTTTATGAAAATTGGGTAAAAAAGGTATTTTCCTATCTCAAAAAGGATAAAAATGGCCATTTTCTCATTATGAAATCCTAAGGACACAAATGTCTCCCTTTTTTTAAGGATTTGATGCTAATGATCTATAAAAGCTAATAAATTTAGTTTGAGCTCATTGATGATCTATTTGGATTGTGATAGATTTGAATTTTAGGATTTCAAATCAACAAATCCATTAATCTTGTTTGGATAAACTCAATTGTTTTTAATTTTTTTTGAACTTATTTGTTTTTAGTAATTGTGGTGGATTTCAAACTTATTTTATATGGAGTCGCTTGAAATCATTCTTTCATACCTTCTCATCAAATCCAAATCCTTCTATCCAAATGATGCCTGGTTTCATTTGGGATTTGTGGCTAAGGATTTCAAATCCATTGAGCTTGTTTTGATGGGCTCAGTGAACAGTGGATTTAAATCCTTAAACTTCTACTTTATGATATTTTTTGAGTCATTGTCGTGGATTTCAAATCTATATTAATCCATATTATATGAAGTCATTTGAATATTTTCCCTCAAATCATCTCATCAATACAAATGAAACCTGAGATTATAATTGATTTTTGCATTGCAGGGACAAACACCTCTGTTTCCTCGTATATTTGGCCATGAAGCTGGAGGGTAAGGTTATACTGCATTTTTATATTCGGTCCATGTTTATTATGATGGCAATTTAACAAAAAAATCTCATTTTTTGGCATGCTAATGCTCAAGATATTTTTTCTTTTGGGGAAAATCTTATATGATTTTGTTTGTTGCATATAGAATTGTAGAGAGCGTAGGTGAAGGTGTCACAGATCTCAAACCAGGCGACCATGTTCTTCCTGTGTTCACCGGCGAGTGTAAGGAGTGTCGCCACTGTAAATCAGCGGAAAGCAACATGTGTGACCTTCTCAGAATAAACACAGACAGGGGTGTCATGATCGAAGACGGCAAGACAAGGTTTTCCAAGAACGGGAAGCCAATATACCATTTTCTCGGAACGTCGACCTTCAGCGAATACACTGTTGTCCATGTTGGCTGTGTTGCCAAGATTAATCCAGCAGCTCCACTGGACAAAGTTTGTGTTCTTAGCTGCGGAATATCCACAGGTTGGATTCTTGTATTTGAACTTGTAATGTATTAATATGGAGATATCATATTTTCTGAGGATAAATTACAAAAACACCCATGAAATTTAGCTTAATTACAACAAATTCTAGTTATCTTTCAAAATTACAAATACCCCTTAAGGTACTACAAACACCCTTGGCCTGTATATCTTAACAAGAATTACCCCTCTTAAAGGTGTAATTTGTAAAAGAGAAAAAAAAATATCAATAGGGTATTTGTAATTTTGAAATATAGCTAAAATAAATTTGTAATGAGACTGAGGTTTAAGTCTATTTTATTTTATTTTATAATTGACCCTATTTTTCTATATATGTTTTGTTTATTGAGTTGAGTTTTGTGGCTTGAAGGACTTGGGGCGACTCTGAACGTTGCTAAACCAACTAAGGGTTCAACAGTTGCTATTTTCGGTTTGGGGGCTGTTGGCCTTGCTGTGAGTAGATCTTTATAGTCGAAGCCTTGCGCTTATATGCTTGTCTTGCAGTTAGGAACAAAATATTGAGTGTTAATTTACTGTTTCTCAGGCTGCCGAAGGAGCTCGAATTGCTGGGGCTTCAAGGATCATAGGCATTGATTTAAATCCAAGTCGTTTCAATGAAGGTTCTTAAAACGTTGATAATCCGAGCATGCTATGTGATTGATGCGTAGGAATGACTGTCCATTAATCGCGTGTTTTTATTCTCAACAGCGAAGAAGTTTGGTATAACTGAATTTGTGAATCCAAAGGATCATGACAAGCCTATTCAAGAGGTTGGTTCTTTATGAAAATATCTCTCTAATGAATGAACAGCTTAATTTTGTTGATGTTTGATATTTTTTTTTTTTCTCTTGGACATTATTAACTAAGATCTAAATGGTGGTCTATCAGGTGTTAGCTGAGATGACTGATGGTGGAGTGGACCGTAGTGTCGAATGCACTGGAAACATCAATGCGATGATATCTGCATTCGAATGTGTTCATGATGTAATAACTCTCTTTCTTTTTCCTCTAATCCCATTTCTTCGACTAGATGTGTACGATTGGTCATTTTCTTGTGCATCGACGGTCACAGGGCTGGGGCGTTGCTGTGCTTGTTGGAGTGCCAAACAAAGACGATGCATTCAAAACTCATCCGGTCAATGTGCTGAATGAGAGGACTCTGAAAGGAACCTTTTTTGGCAACTATAAGCCCAGGAGTGATATCCCATCTGTTGTTGAAAAGTATATGAACAAGGTGAAATAGCTTCTATATCTATATGTAATCACACAAAATTGAAGCAGAAGATCCAAATTGTCATACATGCATGTGTTTTGGTATAATAGCACCAACATTCATAATAGTTTCTTGTGTGTATGTATGTCTCAGGAGCTGGAGCTGGAGAAATTCATAACCCACCAGGTTCCATTTTCAGAGATCAACAAGGCTTTTGAGTACATGCTGGGAGGGGAGGGTCTCCGTTGCATGATATCCATGGAGAACTAATTTTTGCAAGAATAGACGAAATATTAGATAGTTGAGAGCTTGCCACTGAGTTGTGTGCTCAAATAAAGGCAATAATGTTAATTCCTTCATAGTTGGAAGAGAATCCTTCATAGTTGGAAGAGAAGTTAACATTTCGACTTCTGTACTTTTTAGTATAGATATAGATATGGATTTTGTATTATGTATTGAGGTATATTTCGTATTAATATTGTTCTTCAGCTTCCTATTTGATTGCCAATTGCTGCATAGTTAATCTGGATGAGTGATAGCCATTGTTGAGATCTTTGTCAAGTGGTGACTCAATCCATTTGAAATTAGGGTTAATTATAAAATGCATCCACAGAGACAGAGACTTGTATGGATGTATTTCCAACTTCCAAGTCCAATTTCCAATTTCTATTGTTGGGAAATAAATTTTCAAACTTTATTGGTTTCATGTGAGAATTGAGAATGTGTGGTTTGTTTTCTGTCCCGGGATCCTGTCAATATTTAATTAATTAATCCCCAAATGTATATGATTCAGTAGTGAAATAATTAGCCCTAAATTGATTTTACTCTTATGGATTTGAAATCCTTTCCCAAATTCTCTCTCCAAATCTAAATCCGCCATCCAAATGCAACCTTTTCTAAAGGTGAAAGAATTTGAAATATAATGTGAGAGTCAAACAAATACCACCAAATTTTGTCCGGATCCTTATTGCAATTGGTATTTGCCAATATTTGTATTAATGTTTTTTAAACATATATCGTTTTATTTATTTGATGTAATGATGATATTATTATAATATTTGAAATAACAAGTATACCAAAATTGAAAAATCCCTCCAAACTTTAAAAAGAAAAGCACTTCCAGATTACCAACAAAAATCATTTTGTCACTAAAATACGATTTACATTAATTTTACATTCACTTTACAGTTATCTTAACATTTATTTGTAGGCAAATAATTGATTTAAATAACTTTGTTAATTTGGAATATTAGGTAAACCAAAGATGGAATAGAAGATTGGGTAAATGTGTGTGCATGCAAGCTATGCAATTACACAATTATTACACAATTACTGTATGGGATAACTACATTAAAAAATACACTTGGGATTTAGTGTAATTACAAAAATCCAATTACTGTTATCCTTAATTCAGAATTACAAATATATAACCCTCAAGGTTTGTATTTGTTCATTAGGTGTAGTTTTGTTCCAAGATAATTGTAATTTTGAAATATAATTAATTTTAATTTTTCTGCAATTAAGCTAACCATTAAAAGTATTATTTGTAATCATCCATTAATATACAGTATAACCTCGATAATTATATACTTGATTAATTTATAACATCGTTTAAATAATACTTTTGGTCGGTCATGACTTAGGGACAATAAGCAAAATTAATAATTCGCTAATTTAATATCTCACTAAATTAATATATATTGGCAGTTCAAGGTTATTAATTTATAAAGGTTTAACTATATTATGAAAGAAAGAAATACTTCAAGTTGTGACACTAGTACCATTTCGGCCCCAATCAAGTACTGCACGGTCCTCTCAATCATCAATATATCAACCCGGCCCGAAAGATGAAGATAACTCCAAAGCAGATTGCCATGCCTGTTCTCCTCAGCGGTCCACGCCCGAGTCCAATAAGCCCATGGGCTTGGGCTTGGGCTTGCCCCAGTCTCATCACGGACCCTTTCAAGCGTATTAATCATAATCTGGTAAGTTGGCAATGTGTCCTCAGTAATCATATGGGCAATTGACATAAATACCCACATTTTTTAAGTCAATGTCAGCCTTTTACGTTTCCCCGTACAATTTTACCTAAATTTACGGTCCCGCTCTTTTTTTACACAACAATACGCTCCAGCAAAAATTCCCGGACATTTTTACGCGTTGTTTCAACATTGTTTCTAACATGTTTCAACAACCAAGAAACAATATAGAAACAAACAATAAATAATATAGAAATACCATATGAGCAGAAAAAGTTAAAAATAGGTAAAATTTATATTTAAACATTAAAAACTTCATGGAAACAACAAAGAAACATCGGAACAACATTAAAAAGGATATGGAAACAACCCAGGAACAACGTAAAAAATATTTAAAACACCACATAAATAAAAAGAGCTTAAAAATAGGTAAAAAAATGTATTTATACATTGAACACTACATGAAAACAACAAAAATATTATTAGAACAACATTAAAAATATTATAGAACAATACCGAAACAATAGAAACAATGTACAAAATAATATATGAATAAAAAACAACATAAAAAAATAGGTTAAAGTTGTTTTGAAACATCGAAACAACAAAGAAACAACATAGAAATGATAAAAAAACAAATTTAAACAATATCGAAACAACTTATATAGCATGTAAAACAATGCAGGAACAAAAAAAACCAAAAAAATAAAAATAATCAAAAAATATGCATCAACGTTAAAAGAAATTTTTTTAGGTACAAAAGTAATAAGAGCGTATTGTGTGGTATGGGGATCAAAATCAGCGTATTCCATGTAATTTCCCCTAATCATATCCCCCACCAACACCACAAAACACTCGTCGGGGAGCCCAGAGGCCCGATCGCGCCGGCCCGTACTTCATCCGTGAAGTCGTTTATGGGCCGGGTCGGGTCTGGGAGGAACTCATTGGGCTGCCAGCATTTTTCCACGGGCTTGAGGAGTTGGAGCACATGTTTGGAGGCCCATGAATCGAGTGACTTAAACACTTGGACCTTTTCTAGTGGCATTGAATGGGTGATTTGGTGGTGGCGCCGCGGCGAAGCCACGACGAAGAGTGGTGGCAGCGGTCGGATATTGGTGGCATTGCCACGTGGCGTCCATGTAAGTGGGGTGGTGGTGATGTGGCAGTGGGTGAATGTTGAGGCTTGCATGGCTGGTTGGGGTATATATGTGATGAGTATTGTTAAAAGACCACATTACCCTCGAAGGATGACTTAAATTCCAAAAACACCATAATGGTTCGCTATTCCCAACCCGAGCTCGTGAGCGAACCGAGAAGATAAGCCCATTTCTCAAGAAGGCCACCTCGTAGACCCGACATCCCTTTAATGGGCTCCCGACCCCAGACGATGTGGTATCTAGGCCTTGATCAACCTTGATGCGACATCATCACAAGAGGTTCGTGACCTTACACGAGGTAAGTTCAGGTCGGACCCTATTCTATTGTAGAATCCGTATTTCTCTAGAGGATCCAAACCCAACCCGAGGTGGTGATCCGGTTGACCCGGGATCTTGACCGTATATTCCTTGATGGTGACGTCTAGGTCCAGGAGATCAAGACACGTGGAGCTAGCTTGTACTACCTAGCCAAACCAAAACTATAAATACTACAGATTGCAACCATTTTCAGGTATTCACTATTCTACTATTCACCTCGCTCCTCAGTTTACTTTGACCTTAAGATCTGTACTGACTTAAGCATCGGAGGGTCTTAGATGGGAACCCTCCCGTCTAGCCTACCGTTTATTTTGTTACAGGTCATCCGAACGAAGTACTAAAGCTCGAGTCAAGAGACGCGACCCGAAGTGCATCTGGTTTATTTGTACCTAAATCAATATGTATGGTGAAAGGTAGTGTATATTTTACGAGGACATAAAAGGAGGGTTTGAAAATTATAATAACAAGTCTTCTAATTTATAAGAACTGAAAATTGGAAAAAAAGAAAGCTAGAGAAACTAGGGGTAGCGCAATAGTTTTTACAAGAGAGAGAAATCCCGTGGGTGATTTAATTGGTATTTAACTATGAGGCATAAACATGATTATATTAAGTTTTGATAATCTCATTTCAACGTGCATGAACAATTTCTTGGTGCTATATCAGTGGTAATGGACCATCTTGGCTCACCAATTTTGATTCTTTAATTTAAATTAAGCTTTACGTCTCTATTAATCATTGTTGTTCTTATTGACAATTTTTGGATCATGAATGTTTTTTTTTGGAAACGTGGAAAATAGGATTAAAGGTGGTGGAAATCGTCCAACAACGATTGATAAAGAATTGTCGGGATATGGATCCCAAACGAAACATTCAATAGACATATTCTTTGCAAAGAAAGCGAGAAAATGAGCAAAAATTCTTATGACGTCGAAACCAGGAGATACGGGCGATAAACGGACTGACGTGAAGGGCAAGAATATATTCTGCAATGTTGGCACAAGAGTTGGGAAAGAGAGCTTCCTTGTTTGCAGCAATGATGATTGTTGCGGCATCCCCAAAAATTTCCACAAGGTTGAGATTAAGTTGACGGGCAAGGAGAAGAGATTCCCAAAGGCAAGTGCTTCAACAACTTCTGAGTTCTGCCTCTGTTATAATGTAGGATTTTCTTGGAGATAGCGTGCAGAAAATTACCCGAGGTATCCCAAATTGCAACGCCAATACCAATCGCTGTTGGAGACAGAGCTGCATCGAAGTGAATAAAAGGACCTGATGGAGTACTTTCCTTCAAACAATCAGCTCTAAAGTCTAGGCACAGTCTCTCAGGCCAAATGCGGGCAGATTTGAAGTCCAAAAGAGTGTTGTTCACCCATTGAGTGATAGCGTACGGGTTTAGGGAGACGTCTTCAATTTTTCCTATTCCTGGAGAACCAAATAAGATCACAAGTCACCGCGAAGATATGAATAATATTTTGGTGAAGTTCCAAAATAATATCTTTTGACCATAGAGAAAGGGATGGTTGAGTGAAATGGTTGATGATGTCCTAAATTCCAAGTGATTTCCATATTTTTTTCTCGAAAAGCACAGGTGATAAAAAAGTGTGATGCCGTTGGCACAAGAGACCCACAGAAGAAGCAGGGAGTTTGATCGTGTAAGTGATGAAGGTGAAGAAAATCCATGGTAGGGATAGAGCCAAGTACTCATTTCCAAAGGAAGAGTTTCAATCACAGCGGGATATGTAATTTCCAAAGCTTCATCCAAATAAGATCTGAGCTAGTCGAAGAAGAAGCTTGGAATAGATGAGATTTTGGATACATAGCTGTTCAAAATTGCGTAGTAAGGTGATTCAACCATGAATTTTGCCGATTTTGAAAAATGCCAACCCCAAATGTCATGTGATCTAGAAGAAGTGATAGGGATAGAGAGAATACATCTGCATTTCTCCTGAGAGAATAAAGTTGTGATGATGTCCTCTTTCCAGAGACCTCTGTCATGGTCAATAAGATCAGCAACATGGCGAAATGGGGTCCTGGATAAAGAATGTTGTTGTGCACGTGAAAATCCAGATGAAGGGAAAGCTAGGGGTCGTTGCAAATGTCAATAGAATATCCCGATTTGATTATTTTTCGGCAGCCCAATTTGAGAAAAATAATGCTCTCATGAATACTCTGCCAAGACCACGATGGCCTGTTACTAAGAGAAGCCGAAAGGACGCTTGAAGAGGAAAAATACTTTGCTTTTAGTATTCGAGCAAGAAGGGAGGTTGGGCAAGTGAGTGTCCTCCACACTTGCTTGGATAATAAAGCAAGATTTAAAGCCATGATATTTCAGAAACCCAAGCCACCTTTCGTCTTGTTGTGACAAAACTTCGGCCAAGATTTCCAATGTATAGAGCATTTGGGAGATGAAGAGGCCCACAAGAAATTTCCAGCCATGGCATGAATTTTGTCAATAACGCCGTCCGAGATTTTAAAGCAAGTCATTGCATAAGTTGGGATAGCTTGGATAAACGATTGAATGAGCACAATTTTCCCGGCCTGGGATAGAGATTCTTCTTTCCAACCATTCAATTTTTTCCAACATCTGTCGAGGATTGATTCGAAAATCTATTTCTTGCTGGCTCCAATGACCGAAGGAAGACCGAGATATTTTCTGTGACTCTGAACTTCCGGGATACGGAGAATTTGGGTGATAGTAGATCGAATGGAAAGCTCGGTGTTTGGGCTAAAATAAATACTAAATTTCTCAAAATTGATGCGATGGCCCGACACCATCTCGTATAAATTAATGGCATATCATAGATTATGTGCTTTGTAAATTGTGGCGTGGCCAAATAGAAAGGTATCATCTGTAAAAAATAAATGTGAAACGGAGGGAGCAAGCCTGTTTATTGATACCTCGTGAATTTTCCCTACCGCTTGGAGATCCTATAAAATAAGAGAAAAACACCTCGGAGCAAATGATAAAAAGGTAGGAGGAGAGGGGGTAGCCTTGTCTTATGCCACGGTTTGGCTCGATGGAGCCTACTTGGTGACCGTTGAGCAAGAACGAAAAAGTAGGTGTGGAAATACACGTCCAAATCAGATCATAGAAAATTTTAGGAAAACCCAGTGCAATTAAGACTTGAAAAATAAAATACCATTCCAACCTATCAAAAGCTTTGCTCATGTCGAGTTTTATGGACATATGACCAAGTTGACCAGAAGTACGAAGTTTCATAGAGTGGTGGGTTTCATAAGCAATAAGGATATTATCAGTGATTAAACGACCCAGGACAAAAGCGGATTGAGAATCAGAGATAATAGAAGGGAAGATGGTACAGAGACGAAGAGCCAAAGATTTTAGAAGCAATTTTATACGTGACGTTACAAAGACGATGATAGTCATAATTGAGTAATGGAATCCGATCTTTAATCTTCGGGATGAGAACAATGTGGGTAAAATTAAATGAAGTTTGGAAAGAATTATTGTTCGAAAATTTAGCACAAAATCCGTAAATTCTTTTTTAACAATGTGCCAAAATTTTTGAGAGAAAATGGGGCTCATACCATCCGGACCCAGAGATTTAAATTAGTGCATGTGTTTAAGAGCACAATGACCTCATTTTCTGTATACGGTTGTTTCAGGGCATCCGCCATCGCTGGAGTGATTTTGCGCTTTACTCGACTAATAGCTTGAGCTACCACGACAGATGACGGAGAGGAGGATGAAACAATATCCGAAAAATATTTACCAATAATCTGCTCGATAGTCGTAGGATCCGATTGTAAGATGCCATTATCATTTTTCAAAGAATAAATCTGATTCACTTCTTTCATTTCCTGGCCGACGCCATTGCATGGAAATATTTGGATTTTCGATCACCTTCATGCAACCAATGTTGTTTTGCTCGTTGTTTTCATTTAAGGTCATTGAGGGAGAGTAAGACCTCGAGTTCAACATTTAAACCACCCAACTTATCCTTAATGCTTGGAGAGCTGGGACCAGCCCGAAGCTTTGAAATTTATTTTTTAAGCAAACTAGTCTTTTTTGAGAGGTAGCCAAATTCCATTTTGCTCCAATGTAAGAGGCCGAGTTCATGGTTTTCAATTTTGTCAGTAAGATTCCTCGAGTGGTCTGACCAAGAATCATTTATAAATTTTTCGTAATCCGAGGACTGAATCCACATGGTTTCAAATCGAAAAGGTTTTTTAGGACAAGAAGGAGAGAAATGGTGAAAAGAGTGTGTCGAGACGGATATGAGGAGCATTTTATGATCGGAGGAAAAAGAGTCATGGTACACAACCGGCAATGCGGGAAAATTATTCGAAAAGAAGTATTGCAAACACTACGATCAAGCCGAGCTCGTTGGGTGTGAGGTTGGATCGCGAGATGACTCCAAGTAAATCGGTCTCCTTTATATCCCAAATTAAGAAGATTGCAAAAATCCAAGGCTGCTCGGAAGTTATAAATCTATCAAGAGGCCCGAGGTCCGCTACCTTCAAATTCTGATTATAAAAGAACTTTATTGAAATCTCCGAAATAGATCCATGGGGTATTAGGCTCGGAGAGAAGGGATCGAAAAAATTGCCAAAATTGACGGTGGAGTGAGACATCAGCCTGACCATAGATACCCATAAGTCTAATATATTTATCTGTCAGAATCATGTCGGCATTGATGAACCGATCACAATAAGAATAAAGAGAGATGGAAATAGATTTTTTCTAAAGCAAAGCGAGCCCACTCGAACAACCTGTGGAAGGAAAAGCCAGGCCGAAGAAACCAAGGGAGAACTTTAGTTTTCAATATCTTGAACATTGCATTTTGTTTCACATAGTAAAACAACGTCGGGGGATTTGGCACGAATGAATTTATGCAATTCTTGAACTTACGAGGGTTCCCCATTCGTCGACAGTTCTAGCTTAGGATATTCATGCCAATTGGTGGAGTTGGTCCATGCCAAACTGCACCGGGGTAGAAGATGAAGGGTCAGACACAAAGCTAGAATTTTCTTCGCAATGGGAGGACTGATTCATTTTCAGTTTTTTGGGAATAATTTCCACCAGGATAGATGAGAAATCAACATCTATAATGCCATATATGTTAAGTTTTCGCTTCGTGAGGCGATGGTGGGGGTGGGGGAAGTAGAAGATCTTTTACGGAGAAGGGTGTTTTCGTATAATTCTTCTGGCTGGTGTGTCAAGATTCATGGGGACATTTATGAGGAAAGGGCTAGGGGGTGAGACATGTGCAACTCGACAGTGGGTGTTTGAGGGGAGACGACAATATCTGACATAGAGAAAATGAGAGTGGGAGGTTGGACATCGTCTGGGGTAGGGTTTTTCTTTAGAGTTTTTTGAGTGGGGAATGATAGCTAAGGGCAGGGTTGGGGAGGAAAGATGGAGTGGGGGTGCAGGCAGTGGGAGAGATGGGGCAACTGATGGTTAAAATGTAGGAGATTTTAAAGATGGGGTAGAGTGGATAACATGAGAGTTAGATGATGCATTGTTTGGGGGATTCAGTGGTGATGGTGGAGGGATGACCTCAGCAGCAGGAGGCTGTTATCAGTAGTTGGAGGCCGTTCTGTAGGGGGAATGTTTGAAACAGGGTTGGTGTTTTGGGTATGGTGTGTTAGATAAATGTTTTTATCATGATTTTGATGATTTTGTTCAAATGAGTTTTTAAACCAAAACAATGTCCCTAAATGTTGTCTAAATACTTCCGATCGATTTAAAATGTTTTTTACTATTTTTCGGAGTATTTTTTGGAGTTTATTTTCGATAAAAAATTGGACAACACATTTGTTTCAGGCTCGACCGGTCGCCCTATATAGGCAACCCGCACTGAGTTGAGTTTTGAAACAGAAAAAGGGACATAGAAAAAAAATAAGGGAGGGCGGCCGGTCGACCCCGGGCGGCGACCGAGTACACAGGAGTGCCCTCTTGAAGCCTGTCTTCTCTGTTTCGTATTTTAAATACCCCCAACCGGTCATGGTCTAGGCAAACCGGTTGCACCCCCTCCGACCGGTCCCCCTGTAAAAATCGCAGAAATTCAATTTCAATCTTATCTCTGCGCGACCGTCGCACCACTGCTTTTATCAAAGAAACTATCCGTTGCATTTTCGCATAATTTTTCCCTATTTTGTGGGATTGATTTCTAACAGACTATTTTGATGATTTTAAATGGTTTCTTTTGCAAAGAAATCACTCCCCAAGGAGGAGCCTATGTCCGGAAATCAAAGCCAAGACCTCTCCTATAAATAGAGGCTTCATTCAAGCAACAAGATACAACACTTTACACAAGCAAAGAGCAAACAAGCAAACACTTTCATATATCTTGTTGTATTAGCCTAATCACTTTCACTTGCACATATTTGAGGTCTAGGCTTTCAATTCTTGATTACACTTGTACTCATATTGTATCATTCATCATTGAGTTGTAATCTTGATTTTTGGTCATCATTCAACACAAGACATCATTTTGAGTATTCTTGTGGTAAGAATACACTTGGGTGATCTAGGTGATAGGTGTTTGAAGGTTGTGGTAATCTTCAAAGGTGTTGTAAGAGGGTTGTGGTAATCCTCAAGGTGGTGTAAGAGGGTTGTGGTAATCCTCAAGGTGTTGCAAGAGGGTTGTGGTAATCCTCAAGGTGTTGTATTATAAATTTTGGTAATTAATAAAATCTTTTTTTTTGAAATCCATCCCGGATATACTGGGGTGGTAGAGGATTAGGCCCTAGGTGGGTTGAACCTCTTTAAATTGAAGTGTGCTATTTAGTTTCCGCACTTAGCATTTCGTCTTTGATTGAATTTTCGAAAAAGAGGGCAAAATCTGAAAAACCGAGATAATCTATTCACCTCCCCTCTAGATTATCGTAGCCACTTGGACTAACAAGTGGTATCAGAGCCAAACTCTTTGGATAGCTTGTTCCGAGTAAAGAGGAAAGATCCATGGCTACAAATGATGCTTATCTCACCACCGGCGCCTCCACCAACAAACCACCACTATTCGACGCCAACAACTACGCATTTTGGAAAGACCGTATGGAGTGCTTCCTACAAGGGTGCGGGTTCGACATTTGGAATGTGGTCATTGAAGGAGTTGATCAACCAACCAAGAAATCGGAGGATGGCACCTCGGCTCCTAAACCTTTCAAGGAGTTAGATTAAAACGATAAAAAGGCTTTCTCTCTAAACGGTAAGGCCTTAAATATTTTGCATTGTTCTCTTACCGCCACCGAGTACAATCGCATAAGAGGCATAAGGTCGGCACATGAGGTTTGGGAAAAATTGGAGACAATCTATGAAGGGACCAAGAAGGTCAAGCAAGCAAGAAAGACCATGCTTGTTAAAGACTTTGAAAACTTTAACATGCATGATGGTGAAAGCATCTCCAAGATGGTGGAAAGGCTTGACAATATTGTCAATCCTCTTGTGGCCCTCGGTAAAGTCATCTCCGAAGAAGACAAGGTGACTAAGGTATTGAATGCTCTTCCCGGCTCATGGTCCAAAAAGTGACGGCAATCACGGAGGCACAAAATCTTGAGACACTCAAGTTTGACGAGCTTATTGAAACCTCCTCATCTATGAAGTCTATCTCAAGGAGAGGAAAAATTCCAAACCATCCATAAATCAACCGGGTATGCAAATTATTTCTAAAGGTCTTTCTTCTTCTTCTAATAATGCATACTATGATAATGATGATGATGATGATGAGAGACAACCGCACTTGTTCGAAAATTTGCAAAATTTGTGAATAAAAATAAAGCAAGAAAACCAAGAGATAATGCTTGCTTTAAATGCGAAAACCCGGCACTTCATTGCCGATTGCCCAAAACTCGATGAAGAGGAACAAAGAAAATGAAGCCTTTCACGAAAAAGAAGGCTCTAAATGCGGAGGTCAAAACGTGGGATGAACTACTCGAAACAACCGAACGAGGAAGGAGAGACCGAACATGGTCTCATGGCCATAGACGATGAAAATAATGAGGTGCGCTCTAATTCTTCTACTTCCTCCATAGTTGATGATTTGCAATGTGATTTTGATGAATTGCAAATTGAGTTTCAAAATTTAATTGTTAAATACAAATATTTGAAAAAGGAGCATAAAGAGCTTAAGGTTGAAAAAGAAAAATTATTTACCTCTTATGAATCTCTAGACAAAGCTCATACACTTACTCTTACTAGAGTTCACTCTCTTGAAACCGAAAAGGAATTGCTCACAAAAGATATTGAATATTTGAAAAATAATGTGCATCGTTTCAACATAAGCACGGATAAAGTCACAAAAATTTTAGATGCACAAAGAGGTGAGCATTCCAAATTGGGACTTGGTTATAAGCCATTTCAAAATGTTTTTAAGAAAAATAACCAAGGTCCGACTTTTGTACGTGCTAGTAGTTCTAATACTCCTACTTGTTTTTATTGTGGCAAAGTTGGACATTATACTAATAATTGCAAATTGAGAAATAGCTCTAGACATGTTTGGAGACCCAAAGGTCTCAAGACTAACCCCCATGGACCCCATATTATAGGGTACCTAAAAGAAATTCTTTTGTAGGTAATAGGGGCTATAACAACAATGGAAGATTCAAAATGGCTCATGGATAGCGGATGTTCACGCCATATGACCGGGAGGAGAGAACTTTTTACCAACATCAAGCTCCAAGAAGAGGGTATGGTCATGTTCGGCAATGACAAAGGAAAAATTCTTGGAAATGGAGAAATTGGTAACTCTTCTTTCTCTCTTAGTAATGTTCTTTTAGTAGAAGGGCTTAAGTTTAATTTGATAAGTGTTAGCCAACTTTGTGATTCAAATTATGATGTTTCCTTCAATAAAGAAAAATGCCCTATACTTAAAAATGGTGAAGTTATTTGTGAAGCAAATAGAAAAGACAATCTTTACAAATTTTGTACAAGTGATTTGGTTAGTCAAAATGTTTCTTATTTAGTCGCCAATAATGATTTAACTAGTTTATGGCATAGGCGACTTGGACATGTTGGATACAAGAATTTGAAAAACATTTACAAAAACCAACATGTGAAAGGACTACCCAAATTGAATTTTGAAAATCTTGGCTTATGTGACACTTGTCATAAGAACAAATTAGTTAAAAGTAGTTTTAAGCCCAAAAATGAAATTTCCACAACCAAACCCCTACAATTGCTTCACCTTGATTTGTATGGGGATATTGGTACGGCAAGTCTAAGTGGAAAATATTACACTTTCGTTATTGTCGATGATTTTTCTAGATATACTTGGGCTCTTTTTCTTACCAATAAAAGCGATGCCGTTAATGAGTTTGTTAAGTTGTGTAGACATATTGAGAACGAAAAGGAAGATACTATTAAGTCTATTCGAAGCGATCGAGGTGGAGAATTTAATGGTGAATTTAGAGTCTTTTGTGAAACTAAGGGATATGCTCATAATTTTTCGGCTCCAAGGACTCCTCAACAAAATGGAGTAGCCGAAAGGAAAAATCGGACACTACAAGAGATGAGTCGGTCCATGCTCAATGAATTTTCACTTCCAAAATATTTTTGGGCCGAAGCCGTAAGTACCGCTTGCTATGTTATTAATCGAGTTTATATTCGTCCTAAAATGAATAAAACTCCATATGAGCTTTGGAAAGGTAGAACTCCAAATATTAGTTATTTCAAGATATTTGGTTGTAAATGCTTTATTTTGAATACCAAGGATCAATTGGACAAACTTGATCCTAAGGCCGATGAAGGGATATTTATGGGATATTCAACAAAAAGCAAAGCATATCGGGTTTACAATAAGACTAGTGGGATTGTTGAAGAATCCATCCATGTCAAATTCAATGAAGCTTCGGGTGTTGAAAGAATACCCAACGATGAAAGTGATGAAGAGGATATTATTGAACCAATTGTTCAAGTTGATGATCAACCGTCTACATCAAATGATCAACCGTCCACTTCAAATGGTCTTCAAGAAGATAGAGGTGATACTTCGGATCTTCCCGTTGCATTGAAATTTAAAGGAGATCACCCAAAAAATCTTATTATTGGTGATCCCCTTGACAAAGTAATGACCAAGAAAATTTGCCAAAAAGCTCTTATTTCTCAAAAAGAGCCTAAAAATGCTAAGGGAGGCTATTGAGGATGAGGATTGGTTCTTAGAGATGCAAGAGGAGTTAAATCAATTTGAAAGAAATGATGTATGTAAATTGGTACCTTGTCTTCCATCTCAAACTATTATTGGTACAAAATGGGTATTCCGAACAAACTTGATGATCAAGGCAACATTGTTCAAATAAGGCAAAGTTAGTAGCTCAAGGGTATTGTCAAGAAGAAGGTATTGACTATGATGAAACTTTTGCACCCGTAGCACGTTTAGAAGCTATTCGTATTTTACTTGCCTATTCTTGTTATAAAAATTTTAAACTTTACCAAATGGATGTTAAATCCACTTTCTTAAATGGTATTATTCAAGAAGAAGTCTATGTAAAACAACCTCCGGGGTTTGAAAATTTTTCTAGGCCTAATGATGTTTATAAACTTAAAAAGGCCTTGTATGGTTTAAAGCAAGCACCCCGTGCATGGTATGATAGACTTAGCTCTTTTCTTTTGCAAAATGGTTTTATAAGAGGTAAAGTTGATACAACTCTCTTTGTTTTTGAAAAAGGGCAAGATTGCTTACTTGTGCAAATTTATGTTGATGATATTATTTTTGGTGCTACTAATGAATCTTTGTGCAAGAAATTTTCTAAGTTGATGCAAGGTGAATTTCAGATGAGTATGATGGGGGAGCTCAACTTCTTTCTTGGACTCCAAATTAAGAAATGCCAATAAGGCATATACATTTCACAATCAAAATATACAAAAGAACTTTTGAAAAAGTTCGGCATTGAAGAAGGAAGAACCGTTTCTACTCCCATGGCAACAAATGTCAAAATTGACAAAGATGAAAAAGGCAAGTCCGTGGATGAATCAAAGTATCGAGGTATGATTGGTAGTTTACTTTATTTAACCGCTAGTAGACCGGACATTCTTCATGCCGTATGCCTATGTGCTCGTTTTCAAAGCAATCCCAAAGAATCTCATATGAGTGCCGTTAAAAGGATTTTTAGATATTTGAAAGGCACAATTCAATATGGTTTATTCTATCCAAAGAATGTAAATTTTTCTCTTAAAGGATATAGTGATTCGGATTATGCAGAAAATATTGATGATCGAAAAAGTACTTCCTGGATCATGTCAATTTTTAGGCGATTGCCTAGTTTCTTGGTTTTCAAAGAAGCAAAATTGTGTTTCACTTTCAACGGCAGAAGCCGAATATATTTCCGCAGCTTTTTGTTGTACTCAACTTCTTTGGATGAAACAAACCTTAGCGGATTACAAATGTTCTTTTGAAAATGTTCCTATCTTTTGTGATAATATATCCGCTATAAATATTGCTCAAAACCCGGTTCATCATAACCGTACTAAACATATTGAGATTCGGCATCATTTTCTAAGGGATTGTGTTTCTAAACGAAAAATTGAGATATCTTTTGTACCATCTCAAGATCAATTGGCGGACATTTTTACAAAACCGCTATCTTCCGAGACTTTTGCGTCCATACGAGCTCGGTTAGGCATAATGCATATTGAATGAGGTTTACGTTTGCATTTTGCATATTTTTAAAACTTAGGGGCGAAAAATCGGATTTTTGGTTGAAAATTTGGATTTTATTAAAACTGGCAAGACAGTGGGCTGAAGAGGTTGAGGGAAACCGGTCTCCCTCAACCACGACCGGTCGCCCTAAGAAAATTTTGGATTAAAACCGTCCTGTCTCATGCCTTAGTCATTTTAACCCATTTTTGCCATTTTTCATCCCCTTTGCCAAATTCACACAAATTTCACTCAAAATTTGTTTTCATGCATTCAATTCATATCTTGGACCTTATATAGCATGTTTATCATCATCATCGCTCATCTTTACCGATCGAATGGTAAGAATTTTCTTTTCTTTGCTCAATTGGGTTGAACCCTTGAGCTTGTGGCTTTCTTGTATATTTCTTGATGAAATTATCTTATGATCATGATGAGTTTAGTTGTTATATTGTATTGTATGATGTTTGATGTGAATTGGTGATGAAATTTTTTGGCTTGATTCATTTACAAGGGCTCTATACAACCTCTTTTAATTTTTACGCCCACAAAGTGTTCGATGAAATATCACAATGAAAATTTCAACTTCTACATGATTCTCTTGCTTCCAAAAGTCTTAAATACTTATTGAGATCATGTCTTGGCATATAAAACGAGCATATGAACTCTTCATGATACATTTATCCCATTTTCTTTGGATTTTAAGCCTAAATTGTTCAAAGGTTGATAAACCGTTTCTTTGCGCGCACTTTGATATAATTGTATGATGTTTTTATCTTCCTAACATTCTTTTGATGATTCCAAAGGGGAGAAACAGAAATTGGCTTGTTAGCTAAAAGAAGCTAATAAAAGCTCGCAATAAAAGCTATAAGCTATGGCTTCCTAAAGCCAAGTATACCTAGTCCATGACTTGTATTATGGACTTAATTGCAAAAGATTATAGTATTTTGACAGGGGAGCTTAGAGCTTATGATGTTTTTGTGCATCTTATAAAAGCTCGTTATAGCTTGTGCTTCTAGCTTATGCAATATCTCTTGTTGATATGCTCATAGATAGGGGAGCCTTTGTATGAAATGTTTTTTAACGGATAGTTCACTCGTAAAACCGAAATTTTATTTGTTTTCAAAATCGTCCTCGAGAAAATTGTTTTGGTTTGTAATCATCAAAAAGGGGGAGTTTGTTAGATAAATGTTTTTATCATGATTTTGATGATTTTGTTTAAATGAGTTTTTAAACCAAAACAATGTCCCTAAATGTTGTCTAAATACTTCCGATCGATTTAAAATATTTTTACTATTTTTCTGAGTATTTTTGGAGTTTATTTTCGATAAAAAATTGGACAACACATTTGTTTCAGGCTTGACCGGTCGCCCTATAGGGCAACCCATACATGAGTTGAGTTTTGAAACAGAAAAAGGGACATAGAAAAACTAAGGGAGGGTGACCGGTCGACCCCTGGGCGACCGGTACCTGGGAGTGCCCTTTTGAAGCCTGTCTTCTCTGTTTCGTATTTTAAATACCCCCAACCAAATCATAGTCTAGGCGACACTGTCGCGCACCCCCTCCGACCGGTCCCCCTGTGTAAAAATCGCAGAAATTCAATTTCAATCTTTTCTCTGCGCGACCGGTCGCACCCCTATTTTATCAACAAACTATCCGTTGCATTTTCAGACAGTTTTTCCCTATTTTGTGGGATTGATTTCTAACAGCTATTTTGATGATTTTAAATGGTTTCTTTTGCAATAAATCACTCCCTAAGGAGGAGCCTATGTCTGGAAATCAAAGCCAAGACCTCTCCTATAAATAGAGGCTTCATTCAAGCAACAAGATACAACACTCTACACAAGCAAAGAGCAAACAAGCAAACACTTTCATATATCTTGTTGTATTAGCCTAATCACTTTCACTTGCACATATTTGAGGTCTAGGCTTTCAATTCTTGATTACACTTGTACTCATATTGTATCATTCATCATTGAGTTGTAATCTTGATTTTTGGTCATCATTCAACACAAGACATCCTTGTGAGTATTCTTGTGGTAAGAATACACTTGGGTGATCTAGGTGATAGGTGTTTGAAGGTTGTGGTAATCTTCAAAGGTGTTGTAAGAGGGTTGTGGTAATCCTCAAGGTGGTGTAAGAGGTTGTGGTAATCCTCAAGGTGTTGCAAGAGGGTTGTGGTAATCCTCAAGGTGTTGTATTATTAATTTTGGTAATTAATAAAATCTTTTTCTTTTTTTGAAATCCATCCCGGATATACTGGGGTGGTAGAGGATTAGGCCCTAGGTGGGTTGAACCTCTTTAAATCGAAGTGTGCTATTTAGTTTCCGCACTTAGCATTTCGTCTTTGCTTGAATTTTCGAAAAAGAGGGCAAAATCTGAAAAACCGAGATAATCTATTCACCCCCTCTAGATTATCGTAGCCACTTGGACTAACATGGTGAGTATGGGCGGTAGGAGAGTTTCAATGAGTAGGAAAAAAGTTGCTTCCAATAGTAGCCTGAAGCCAAGAACCGTACTCCAAGGATTTAGATATAGAGTCCAGGTTTGTGTTTCGAATATTGCAATCTTTCAAAACATTTCCAATGATTCCGCAGTGGTAATAGAAATCGGGGAGGCATTCGTATTTCAATAAAATAAGTTTATTCTTGCCGTGGACGTCCACGTGGATGACTTGGAGTAGCAGTTTTGAGATATCAATATTAATCTTTAACCCTCAAGAATTTTTCGATAACCGAACCCATGGCGTCGTAGTCAAGTTCCAGAAATTTACCGATATTATTCCCAGCTAACCGAGCAAAATCATTGTTCATGAGACCGAGTAGGAGATTATGTAGCTGAATCCATAAATCACATATGGAGAAAACAATTTATGTGGGGTTTAGGTCCTGGTCCTTCATTAATGAGAAGCGAGATACCACAAATAACCATGGTGTACTCCGCTAGAACCTTCTTTTTTAACAGTCTCAAAATCGAAGGAGAAGAGGAAAGTGTTTTCATGGATGGCTATGCAAGAGAGGGATCCTCGGGGATTCCAAAGTTGTTTAAAGAGGCTAAAAACTTGGTCTACTTGAATGCTTCTGGGAGATAGGATCTTTGCCACAAAGCACAAACTGGGATTTATGAGATTATTAGGAATGGAGTTTATACTGAGAGGTTTGGTTTCATCGATTCCTAGTGAGATACAGGAGTAGAGTTTCTCCAAATCGTCATCCATAATAAGAGCTCAGAAAAGTCAGAGTAAAGCCCAAAAATAAACAGCGTTGAGAGGGACCTTGGGCACGGCTGTCACAGGAATGAGGATCGGGTTCGGCACACTAAATACCTCTGGGTCCAAGGGGAATCTACACAGACAAGGAAAACAGAAAAACAGAACTCTGAACAAAACAAAAGGGAAGGAAAAGGGAAAAAAAACAGGAATAAACAACAAGAAAAATAGGGGGGTCGAGGAGTAAAGAAAACAAGGGAACTAAAACAAAACTAAGAATGACAGAAAGGAAACTACTGCTAATAATTCCAAAAAACTAAACCAAGTATTAAGGGATTAATAGGGGATAAGAAATGAGGTGAAGATCAAGATCTTCCATAGAAAATCTAAGGAAGACAGGACAAAACGGGGCGGCGGATGCGCTAAGGGGTCTCCAAGAGAGAACCCTAGGACTTGGATTCCAAAATTGCCTGTTGGATTGGAGGAAAAATGTATTCATGAATGTTTGTTTTGGTCTTTATTAGCTCCAACGAACTTGACAAGACCTCAATTAAGGAGCACTAAGTCCTGAGCAAAATGCATGGTATTGCCAATCTAGCTATTTGTTTAATTTCTCCGATTAAGTTTAAAATTGAAGAATATTTTTCACCTACTTTTAATTAGTTTCAACTTAGTTTTTTCAACCGAAAAGATTAATAATTAATAGAGATAACCAATAAGTTGTAATTTGCACGAACAAAAATTTAGAATCGCAAAAACTTATGTGAGAAGGTGAAAGTCTATGAGACCGTGATACTTTTACCGTAAAAAGTGTATAAAGAGTGATTCTTGTTAAAATACACTTAAATTAGTGTATTTAGATAAAGTATCACTTTTTACATTAAAAGTATCACTTGTTACCTTAAAAGCATCATCGTCTCACGGTCTCACAAGAGACATGCTGATTTATAATTATGCGGGTCCCACATAAATCACTTATCGTTGTTTTAAAGGATAATAATTACAAAAACTATCCCTTAGGTTTAAACTAATTATAAATTTCACCCTCAAGAGAAGTATTTATTAGGAAAATACAAATCTCAATTACACGGTGTTTGTAACACTTTAAGGTGTACGTATTTATAATTTAGAATATAATTGAAGGTTTTTTTTTTGTAATTAGGCCAAATGCTGAGAGTAGTTTTTGTAATTATCACTTTTATATTTAACATATGTAAATTTAGGCTCATCTGTAAAATATAAACAATATGCTTATTTTACCGGAAAAAAATACGATCCAACACAAAATCAAAAACACAATTTAGGAATTTCATTTGAATATATTATCTATTTCACACAAAATCAATACAATCTCAAAAACTATTGAAAATGGAACTAAATGAGCACTAGAGACTGCCCCCCACTTCAAAAGTTTTCCCAAGTAATATAAATATTTTTATATAAAATTATTAAATTTTATGATTTCCCCCCAACCCCTAAAAAATAAAAAATATACATTTATCTATTAGTTTCAAGAAGAAATAAATCCCACCCCATCGTCTTCATTTTTTGGCTCCATCCCTGAGCACTGTGTTGGGTTCGCTAAGCAGCGGAAATTGAAAATTTGAATCATGCATACAATTACACATAAACTAAAGATTCCGATTCTCATAGAGATTTAACGATCACGCATTATAAAAGTAATAAAACATGATTTAGGATCTTACCGAAAAAGCTTCATTTTGAAGATGATGTAAAAGGAATCCAAATTTCTCAAAGTAGTGTAAATCCTCGTAAACTCGCCAATAGAGATTCAAATGCTTCCCCTCTAATTCAGTTCACCTTTGGTTGTGACACTTGAATAAATCTTCGCTAGTAGAGTTTATTCCATTTATCGAATTGATAATGGAATAGAATTTTAGTACACAATCAACTTGATGTCTTTTTTTTATGGCGATCACTCAAAGTCAATGGTGTAGCTAAAATTCTCCTTCCCTAGGGGAAGTCATCATGTATCTTCTCCGGAAGCGGAAAATCCTTTATTTGGGAACTTATCCGCACACACGTGAAAATGTTAGAGGACCCCGGGTTTTCCCGGAAGGCCTCTCCGACGCTCAAATTAGCACGATGAATGAGAGAATAAAATAGTAATCGAATCTCAATTAAATGCGTCGAGAATTAATAGTTAATTAACTTACAAATGAATAGGAGAGACCTTTTTATACTTAGAGATGGGCACTATGGGGCGTGTAGGAGAATTTGGCCTACACGCGCACCCAGTCCGCGGGGAAAATCGGCCTATGGCGATCTTGACACTTTTGGACTGGTTATTTTATTAAGGGCTCATTGAACAATTAATATTAAACTAATATATAAACCGAATTATATATTAAATAATGTTGGGAAATTTATTGTTTAGATTTTGATGAATGCCATCTAAAACTTAGACTAGAAAGTTGGCACCCCATTTTCCTTGTAATTCTTATTGTAATAGATAGGGTCAATTTATAAAAGTGAGTCAAGTCAGCTATGCTTGGAAATACAAGAATTCAACTGAAGATGTGAAGTGAAGACTCCGCTGAGGAACAACTGAGTATGGCCAAGAAAGAAGACCAAGGACTCGACTAAAGGAGTATCGGCTGTGAGAGGCAATTTTGAGAGAAGAATCGATTAAGTCAACCCAAGAAGCCAAGTCAAGTTGAAGTGACAGATGAGTCTTTCAATCATTGGAGCAGACTCAAGTTACCTGGGGAAAAGGCAGCTGCAAAGAGGAGTTAACTGAAAAGAATCCGTTGCACAAAAGTCAAACATTACCTAAATAAGTAATACTTCCATGCTGCCATGTCTTAAAGTGCTTAGTCCCAGAAGCGTGCAAAAGAAATAAACTAATGGGAAGCAGCCGCACCTCGTGTCGAACCTGAAAAGCTGGACATTCATTTAATACGAGGAAAGGTCTACATCTCAAGATTGAAGACCAAGAAAAGACAAGCCAACGAACACAAGTGAGTTTTGAAAATCAGCCTATCTCTTCAAGGGGCAGATTTTTGAAAGTGCACTATAAAAGGCTGAGGAATCACTTTGAGAAAAGGTTACCTTGCATACCTGAGATAACAAGCATTATTCATACTATAACCTGAAAAATATTCTCAAGTTATTCAAGCAAAATCCTCAAGCCTAAATCTCGAAGGAAATCGATCCAACACTAAGCTGTGAAGGAAAGACAACTTCAAACTGTTGAAGAGGAAACTTTTGAAGAAGCAAAAAGGTCTACTTTCTAAGGAGGATTGTAGAAAGGTTCAAGGTCGAACCAATCTCAAGTTATTGGAGGGCTTCGTGATCAAATCCAAGAAGCTTGAGAAAGTGAGTCAAGTAGCAAAGCGATGCATCCTGTGAAGTAGCTGAGTCAGATGAGAAGCGAGCTGTGTGACCAAGGCATCTTGATCGAGTCCCAAAAACAAGTCACCGTGTGATCAAGACTTGTAGATGAGTCGGATGACAACGACTTGATCCTTTGGGACTCGATCCGAGATGCCTTGGTCACACACCGGGCTCGTATGACTCGGCCTTCTTCACAGGCAATGCTTTGCTACTACAACCCACTTGCTTAAGCTTCTTGGATTTGATCACGAAGCCCTCCAAAACTTGAGACTGGTTCAACCTTGAACCTTCCTATAATCCTCCGTGGAATGTAGACCCTTGATTCTTCAAATGTTTCCTCTTCAACCGATTGAAGTCGTCTTTCCTTCACAGTGAGTGTTGGATTGATTTTCTTCAAATGTAGGCTTGAGGATTGAACTTGAATGATTTGAGAAGGTTATATTTTGAATAATAGCTTGAAAGTTCCAGGTAACAAGGGTAACCTTTTCTCAAATAAAATCCTCAGCCTTTTTAAAAAGACACTTGTGGTCGTTGGCTTGTCTTGTTGCAGTCCTTGGAATTGACATTTCCTCGTATGAATGATTCTTCACTTTTCGAGTTCGACACAGTGTAGTGCTTCCCATTGGTTTATTCCTTTTGCACGCTTCGGGACTGAGCACTTCAAGAAAGCGATATGGAAGTATTACTTGTTTAAGTAATTCTCTTGACTTACGTAGGCAACGGATCTCTTTCAGTTGTCTCGACTTAACTGCATTTATTTGACTTCCCCAGGTGACTTCGAGTCAGCTTCCAATCATTGGATGACTCATCCATCACTTCATCTTGAGACTTGGCTATCTTGAGTTGACTTGATGACACTTCACTCACCGCATCTCACCGCACCTTTAGTCGAGTTCCCCTGTCTTCTCTTCTTTGCCACACTCACCGCCTCACAAATGAGTCTTCCTTTTAGTCTCCGGTTGTCTTCTTGCATGTTCAGCATAGGCGACTTAACTCACTCGACCAACCCTATCTATTACAATGCAATTTACAACAACAAAAATGGGGTGCCAACTTTCTATTCTAAGTTTTACATGGCATTCATCAAAATCTAAAAACTAATTTCCCAACAGGGGCTATAACAACAATGGAAGATTCAAAATGGCTCGTGGACAGCGGATGTTCACGACATATGACCGGAAAGAGAGAACGTTTTACCAATATCAAACTCCAAGAAGAGGGTATGGTCATGTTCGAATGGCAAAGGAAGAATTCTTGGAAATGGAGAAATTGGTAACTCTTCTTTCTCTCTTAGTAATGTTCTTTTAGTAGAAGGTGTGATTCAAATTATAATGTTGTTTTTAATAAAGAAAAATGCCTTATTTCCAAAAATGATAAAATTATTTGTGAAGCAATTAGAAAAGGCAATCTTTACAAAATTTGTACAAGTGATTTGGTTAGTCAAAATGTTTCTGGTCTTGTCGCCAATATTGATTTAACTAGTTTATGGCATAGGTGACTTGGACATGTTGGATACAAAAATTTGCAAACTATTTACAGAAACCAACATGTAAAAGGACTACCCAAATTGAATTTTGAAAATCTTGGCTTATGTGACACTTGTCAAAAGAACAAATTAGTTAATAGTAGTTTTAAGCCCAAAAATGAAATTTCCACTACCAAACCCCTACAAATGCTTCATCTTGATTTGTATGGGGATATTGGTACGATAAGTCTAAGTGGAAAACATTACACTTTTGTTATAGTTGATGATTTTTCTAGATATACTTGGACTCTATTTCTTACAAGTAAAAGCGATGCCGTTAATGAGTTTGTTAAGTTGTGTAGACTTATTGAGAATGAAAAGGAAGATACTATCAAGTCTATTCGAAGTGATCGAGGTGGAGAATTTGACGGAGAATTTAGAGTCTTTTGTGAAACCAAGGGATATAGTCACAATTTTTCGGCTCCAAGGACACCTCAACAAAATGGAGTAGCTGAAAGGAAGAATCGGACACTTCAAGAAATGAGTCGGTCCATGCTCAATGAATTTTCACTTCCAAAATATTTTTGGGCCGAAGCCATAAGTACCGCTTGCTATGTCATTAATCGAGTTTACATTCGCCCTAAAATGAATAAAACTCCATATGAGCTTTGGAAAGGAAGAACTCCAAATATTAGTTATTTCAAAATATTTGGATGTAAATGTTTTATTTTGAATACTAAGGATCAATTGGACAAACTTGATCCTAAGGCCGATGAAAGAATATTTATGGGGTATTCAACTAAGAGCAAAGCTTATCGGGTTTACAATAAAACTAGTGGAGTTGTTGAAGAATCCATCCATGTCAAATTCAATGAAGCTTTGGGTGTTGAAAGGATACCCAATGATGAAAGTGATGAAGAGGATATTGTTGAACCCATTGTTCAAGATGATACTCAAAATGATCAACCTTCAAGCTCAAATGTTCCTCAAGAAGATAAAGGTGATACTTCGAATCTTCCCGTAGCATTAAAATTTAAGGGAGATCACCCAAAAGATCTTATTATTGGTGATCCGCTTGATAAAGTAATGACTCGAGGAAAATTTGCCGAGAAAGCTCTTATATCTCAAAAAGAGCCTAAAAATATTAAGGAAGCCATGTTAGATAAATGTTTTTATCAAGATTTTGATGATTATGTTTAAATGAGTTTTTATACCAAAACAATGTTAATAAATGTTGTCCAAATATGATTTAAAATGTTTTTGCTAATTTTTGGAGTATTTCTTAGAATTTATTTTTCGATAAAAATGGACAACACTTTTGATGGTTTTGTTTAAATGAGTTTTTATACCAAAACAATGTTTATAAATGTTGTCCAAATACTCCTAAATGATTTAAAATGTTTTTACTAATTTTTGGAGTATTTCTTAGAGTTTATTATTCGACAAAAATGGACAACACTTTTGATGGTTTTGTTTAAATGAGTTTACTATGTTTATAAATGTTGTCCAAATACTCCCAAGTGATTTAAAATGTTTTTACTATTTTTTTGGAGTATTTCTTGAAGTTTATTTTTGATAAAAATCGGACAACATTTCAATTTGGAGGTCGACCGGTCGAACAGAAGGTCGAACGGTACACAAGAACGCATGACGAAACAAAACCACCCCGCGAAAAAAGGAGGAGGGTGACCGGTCGGGTGAGGCCGACCGACCGGTCCGCACCCCACCTTGACCGGTCGCACCCCCCCGCAACCCCTACCTAGATCGCACTATTTTCATTCAAACGTTCAAATCTTATACGAGAGACCGGTCGCCACACAGGCAATCTTTTGACAGCAAAATTTGTACCGTTGAACTCCTTGACAACAAGATTTGCTTTTCAATTTTGTACAATATTTCTACATCTTGTGATCCTCTTTTTGTAGACAAAAGTGAAGAAGAAGGAGCCTATGTTGGTGAAGACTCTCCTATAAATAGAGGATGAATTGAAGACACAAGATACAATACATACAAGCAAAATACACAACAAGAAATCTGCAAATTCTCAAGCTTTCATATTCAACACTCTTGTTGTATTTATAGCCTAAGTATTTCACTTTCACATCTTGAGGTCTAGGCTTTATTTCTTGATTACACTTGCACTCAAATTGTAATATTCATTATTGAGTTGTAATCTTGATTTTTGTCATCATTCAACACAAGACATCCTTGTGAGTATTCTTGTGGAAAGAATACACTTGGGTGATCTAGGTGATAGGTGTTTCAAGAGTGTGGTGCTCTTGAGGTATTGAAGAATTTGGTATTCTTCAAGGTTGAAGATTGTGGTAATCTTCACAAGGTGCCGTTGGAGATTGTGGTAATCTTCAAGAGAGATTGTGGTAATATCAAAGGTGGTGTTGAAGAAGAGTGTGGTGCTCTTTAAGGTGATGTTGTTAGATGTTGTATTAATTGTGGTAATTAATAAAATCTTTTTTCTTTTTGAAATCCATCCCGGAGATACTGGGGTGGTAGAGGATTAGGCCCTAGGTGGGTTGAACCTCTATAAATCGACGAGTGTTGTTTACATTCCTCACCTTTATTATTATTGTTTTGGCGTATTTGATTCAAAAAGAGGTATATTCGAAAAGATGGAGATAACTGCTTCACCCCTCTCTAGATTATCGTAGCGCTGACTTACAAGTGGTATCGAGCCAAACTCTTTGGCAAGCTCGTTCCACATTGCGAGTAAAGAGGAACGATCATCGGCTACGAATGAAGTCTACCTTACCGGCGCCTCCACCACCAAGCCACCACTATTTGATTCTAAAAATTATATATTTTGGAAAGAAAGAATGGAATGCTATCTACAAAGTTGCGGGTTCGATATTTGGAACACGGTCGTAAATGAAGAATCCATTCCGATGATGGACACACCACACACCTCCAAAGACCTCAAAGAGCTCAATGATGAAGAGAAGAAAATCATCTCCTTAAATGGTAAAGCTCTTAATAGTTTGTATTGTTCACTTACCATTTTGGAATATGATCATATTGTAGGAATTAAATCGACACATGAAGTATGGAGAAAATTAGAAGAAGTATATGCAAATGAAAGGAGCCACTCAAAATCATCTACTTCTCAAATGGATACAACCCCAACTTGGGATGAGCTTCCTACAACTTCCGACGTCGATGAAAACGAACGATGTCTTATGGGCTTCGAAGAAGAAAACGAGGTAAGTTCAAAACCCTCCACTTCTTATGATTATGAATTACAAAATGATTGTAGTGATTTGCAAAATAATTTTGATGAACTTAAAAATGAATTCCAAAGCTTACTTGGTAAATACAAAAATTTGAAAATGGAATTCAATATTTTGAAATTTGATATGGATAATTTATTTTTCTCTTATGAATCACTTTCATGTGATCACACCACCACACTTGACAAGGTTAGAAACCTTGAAAAAGAAAATAGTACTCTTGTTGAGGATATTAATTGCATGAAAAATGATTTATCAAAATCCAATTTGAGTACCGATAAAATGACCGATATTATTGATGTTCATAGTTGTGATAAATTGAAACAAGGACTTGATCATAAGCCTAGTGTTGTTAATTATGTGAAAAGAAATCAAGTCTTTATGCATGTTGGTCATTATGCTCCCAAAATTACTACTTGTTTTTATTGTGGTAAAATGGGTCACACGATTAATACTTGTCGGGCTAGAAATAGCTCTAATTATTATTGGAGACCTAAAAGTCTCAAAGCTAATTCCAAAGGACCCAAACACTTGAGGGTACCACAAAATAATGTCATATTAGGTACCGTGGAATAATAATCGAGGAAAATACATACCGCAAGAAGACATCAAATGACCATCTCATTTAATCAAAGGAGAAGACATCACCAAAATGAATTTCCAAGAGAAAGGCATTATCAACAATGGGAAGGACATAATCCTTGGAAATGGAGAAATTGGAGAAGTCATCATCTACAAGATGATTTTCAAAGGGAAAGATACCATCAACAACGGAAAGACATAACCCATGGAAATGGCGAATTGGTAAACCGTATCTCCTCATTTAAATATGCATTTTATTTTGTTATTATGCATGTTCGTAATTGTGCCTAATTTTTCAAAATGAGTTTTCAAAAATTTATTTTTAAAATTAAGGTCTTCAATATATTTGTGTGTTCCTAAAATTCTTTTTGAAAAAGGAGGACCTTGCATGTTCTTGTGCATTTGTTTAAACTATAGTGTTTTATCATCTCTTATAGATTTTTATGGCATAAGCATACTTGTCACATATATTATTGCTCTAGTCTACACTATTACAATTATTCTTGTGTGCAAGACTTGTTCTAAGAATTGTGTAGGATTTATATATCTTCGTCAATGGTTATCCACTCATTATTTGACAAGAGAAACATAAACTATCGAGGTACGCTCACCATATGTCTATAAGAGATGATAAAACACTATAGTTCATCTCTTAGACTCGATATAATTTTTGCCATATGTCTATGTGATTATTTTTCAAGATATTTCAAAGTATCTCATACAAATGCCATTAAAAGGATTTTTCGATTTTTGAAAGGCACTATTCGATAAAGCTTGTTTTATCCGAGTTTTATAAAGGATTATAATTTGTTTTGATAAAAACATTTGATTTTCATCCTTATCTCAAAAATTATGCATTTGATTGCTTATATTCATTCTTGTCAAAACTATTGTTCAAATGCTTCTTTTAAATGAGGTCTCAACTATATGCTCTTGAATTTTTCAAATTTCAAAAGAGACCTTATATAGCTTCCTATAAGCTTATTTGAACTTACATGTTTTATGAAACTCGTGATAATTTGTTTGAAAGCATAGTATGTGTTACTTGTTATTATGTCTCTATTATTTGATATTACTATGCTCTTGTGCAAGATATCTTGATTAAGATTTTGCGGAAATTTTTTTTATATCTTGGAACAAGCTCAATGACCAAGAGGAGGTTAGTAACTCAAAAGGTATTGTCAAGAAGAATGTATTGATTATGATGTAACATTTGCACTCATAGCACGTTTAGAAGCTATTTGCTTTTTACTTGCCCATTCTTGTTTTAAGAAAATTTCAAGCTTTACCAAATGGATGTTATATCCAATTTTCTAAATGGTTTTATTCAAGAAGAAGTCTATATAAAACAACCTCCGGGTTTAAAATTTTTCTAGGCCAAATGATTTTTATAAAAGGCCTTGTATGGTTTAAAACAAGTACCCCATGTATGGTATGATAGACTTAGCTATTTTTGCTAAATGGTTTTACAAGAGGTAAAGTTATACTACTCTCTTTGTTTTTGAAAAAGAGCAAGATTGTTTACTTGTACAAATTTATGATATCATTTATGGTGTTACTAATGAATTATTGTGCAAGTTATTTTCTAAGTTGATGCAAGGTGAACTTAAGATGATAATGATGGGGGAGCTAAAATTTCTTCAGTGAACTTCAAGTTAAACAATGCCAAGAAATTGGTTGTAATTCACAATCAAAGTATACAAAAGTACCTTTTAAAGAAGTTAGGCATTGAAGAAGGAAGAATCATCTCAACCTCTATGACTACCAATGTAAAGTTTGACAAAGGTTGAGGAAGGCATATTGATTGACAAACATATTCGAGGTATGTTCACTAACTTTTCTTATTTCTTTAGACTCGACATTTTCTATGCCTTATGTCTATATGCTCGAATTTTAAAACTATTCCAATGAATCTCATTAAAGTGCCGTTAAAAGAAATTTTCAAATATTTGAAAGGCACTTTTTCTTATGACTTGTATATCCAAAGTTTAAAACGCGTTCATATTTTTGGGATAACAAGTCCTATGATAATAATTTTCCAAAATATGGTTCATTATAATCGAACTATATATATTTGAGATTCGATATATTCTAAGGGATTGCGTTTCTTAAGCAAAAATTTGAGATGTGCTTAATTCCATTCAAAGATAACTCATGAAATTTATTTTTTAACCGCCGAGTATTTTACCTCATTTCGAGCTTGATTATGATATAATGTATATTAAATGAGGTCTATGTTTGCATTTTGCACGTTTTTAAAACTTAGGGCGAAAAAAATCGATTTTTGGTTCAAACCTCGGATTTTGGAAAACAGAATGAAAAACCTGGTCTGATCGGGGGCAGGGTCGACCGGTCGCCCATGACGTCGACCGTCGCCCATGCCCCCAACCGTCGACCACAACAAAATTTTGGTTAAAAATGTTTACATTCTCGGCATTTGTCATTTTGGTCGTTTGTGTTCATTTTTCGTCCCTTCGCACTTTGCACACAAATTTCACTTCAAATTTATTTTATTGCATACATATTATATTTTGGACCTCATGAGGATCGATTATCATCATCATTGCTCATCTTTACCTATTAAATGGTAAGAATTTCTCTTTTTTTTTTATCTCAATTGGGTTGAACCCTTGAGAATGTGCTTATATCTTGCTACTTTGATGAAATTCTTGTATTAATATGTTGTATATGATGATTGTTGATGGATGAATATTGTTGTATTGCAAATGGTGATGAAAGTTTTTGGCTTAAACGAATTACAAAGGCGTTATATTTCTCTTGTTTTATTCGACGCATGCCAAGTGTTCGACAAAATGTTTCAATGAAAAATTCATCACCTACATGATTCTCTCGATTTGAAAAGTCTTCTAAGTTTATAGAGATCATGTTTTGTCAATCAAATAAGCTTTTGCAAATCACATGATTGACTTCTCCCTTATTATTTGAAATTTAAGCTTCAATGATCAATACGCCGATAAATCGATTAAGTTGCGCACTTTGATATAATTGTATGATGTTTTTATCGTGCTAACATTCTTTTTGATGATTCCAAAGGGGGAGAAACAGGAAAAATGCATAAACGCTCAAAGAAGCGGAAATAGGCTTGCAAATAAGCTTGCAAGAAAAGCTACAAGCTATGGCTCTTAAAAGCCAAATTACTTAGTCCATGTGATGTATTATGGACTTTTATGCTTGACTAATGATGTTTTGTGACAGGGGGAGCTTATAAGCTCATGAAATTCAAGCTTAAGTTGTAAAAGCTAAGCTTTAAGCTTTTAGTTGTTGCTTCTATACTTACTCTTGCTATGCTTGTTGATAGGGGGAGCTTGTGCAAAAATGATTTTGAAAAATCTTTGCTCCTATCCTTGTGTGTTTGTACTTATGATAAATCTTGCTTATAATGAATTGATGTTTTAGACCGAAAACTTGTTTTGTTTTAAAATCAACTTCCTAAAATTGTTTTGGTTTGTAATCATCAAAAAGGGGGAGTTTGTTAGATAAATGTTTTTATCAAGATTTTGATGATTATGTTTAAATGAGTTTTTATATCAAAACAATGTTAATAAATGTTGTCCAAATACTCCTAAATGATTTAAAATATTTTTGCTAATTTTGGAGTATTTCTTAGAATTTATTTTTCGATAAAAATGGACAACACTTTTGATGGCTTTGTTTAAATGAGTTTTTATACCAAAACAATGTTTATAAATGTTGTCCAAATACTCCTAAATGATTTAAAATGTTTTTACTAATTTTTGGAGTATTTCTTAGAGTTTATTATTCGACAAAAATGGACAAGACTTTTGATGGTTTTGTTTAAATGAGTTTACTATTTTTATAAATGTTGTCCAAATACTCCCAAGTGATTTAAAATGTTTTTACTAATTTTTTGGAGTATTTCTTGAAGTTTATTTTTGATAAAAATCGGACAACATTTCAATTTGGAGGTCGGCCAATCGAATGAAATGAAGGTCGAACGGTACTCAAGAACACACGAATGAAACAAAAACCACCCCTGCGAAAAAAAAAAGGAGAGGGTGACCGGTCAAGGGTGAGGCCGACCGGTCGCACCCTAGGGCGACCGGTCGCACCCCACCTTGACCGGTCGCACCCCCCTGCAACCCCTACCTGGATCGTACTATTTTCATTCAAACGTTCGAAATCTTATACAGAGCGACCGATCGCGCTGTGCAATCTTTTGACAGCAAAATTTGTACTGATGAACTCTTTGACAACAAGATTTGCTTTTCAATTTTGTACAATATTTCTACATCTTGTGATCCTCTTTTTGTAGACAAAAGTGAAGAAGAAAAGCCTATGTTGGGAGCCTATGTTGGTGAAGACTCTCCTATAAATAGAGGATGAATTGAAGACACAAGATACAATACATACAAGCAAAATACACAACAAGAAATCTGCAAATTCTCAAGCTTTCATATTCAACACTCTTGTTGTATTTATAGCCTAAGTATTTCACTTTCACATCTTGAGGTCTAGGCTTTATTTCTTGATTACACTTGCACTCAAATTGTAATATTCATTATTGAGTTGTAATCTTGATTTTTGTCATCATTCAACACAAGACATCCTTGTGAGTATTCTTGTGGAAAGAATACACTTGGGTGATCTAGGTGATAGGTGTTTCAAGAGTGTGGTGTCTTGAGGTATTGAAGAATTTGGTATTCTTCAAGTTTGAAGATTGTGGTAATCTTCACAAGGTGCCGTTGGAGATTGTGGTAATCTTCAAGAGAGATTGTGGTAATCTCAAAGGTGGTGTTGAAGAAGAGTGTGGTGCTCTTTAAGGTGATGTTGTAAGATGTTGTATTAATTGTGGTAATTAATAAAATCTTTTTTTTTTTGAAATCCATCCCTGAGATATCTTGGGGTGGTAGAGGATTAGGCCCTAGGTGGGTTGAACCTCTATAAATCGACGCGTGTTGTTTACATTCCGCACCTTTATTATTATTTTGGCGTATTTGATTCAAAAAAGAGGGTATATTCGAAAAGATGGAGATAATCTATTCACCCCCTTAGATTATCGTAGCCGCTGACTTACAAGCCATTGAAGATGAGGATTGGTTTTTAGAAATGCAAGAGGAGTTGATTCAATTTGAAAAATGATGTATGGGAATTGGTACCTTGTCCTCCATCTCAAACCATTATTGGTACAAAATGGGTATTTCGAACAAGCTCGATGACCAAGGCAATATTGTTCAAACAAAGCAAGGTTAGTAGCTCAAGGTTATTGTCAAGAAGAAGGTATTGATTATGATGAAACATTTGCACCCGTAGCACGTTTAGAAGCTATTCGTATTTTACTTGCCTATTCTTGCTTTAAAAATTTCAAGCTTTACCAAATGGATGTTAAATCCACTTTTCTAAATGGTATTATTCAAGAAGAAGTCTATGTAAAACAACCTCCGGGTTTGAAAAGTTTTCTAGGCCTAATGATGTTTATAAACTTAAAAGGCCTTATATGGTTTAAAACAAGCACCCGTGCATAGTATGATAGACTTAGCTCTTTTCTTTTGCAAAATGGTTTTACAAGAGTAAAGTTGATATTACTCTCTTTGTTTTTGAAAATGGCAAAATTGCTTATTAGTGCAAATTTATGTTGATGATATTATTTTTGGTGCTACTAATGAATCCTTGTGCAAGAAATTTTCTAAGTTAATGCAAGGTGAATTTGAAATGAGCATGATGGGGAGCTCAACTTCTTCCTTGGACTTCAAATTAAGCAATGCCAAGAAGGAATATACATTTCACAATCCAAATATACAAAAGAACATTTGAAGAAGTTCGAATTGAAGAAGGAAGAACCGTCTCTACCCCAATGGCAACAAACGCCAAGATTGACAAAGATGAAAAAGGCAAGTCGGTTGATGAATCCAAATATCGAGGTATGATTGGTAGTTTACTTTATTTAACCGCAAGTAGACCGGATATTCTTCATGCCGTATGACTATGTGCTCGTTTTCAAAGCAATCCCAAAGAATCTCATATGAGTGCCGTTAAAAAATCTTTAGATATTTGAAAGGCACTATTCAATATGGTTTATTCTATCCAAAGAATGAAAATTTTTCTCTTAAAGGTTATAGTGATTCGGATTATGCGGAAATATTGATGATCATAAAAGTACTTCGATCATGTCAATTTTTAGGCAATTGCCTAGTTTCTTGGTTTTCAAAGAAGCAAAGTTGTGTTTCACTTTCAATGGCGAAATAGAATATATTTCCGACTTTTTGTTGTACTCAACTTCTTTGGATGAAACAAACCTTAGCGGATTACAAATGTTCTTTTGAAAGTGTTCCTATCTTTTGTGATAATATATCCGCCATAAATATTGCTTAAAACCCGGTTCATCATAACCGTACTAGACATATTGAGATTCGACATCATTTTCTAAGGGATTGGGTTTCAAAACGAAAAATTGAGATATCTTTTGTACCATCTCAAGATCAATTAGCGGATATTTTTACAAAACTGTTATCTTCCGAGACTTTTGCGTCAATACGAACTCGGTTAGGCATAATGCATATTGAATGAGGTCTAAGATTGCAATTTGCACGTTTTTAAAACTTAGGGGCGAAAAATCAGATTTTTGGTTCAAACCTCGGATTTTGGAAAACAGAATGAAAAACTGGTCTCGATCAAAGGGCAAGGTCGACCGTCGCCCATGACGCCACCGGTCACCATAGAGAAAATTTGCTTAAAATCATTTACTGTTCTCGGCATTTGTCATTTTGGTCTTTTGTGTTCATTTTTCGTCCCCTTCGCCAATTACACACAAATTTCACTTCAAATTTGTTTTGTTGCATTTATTTTATATATTGGACTTCATGAAGCTCGATTATCATCATCATTTCTCATCTTTACCGATTAAATGGTAAGAATTTCTCCTTTTTTTAATCTCAATTGGGTTGAACCCTTGAGAATGTACTTGTATCATGCTATTTTGATGAAATTCTTGTATTAGTATGTTGCATGTGATGATTGGTGATGAATGAATATTGTTGTATTGCAATTGGTGATGAATTTTTTGGCTAAAACGAATCACAAAGGCGTTATATTTCTCTTGTTTTTTTCGACGCACGCCAAGTGTGTTCGACAAAATGTTTCAATGAAAAATTCATCACTTACATGACTCTCTTGATTTGAAAAGTCTTATAAGTTTATGGAGATCATGTTTTATCAATCAAATGAGCTTTTACAAATCAAATGAGCAATTTTTTCCCTTTTATTCGGAATTTAAGCTTAAATGCTCAATATGCTCGATAAATCGATTAAATTGCGCACTTTGATATAATTATATGATATTTTTATCGTGCTAACATTATTTTTGATGATTCCAAAGGGGAGAAACAGAAAAACGCTCATATGCTCAAAGAAGCGAAAATAAGCTTGCAAGAAAAGCTATAAGCTAGGGCTCTTTAAAGCCAAAAGCTGTGAACAATACTTAGTCCATGTGATGTATTATGGACTTTTTTGCTTGACTAATGATGTTTTACTGACTTATAATCTCATGAAATTCAAGCTAAAGTTGTAAAAGCTAAGCTTTTAGCTTTTAGTTGGTTGCTTTTATACTTGTTCTTGATATGCATATTGATAGGGGAGCTTGTGAAAAATGATTTTGAAAACTCTTTGCTCTTATCCTTGTGTGTTTGTACTTATGATGAATCTCGCTTATAATGGATTGATGTTTTAGACCGGAAAATTTGTTTTGTTTTAAAATCTACTTCCTAAAATAGTTTTGGTTTGTAATTATCAAAAAGGGGAGTTTGTTAGATAAATGTTTTTATCAAGATTTTGATGATTATGTTTAAATGAGTTTTTATACCAAAACTATGTTTATGTATGTTGTCCAAAATACTCCTAAATGTTTTTGTTTTTACTAATTTTTGGAGTATTTCTTAGAGTTTATTATTCGATAAAATATTGGACAACATATTTAATGTTTTTATGTTAATTGGTTTTACACCAAAACAATGTTTATAAATGTTGTCCAAATACTCCCAAGTGATTTAAAATATTTTTACTAATTTTTTGAGTATTTCTTGAAGTTTATTTTTGATAAAAATCGGACAACATTTCAAGATTGAGGTCGACGGTCGCCCAAAGCGTCGACCAGACGAAGAAAGAAAACTTGAAAGCAGAACATATTGAATCAAAAAAAATGAAGAGGGGGACCGGTCCAAAGAATAGGCGTCAGATCGGTCGCATTTGCGGCACGGTCGCACTTCTCAATCGACCTTCGACCCCTCCTTCGACCTGTACCTGGATCACACTATCTTTTTCAAACATTCGAAATCTTAAACAGGGCAACAGGTCGCCCTATGTTATTTTGTGATAGCAAAGTTATGCTGTTTGAAATTTTTGACAGCAAGATTTACTTTTGATTTTTGTACAATATTTCTACATCTTGTGATCCTCTTTTTGTAGACAAAAGTGAAGAAGGAGGAGCCTATGTTGGAGATCCAATCTTGAAGACTCTCCTATAAATAGAGAATGAATTTGAAGACACAAGACACAACACATACAAGCAAATACACAACAAGAAATCTGCAAATTCTCCAAGCCTTCATTTTTATACTCTTGTTGTAATAGCCTAGTTCTTGCACTTGCACAATCTTGAGGTCTAGGCTTTTTATTCTTGATTACACTTGCACTCAAAGTTTGTATACTTCATTTATTGAGTTGTAATCTTGAATTTTTCTATACTTGTTAGTGTTCTTGTGGTAAGAACACACTTGGGTGATCTTAGGTGTTGAAGAGTGTGGTACTTTTCATAGGTGTTGAAGGAAGATTGTGGTAATCTCCTTGAAGGTGTTGTAAGAAGATTGTGGTAATCTTCAAAGGTGGTGTTGTAACAGTTGTGGTAATTTTAATAAAATCTTTTTTTCTTTTTGAAATCCACCGGATATACCGGGTGGTAGAGCACGTAGTCCCTAGGTGGGGTGAAGCTCTATAAATCATCGAGTGTTGTTTAATTTTCGCATTTACTTTCTTGTCAATTACTTGTTCATTCGTAAAAAGAGGGCAATTTGCAAAAATCGGCATAATCTATTCATCCCCCTCTAGATTATCGTAGCCACTTGGACTAACAAATAGCCGCACTTATAGTCAAGGATGGGAAGAGAGAGGTCGGAAGCCCGTTGACCAGGAGGAAATTGCCTTGATGGTTAAAAAGATTCAACAAGTTCTTCAATAAGAACTATAAAAGAAACAAGGGTGAATCCTTCAACTCCTTCCAAGTCAGAAGATTCAACTCAAGAAGCTCAAAGGTTGAAGATAGGCCAACCAAGAACGGAAAGAGCTGATCAAAGAGTTGAGAACCTGTGTTGAACTGTAGACAACCAGGACACTTTGCTATTGATCGTCCATATCCTGTAGTCAATAAATACAGGAATGAAGAAGAAAAGAAAAGTCTTCAAAAAGAAGACAAGAAAAGAAAAGGGCTATGTTGGGCTGCTGGATCTGCCGAGATAGCTAAGTCAAAAAGAAAGCGGACTCAGAGAGTAGTGAAGCTACTACTCAAGTGACTCAAGAAGAAGAAGCGATCCGCTAATGGCCAAAGAACAAGATCAACTGATCAAAAAGATGAGGTATACTCTAACTCATCTCACTCGTTTCTAGTGATAGTGATTGTGACACACACACTTCATCACCCACTGATCTTTATGATTCATTAGGCAAAATGATGAAAGATTTTGAGCACATTAAATCCTCACACACTATTAAACGAGGAAAACAACCAGCTCAAAAGCCATAACTCACAGTTGACTAAGGAGCTGAGTACTCTAAGTCACATAGTCGATGAGAACAAAGAGCTAAAGGCCGAGAATGCTAAACTAATAAAGGAGATAGTCGCTATAGAAAAGAGGGAAAATGATCTAAAAATGTGATTGCATCATTTACAAAGGCATCTAAATCATTGGATGACCTTATTATGAGCCAAAAAGAGTGTGGAGATAAGACAAAGGCGTAGGATTCATTCCTTTGTGCAGAGTCAAACTCCCGAGTGATTTTGAAAAAGATCTTCAAGTAATGAAGCATCTCAAACACAATCACAAACAAACCTACTTGGATATAAAGGAAAAGGAAAACAACCGGTTGAGTATGCGGAAAGGACAACTGAGAAGAAATAATCCAGCAAAGTCCCTCAACAAACTCCAAATAGGAAATACTCGTGAAGAATAAACAGAGCTACCAAGAACCCCATAAGTCTTATCAAAGAAACACATATGATGAGAATGGTAGAAACTACCCAAGCCAAGCTGATTGGAATAATGTGAAATATCAACAAAGACCCATGGAATATAAGCCCAAATGGCAAAGGCCTATAACTCAGCAAAGGCCATTCCAAAGGCAAAAGAGCTATCATCAACACACATATTCACCGAGGCACTACACTCAGAAATATCACAACTACCCAAACAAGGCAATTGCTAAAACACACACACAGGTATACAGACAAAAGAGACAACTGTATGAACCTAAAGCCCCCAAGCAATTTGCCAAAGTAAACTATGATTATGGCACAAATAGATGGCAACCTCTTAGAGTCAGACCATTTGGCTATAGGTTGGTTGGATCATCTTACAACACTAACCCCTCAGGACCCAGTCAAGAATGGGTACCTAAAAACTAATTTCCTTGATTGCAGGTTCAAGGAAAAACTGAGTGCAAGGAAACCTGGTACATGGATAGTGGTTGTTCCGGACACATGACATGATCAAGAAAAATCTATCAAAATTCAAGGAAATTAGAGGCACAAAAGTCATATTTGGAGGAAATGAAGCTCGGGAAATAAGAGCACTTTGGATCCATTAAGAAAAATGGTTTAGAAATCACGATGTTGCATATGTTGAAGGTCTCAATTTCAACATTGTTAAGCATCGAAATCGACTCATTGACAAAGGCTATAATGTTGGATTCAACATGGGAGTGTGCCAAATTAAAAGACACTGAATCCAATGAATAGTGTTTCAAGGATCCGTGATAAGAAGAACATGTATGTGGTAGATTGGTCGATCGCCACACACCAAGCACTTGTCTCGTTAGCAAATAGTACAACCGAATCAAGTTAGGTTGTGGCACAAGAAGTCAATCATTTGAACTTCAAGATTAACAAGCTTGCAAGGTTTCATCTTGTAGAAGGACTTCCGACCGTGTACAAAAAGGAAAGTGTTTGTGATGCATGCCATGATGGGAAAGCCAGATCAAATCATCATTCAAGGAGAAGTATAATCCATCTTCAACAAGAATATTGCATCACGATATGGATTTATTTGGTCCAAGATTAAGCCAAAGCATAAGTGGAAATAAATGCACCTTTAAAGGGTGGTGGATGATTATTCAAGATATACATGGACAATCTTCATGTGCAAGAAGAAGGAAACCTTAAGAGGTTACCCACCGATGAAAAGAGTCAAATGAGAAGAGTCAAACCATTATAAGATAAGGTCTCGATAGAGAACTGAAGGCATTGTCAATGGGATAATAACTCAAGATTGTGTTGAAAATGGCATGCCTCAGTTATCTCATAAGACTCCACAAAGAAAATGGAGTAGCAGAAAAAGAAGAAACAGAACTCCCTGGCTAAGTAAAGACCATGTTAGCCGGGTGGATTACCTAAAAGATTTTCAAATGGGTCTTTCATCAATAATGTATGCTATACTCAAAATAGATGATGATTAATAGACA